>OZ010588.1:44460851-44795851 GCA_963932145.1 Acanthosepion lycidas | reverse complement strand
AATAATAATAATAATAAGAGCCATGCTGGTGATGCGACACTTGGCATATCTCTCATGAGTCTTGATCTTAACTGATTGGAGGTGTGTTAATATTTACATGTTTTTATAACAAATGTTTGATGCAGATTATATAAAGTGATTATATCCACGGACTTTATAATGTCTCCACTCATAATTTAAAACAAGATTATTAAAGTATCGTTATCATCTTGTATAATATAATAAGTGTTTGTGCAATCAGGAATTCAATAGCATTCATGTTTTTTAGCAGGAGGCATTCAGAATAAATTTTAATAATATTGGAAATTTGGCTGTAAATGATCATTTTTTTTTCAGTAGAGCAAAATGTGAAGCTAACCAGTAAAAAATTGACTTGATTTTTGAACCCGGCGTCGCCAAATTAGGTAAGAAATAGTAAAAGTTGGTTTGCACCAAAATAGGTGTAAACTAGTGTAATTAAAACCATCTAGATGACATTACTACTAAAATCAACAAGAATTCTGAGAAGAATGCTGCAGTACTGAGGAGATTTGCTGTCACTTGATCTCCTGTGAAAGCTATTAGATATTACAGGAGCAAAAAAAATAACAAAAAAAAAAACAAAACAAAAAGAAAAGAAAAACGTTAACAGGAATTTATAATGAAACAAATCAGAAGGAATTACTGATAGATTTCGTTAATCATGAAACCCAGCAAAACACGAGTGTCATTATTAATCCAATTAGACAAGATGTCATACGATAGCAGTACGCATGTATACGTTATACTTTTCTTTTCTTTTACTAACAGCTTACCTCTATAGAGAGTGTGCCAGAAATACCTGCCACATATACCTCCCACATAATGGTAAGACATTAGCTAGATGAAGATACCTTTGACACTAATGTCTTACCATTATGGGTAATTCTGGGAGATATAGTGATTTTCTAAACGTACCTTAGTATGTGATTTTCTAAACGTACCTTAGGAGCACCTATTTAGGATTGAACTCACTACTCAGACGTAACTGATCTTGCGAGAAGCTTGCTAATCATTACACCACGTGGAAGTACCCCTTTCAAGGAGGTAATGTGGAAGGTGTTTCTTCCACACTCTGTATATAAGCCTAAATAAAATCATTTAATTTTTCACATTATAATTAACAATTTTCTTTAATGTTGCTATTGATTTCAGTGGATCATGCAGAGACATCTGGCGGAAGGCTGAGGTAAAACTTTGTTCCGGTCAAACCCTGACATTTGATATATTACTGACAACAGAAAAATGCTCTGTCATCAGTTCGTCTCCAGTGAGTACACGTCTAGTAATATGTAACTAAGTATTGCTTATTTAATGTCCAAATTTCACAAACAAATTCATTGCAAAATTTAGCAAGATAAAAAGTGATGGCAAATGATAAGGCTTTGAGCATATAAGCGAGAGATGGTTACGAAAAGGATCACCTTTGAACAGGAGAGTCTTTCGTGACAGATGACTTTCTTGACGAGAAAAAATCCCCGGTGTTCATTCACATATGAGAATCGAATGCAAATAGTGATTTACTAAGCACAACTTAGATGAGGCAAGACGAATGCAAATAACACGCTCTTTTTTTTTT
The DNA here is from genome assembly GCA_963932145.1 of Acanthosepion lycidas. Lineage (NCBI taxonomy): Eukaryota > Metazoa > Mollusca > Cephalopoda > Sepiida > Sepiidae > Acanthosepion > Acanthosepion lycidas. Next base: position 44,794,254 of record OZ010588.1, on the reverse strand, counting down.
TTTAATAATTTCACCCCATGCAATGCAATAAAGCCACTAAGACACAAGAGGTTATGAGAAAAAAAGAAATATTAAAGATAGAGAGAACAATGGAAGACAGTAGATAACAATTAACATTACATTTACATTTTTGAAGTTGGTCGGAAAGCATGAAGCGACAAGTGCGAGAAAAAAATCATCGAATATACAGTTACATCTAGTCAATTCAACTCTAAATTGATGACACCTTGTTACCAATCTAGTACTACGCTTAAATTCATAAAGTCTAGGTACGAGAACAAAGAGTTCATCCGAACAATTATTAGGTTGGTGCAAAAATAATGACGTAATAATGTCGTTTTTTTACGTATTTTTTAACGTCAAAAAACGACATTATTACGTCATTATTTTTGCACCAACCTAATACCATGAAAGTATTTATAGTATTAAGCTACAGGGAAGCTACATTGCGGCGGTAGGAAAGTAACTAAAGCCGAGATGTCAGGTCAGGATCGATAATATTGCTGATTCTTCTTTGGATTTTATCAAGGATGTCTAAATATATAGCAGGAGCACTGGACCATATGTGGCAGTAATACTCAAAGCATGGACGAATGGTAGACTTAAAGATATGTAAGATAGATTCTGGAGAGAAAAACTTTCAACCTAGCAGTTGATTCAACATAATCTTTCCACTTCATGTCAGCAGAAAATGTTAGCCAGAGTAGGCGCAACGAGGAACTGGAAGGTAGAAAGTTTTCTCTCAGATGATTAATAGAGAGAAGTTTCGTTTCGGAGGCGTTAAACTTATCTCAGGTTTTAATTCCAATTTTCTATCAGTAGGCAGAAGTAGAAACTAAATATTGAAAGGGAAACTCATCGTGTTAATCACTGTTTACACAGTGATGTGTAATACATAACATCTAATGTTGCATGCTTCCGATAAATTGCACATCTAATATAAATCTTTAGTGAAATATAATTATTGTTCGTTATAAGTTAAAGTGAAAGTGTAAATTTAGGTAGTATTCACTACTTATAAATGTTGCGGAGAAGAGTCAGAGGTTCTTAGTATTATTTACCAGAAACTTCTGAATAAACGAGCAAAATCAAAAGAATAAAAAGATAATATATATTTATTTATTTGACTTCGATTGGAGCGACTATCTTTGTAATTCGGAGTAGCAAATGTTCATTCAGCTGGGTAGTTGATAATTTACTAGTCAGACTTTGAAAGTAGTCGTTACCTTTTGACTGATATCGGGAGTTTGATTACTTTGGAAATAGTGGCGGCGTCAATCTCCAGTGTATCCTCGGCTGTCACAAGGGCGGAAAAATGTTTTAAGCAGATGACCGCTTAGTTTCTTCACGCGACACGCTTGGCTTCTTTTTTATGTTGTCCCTTCTCTGTGTTCCCCTGTCGGCTATCTGTTTATATCTCTTAAGAAAGTACTCCAGACTAATGTCGCGAAGCTTGGTTTCGGCTAACATCAAAAGTCTCTTTTTTTTTTGATTAGTCAATAAGAGAGAAAGAGAGAGATGAGTTTTAAAAGAAAGAAAATGCCTAATTTTAATTTTTTATTTTATTTAGACATTCTATTTGTATGTTTTATTTTATCTGAGCTCACCACACTTTTTCTCGGCATTTTGAACCTAGAAAGTGCCTCCTCGAGACATCAGTAGAATTGCTTTTATTTTTGGTTACTCGATTATATGTCTTTTTATCACTTGGCCTATACCTCGTCAATCTTCTATTAAGTCTCTATCAACTTGTAACACATATATTCATATAATTTCAATCCATAGTCTCTTAATATTAACCTATAAAAGTTTTCCACGTTAATCCTTTCTATATATTCCAGACTATTCCATCCGCTTTAATTAAAATTAATTACATTGTCTGTATATATTTTCTTTTCTTAACAGATGATGCTCTCTCTGTATCTTTTCGAAAGACAATCGGTTGGACTGGAGATGAAGAAAAGATTTATTTTCCGTCTTCCTGGCAACATCCGTTTAAATACGACCCGCATAATTAACCAAATGAATGAAACGGATAGCACCAGGTACATCCAATTGCATGACAAAATACATTTTAACTAAAACAGTATATATATATATATATATATATATATATATATATATATATATATATATATATATATATGTAAGCAAATATATGGATATAGATCCGACAGTATAAAGAAAAATATACGGAAAAAACAAGCAAAAATCCTTATATGCAATTATGCTGTTTTAATGTTAATATAATGTCAACGTCGGACTTTTCGGTCTAATAAAAACTTTCAGTTATAAAACTTTCAGTTATAAAACTTTCAGTTATAAAACTTTCAGTTATCTGTTTGGATAAGTCTTGTTCTTATGTCCATCGTCTTTGTCATGTTGAATTGATAATGTTAATTATATTTTATGAATATGTCCTGAAGATGGTTTATTAGACCGAAACGTCCGACGTTGACATTATATTAACATTAAAACAGCATAATTGCATATAAGGATTTTTGTTTGTTTTTTCCGTATATTTTTCTTCATATATATATATATATATATATATATATATATATATTAGCAGTATAACCAGTCTTCGACCTGGTCTTTTATTACTGGGAATTTTGCTATTCAATTGGAGCAGTTTAAGTTCAAAGTCAGCCCACCCGAAAATCAATATTAGTACAACAATTAGGTGCAACTGAGGCACATCCCCAAATAGGGGGGGTGTAACAATTTGAATGGGGGTGGGCCTGAAAAGAGCCATTTTTGCGTTCTCAATCTTGTTTCAGCCTCACGCGCAGCAGCATTTCAAGAGGCGTTTCTCCTCAGCCGTTGAGTCCTTTGATCATCATTTTCAACCTCGCGCGCAGAAACGTTCAGGTATGCTCTTCTGTTAAGCCGATGGCTACGTTGATCTTCGGACTCAGTGACTCTGATTGAAGCATTCCGAGAGGCATTTTGAGACAGTCGAACTGAACGTTCGAAAGACGATTCGTTATCTCTTATTCGCATGGCGGACCTGGAGGCAGCGGTTTTATTACCTAGGCAAGTTCTTTTCTTTGGTGGTATGTCTTAGGCAAGTATGAATTGTCAAATGGAATGCACAGGCAAATACCAGAAGAGAACGCTGTAAAGCTACAGGGGTCACTAAGCACGAATAAATTTAGGAAAGGTTGGAAAAATAAATGTTGAGTAATAAAAAAGCAAGATTACATTTTACTATGGGGAATGCAATGCAAAAACTGGCAGGAAAATAAAAAAATTAAATTGGGAACTGCTATAAACGACAATGAAAGCAATACCTTAAAACTGCAGTAGTAGGTTTTATGCAACGGGAAAGGTAACCTCACTTGAGAGAGATTGAAACTTGGCCAAGAGAAGGGGAATGTGTAAGCTGGGCTGGACCTAAAGAATTAGTAGCGGAATTAAGCGGTAGCAATGAGCTTAGGACTGCGTAGACAATCAGTATGACACGACGACATTTGATTAGACGTGTAGAGGGGCTTCGTGCAGCCAGTGGGCAACTCGAAGTGACAAGCACGTGAGACAGCACGTGAGACAGCACGTGTTGCAGGGCCACATGTACACGCGTTGCTGCACGTGCTAATTATCAAGGTCAGCAGCAACTGATGCGCAACGTGTAGAGGTGTGAATCACGTCCACACAGCATAAGCTAGGATTGGAAGGTTATGTGTGAAAAAGTAAATTAAATTTTGCCTTTCATTTTTGCGCAAAGCGTAAAAAATCAGTTTTTTTCAAATTTTCACCTTCAAGGTTACAATTTTTTCAGTCAATTTGGGCTCGAAACCGGGACTGAAGAATTATCTATGAAAAAAAAAAAACAAAAAACAAAAAAAACCAAAATTCATCAAAATCGGATGAAAACTGGAAATGCATAAACAACATCCGATCACACACACATACACACACATTTTGAGAATTATAGATATAGATAATATTATTGTGATAATTTAAAGTATTTATCGTTATTAAAGTTTTTATGAACGATATATATCCAAGAACAGATAGTAAATAGTAAAACATGCTGAGAGTTATAATGGATAGGAAGTAGTGGTCTTACTCTGTCTTAGTTCCTTTGACAGACGAATTAGCAAACAGACTCTAACAAGGCCAGGATATCACTATTAGTTTTGAATGCAGTATTACAAAAATCTTTTTGGGGAATTAACATGACATTTATTGGATAAGTATGGTAGAATCAAGTGTTTTGAAGTTTGGGTTAAGTGGTATACAAGGATAAAGAGTTATGAAATTATGGAACGAATGTGCGAGCTAGGATTGTGGTTTTAGGCTCTCATATTGGTAACCGGGTTAATACGAAAAATACAACTTCAGATATATTGACTGTGATAATTTTATTTATCTATGTCTTGAGAGGTTAGTAGTGTTTTTGCTGAATCTTTTGAATTTAGCTTTGTTGACAAGAACAATCAATATTGTCGTCAGTCTGGTTTGAAATAATAAAATGTTTAGATTTATCTTTTTTCTGAATTACAATGTTTTTTGTTATTTCTACTTTCAGTGTAGGTTTGCGTTAATGCTTTGGTTAAGAGTTAGGTAGATATTTTGTAGTTATAACTATATTTTATACTTTAAAAAGGTTCAAACTTCATGTGTGTACCCAGTCGAAATGATGAAAATTAATTAAGTTTATTGTCTGTGGATGTACAAATAGTGTGTAAAGCTATAACGTCAAATAATTAAGCATTTAACATTCATATCACCAGCATGTGTTTTATATCTTGCAAAACTTCGCGGTTCTTGCTTAAATCAGTTCAGTATCATACGTGATACACACTTGAGCGATCATGTCTTTTTCGATTCTTGACTGACCAAGCGGAAGATATTCCCGCAGTAGGTTGCCGTTTCTTTCTGCAGTAGACTGGATGCTACTCAGTCCGTCCTGTTATTTACCCATAGCTGGGGTAGGGGTCACTTTGATGTTGTGTAATGTTCCGCTAGATCAATTACGACTGAATAGTATATTCGAGTCTCACTGCGTGCCCCCTACTTTAGGCTTTGTGTTACATCTAAGCAACGCTTAGAAAATCATTATAGCTGGAGGAGGGAAGATATAGATTCATACCTTTGCCAAGTGTATTTGTGAATGGAATTAGTTAATTTGTCTATTTAGCATTTAAAATCAAATTAAAAAGAATGACAGTGCTTTGTTGTTCATTTTCAATCTGGTCTTTATTTTTTTTTTATAAATAAAGGGCATTTTGTTTATGGCCTTTAGAATTAAATTCATTATTTATTCAAATAAAGTCATTATAATATATACATTATAGCATTATAAATACATACTTTTCAATTTATACTTTATTCATTAATTCATGTTTCTTTTTATCCTTTTCATCGTCAGTGTGCTTGTTGGTTACGAAAATGAACCAAGAAAATTGATGCAAGCAGATAGTAGTTTAATTAAGAACATTAGTCAAACAAATTCAACCAACATCCTATTGACGAGCCAACCAGGATTATTTGAAGTTGTTGTTCGGCGTTCAAAGCGACACATTAACGACATTTTCCGAGAAGAGAACCCCAGAAAATCAGCAGTATTAAAGAGAAACAGTAAATTGTCATTGTCAGAGTTAAAATCAGATTTAATGCGATTTGAATTATTACGCGAAACAACGAAGCTGGACAAAAAGCTCTTACAGGATGCTCTCTCGAATGATATCGTCAAGACAAACAGTACAATAGACGGGATAGCAACGTCTGTGTCTAGACACTTGTTAAACGATTCCAATCTGGACAACTCTAGATTACGAACTCAGGATAAAAATAAAAGTAAATCTAGAAATATGTCATCCTATCACACAGTTAATTTAACAATGCAGCCACTCAGGACACCTACAGCTAATGGCTTTCTAATTAGAACGTCAGGAAGGCCAGAGTTATTTTCCCTTCCGACAACAGACGCTTCAACGCATATAATCAGGACAACAGACGTAATACCGATAGTAATCCAAAATTTAATTACAGATCATGAGACTACAAAAAGTAAGGATATAAAATCAACACTTAGAACTTCAAAGGCCGACACAAGTATTGCAACGACAATGTTCACCAGCTTAGAATCAGTCGTATCTTCATTGGGATTCACACTAGAGACTAAAACAAGAAGCCCAGAGCAACATATACCCTCGGAAAAGAACCACACGTCTAATGAAAAGAACATTGATTATCGGCGTTCGACAATAATCACAATTCCGTCCCAGACTCCAACAACCACAGAATCAACAACAACAACAGCAGCAACAACAAAAACAACAACATCGACAACAAAAACAGCAACATCATCATCAACAACAGCACAAATACCAACACCACCACCAACAAAAACAGCGACATCATCATCAACAACACAAATACCAACACCAGCAACAACAAAAACAACGACATCATCATCATCATCATCATCATCATCAACAACAACACAAATACCAACACCAGCAACAACAAAAACAACGGCATCATCATCAACAACACAAATACCAACACCAGCAACAACAAAAACAACAACATCATCCCCATCAACAACAACACAAATGCCAACACCAGCAACAGCAAAAACAACGACATCGTCTTCATCAACAACAACACAAATACCAACACCAGCAACAACAAAAACAACGACATCATCATCAACAACACAAATATCAACACCAGCAACAACAAAAACAACATCATCCTCATCAACAACAACACAAATAACAACACCACCACCAACAAAAACAACGGCATCATCATCAACAACACAAATACCAACACCAGCAACAACAAAAACAACGACATCATCATCAACAACACAAATATCAACACCAGCAACAACAAAAACAACATCATCCTCATCAACAACAACACAAATAGCAACACCAACAACAAAAACAACGGCATCATCATCAACAACAACACAAATACCAACACCAGCAACAACAAAAACAACAACTGCACCACCATCATCAACAAGAAAAACGACACCAGTAATAACATCGTCAATCGCAACGGCGCATCTTTTAACATCAACGACATCCAAAGCACTAACAACAACCAACAGATTCGTGAGAACGACGTCGGAGGCTTCGACAAGATCAAATCGTCTGTCGACCTCGGTAACAACCTCTACAGTGACTGACCTTTCGGAAGAGGTTACGATTTCGAATTCCACAGCACCAACGGACAAGTCAAGCAATTCAACGTTGGGAAATGAGACCACAACATCTCTTTTGCATCACACTGAAAAAAACGTCATCCGAGAAGATGACGTTTATTTTTGGCCAATTGTTCTGTCTTTGGTCATAGGAATTCCAGCCATTATTGTATTTACAATAGCAATGGTAGTCATCCTGAAGAAAAGGTGAGTTATTTGCTTTGAAGGAGAAATTTGTATTTCTGCTTCTGACTCCTTGTTTGGAAGATAGCAAATTCTACTATAAGTTTTAGTTTTGCAAAATGAATAAATTAGAGTAACTTTATGTTAATTTGAAATGACGTATTTAGTAGAAGATGGATGAGATGTGTGCGAAATGTACATTCTTTGTTGCTTTTGCTTCTTTCGTCTTTTCATAATGTAAACTATATAGTTCCTCATTTTTACTTAATAAAAACCAATAAAGTTATAACGGCGGCTTTACCGTTAACAAGAAGAAAAAGCAGAAGAGACAAAATAAATGGAGATAGGACGTGGTTTCCTGTGACTTACAAGGTTCGATCGTTTGCTCGTTCCGGGGTATTGTATATCAGTCGTGGGAGACTGTGAGTTCGTTCGAGGTATAACACACGGTAGTAGTCCAGATAGACACGCGGAGAAAATGATCAGGTATATATAGTCAAGTGAGAGAAATATTCCCCGAATTATCGCATTGCAGTAGTCAAGAATTAATCACTGCTGCTGTCGCTGTTTTTGTCTTTTTTGTCGTGTTTCTCAAGCATATTGATAATCAAAATATTTCCTAGACCGTGAAAACAATGTGATCGGGAAAGGGTGCTGATATATTTTGCGTTTAGTCAACTGATTTGATACAATTTTAGATGCGTGCAAAAATTACCCTGTACCCATCACTTTAACAAAAAACGGTCAGACAAAAAACAAACACCAAAAAAAAAAAAAAAACAAACAAAAAAAAAACAAACAAACAGACAAACAAAAAACAAGAACAAACAAACAAATAAAGAAACGAGAGATCGTTGCGGTCACAACGAGCTATAGTCGTAATAGCAAGTCTCTTATTTGTTTAATTTTTTTTTTTTTTGTAGTGACAACCAAAACTTTCAAATATAAATGACGAGCAAATAAAGCCAATATATTCTCAAACACTTACAAAATTTTGTGACTAAGTGTGTGAGTGTATGTGTGGATGACTGTATAAGGGATTGTAAGTGCATGACGGTTGTGGCAAAATTACTTACATGCTGGGCAGCAGCTGTTCAGGTAACAGAAAAAAAGAGAAAAATTAAGGTTTTTAAAAGCGCGCTGTATTTTTAAACTAATACCACTTGATCCTCATCACGTGACTATATGTCTAAGGGAGGTAATCCACTTCCGTCACATATGTTCCCATTTATTTTATTCATCTATTTACTGTTTGTGATTTTGGTTCCTACAAGACTAAAGTGAAGACATAAATGAAAACTGTTATTTATTTTTATTTTTTGTTTTATACTTTTGCTCACGTCTAATAAGAGTTGTTCTTTATGAAAATACTTTTAGATTAGAACAATCTCAGGATTCTTGTGACTTTTTTTTTTTTTACATAAGATTGATTTGTATTTTACGGCTTATCAACCTTTTGCAGGTTATTTAAAGTCAGAAAATAATTTTAGATTGTAAGAACTTTTTTGAGATAATAATGATTAACTAATACAATTCCTACTAATTAACCCCTAGCTGAAGAGAGAAGAGGTCCATTCATATCTTTCCCAAGGGTATTTGTTCGTCAATGAATATAACGAATCAGACTGGAATTGAAACTCGGCTCTACGGTTTCCAATTTCAAGCCGTTATACATTGCACCACCTGCACATCCAAGCTTAGTGCACCTAGTATTCCCAAGTGGTCAACCATCTAGGTACTGACCAGGCTCGACGTTGATCAACTTCGGTGATCGTACAAGAACCAGGGTTTTAACGTGATATGGCCGTAATTCTCCCCTTTTTATTTGGCATAAGTAACATGTATACTAATGGAATCGTGCTGAATTACTGATAGCCCCACCGACCATTCTGAACATTACCTTTTAATTGAAATTGATGTTGATAATGTTATAGATTCAATCAGTTTGTATCTTTTTAATTTTCCGGTTTATTTGCAGGAATATTGATAGCAGCACATTCTTCATGAGTCCTCCAATCGGGGATGAAGAAGTATGACGCGAAATGTCAACGTCACGGAATCACGTGACGCGGTTGCCGTCCAGAGGAGAATCGAAACTTTGAAACAGAATTTACGAGAGCCAAGTTTTCTTATTTTAACGGAAAAGAATTAAAAAAAAAAAAAAAACGACTTGGGTTTTGAATGGGAAAATTGCCTTAAAATGATTTATAATTTTTCTTTTCAAAACGAAATAGTGGCCATCTTAGAAGTGACCTTTAAAACACTGAGTAAATATCTGAAAAATGCCAGAACTTAAAAAAAAAAGAAGAAAAGAAAGAAAGAAAATGTTTTCGAAAGACAAAAGAAAAAAAATTATCGGTTTCAGACGTAAGACATTTGGAGTTATTCATTAAATCATTGAACTTACAATGATTTAAATTGCAAAACGATTGATATTTTATTAACAACCTGAGATTTAAAGAAAAATATATAGAGAGAAGTTGGCGCCGACCCTGGACATCGATTAACAAATTCGTTCTTGCAGACAAATTGGCTAGTCTAGTAAGTTCGATCTTTACCGATGTCACTATGGTAGCCTTGTAATATAACAAGAGAGGAGAGATTGTTGTATAAAAGAAAGAAAACCGAAACTCTCGACATCTGTTCAGATTCACCAGCTATAAAAACATCGACCGTGAAACTAAATGCTTTCATTATTCTAATTCTTTTAAATCTATTACTGAAAAACGTTCAAGTCTTTCAAATTGTCTTTCAAAAGAACAGCGATGCGGTATAAGCTTCACACTCACAACTAAAACCCGCAATACCACGTATATCGAGACGACCCATTCTCTTTACATTCATATTCCATTCGTAAGGAGTAAGTCCCATTCAGACAGCTTCTTACCCAAAACTGTTGCAATGTGGAACAGACTCACGAAGAGATGCTTCCTTGATTATTACAATCTTAACCCCTTCACGTCGAGAGTCAACCATTATCTATCCTACATATCCTCATAATATGCAACCCTTCCGACCTCTATATATGCACTTACAACATCCGCATTAAATAACCCTCTACCTTGAGTGGAACTTAAGCCTTGCTTTGAGTAAAACATAATTTTAAAAAAATGCCTGAATTCCGAAACTCATCTATAGTTCAAATATTAAAATTGGATTTTAATGAAACCAACACGTGCACAACTTTCCCTAAAAATATTCAGCATTCAAAGGAAAAGTGAGTAGGTCAATAAAACTTAGTAACCGGTTATTGGAAGGGGACGCAGTACAAACGTCCATTCGCCGTCGGGACTCCAATCTAATGTATAGGATTTAATCCTTAACCTTCTCTTTAAATACTCAGAAGGCAGTAGCGGTTTTAATTACTTAATTCTCGTAGACTGGCTGCTAGCCAAAGCAAAAGAGCTCAGTTTGTTCTGCTGATAAGTATTCGCTAACGATATTTCACATCATACTATGATGAGTATGTCCTCAATATAATGTCTCATTTGTTGAGTCGCAAGTACGAATCAATGTCATAAAATGTTAGGACCAAGACAATCCTTCATTTCCAATTGTTTTTGAGTTTGTAAGATTTCCATGTAGTGAGCTTATCAAATACTAGTTAGAGTTTAATTGGGTTATTTTTTACGGTTTCGAGAAACACGGGATTGTATTTTACGTGATTATATATACACAAATAAACAACATTAAGTGACAGAGCGAAAATTGAAAGCCGAGATTTCGGAGCAACGGCTGCAAATAGTCACGAAACAATACAACGTAGTGGTCACTGGTCAATGATGTATTTAGGCGGACCTAATGCCTGCCACATAAACACACCTAGGGCTGTTGCGTACTACCACCGAACCTATCGACTGATGGAGGTAGGGAAAGGCAAGCTTAATTACAGGCCCCGAGTAGTGCTTTGTGACTATCGCTATCTTATCAATATTTTCTTGTTTTTATTACCTACATTTATATATATTACAAATTAAACTAAGCGCAAGTTATTATTAAAGGATGAAAATCTTTCCCGGATTTTGACGCCATTTTGTTTTTTTGTTTTTTTTTTCGTTCAAGTCCGTTAATTTGTTTTGCTTATGTAAAATCACGAAAAAATATTATATAAAATTCACTATTTTTTCATCCATAATGTTGAATGTGCTAAAATTAACTTTTAACAGGAAAAAACCCAAGTTGATGCTAAAAATTGCTGCAAAACATTGTTCATTTATTTAAGATGGAATGATGTATTATGACTTGGTTCTAATTTGTATTTAGATACATTATGTTTATTTTCAATTTTTCTAGTTGAATTGTTCACCTGCATTGCATATGATTCATTATTGTATATAATTAGATTACAATAAAATTTGTATTTTATATGAATACTATCATATGAAATTTGGGATGTAGTGGAGATGGAGGGGGCGACCTGTACGGTGTCTTTTTGACAACTGGTATATATGGCCTCATGGGGGTCTGCGCTATATCCAGGCCCTACATTCAGGTCGAAAGAAATGGAAACATACTTGGTTGAACTATGACATCCATACTCTGCCAGACCTCTGGATTCCAACTTAACGAGCTCAGTTGAGTTGCCGTATCTGGTGTCGTGGTATTAACAGTGTCATCGTAGGAGGTCTTCTGCTCGCGTATGAAAGGGGAGTTAAAGAATGCTAAACACACCTCCTGTATATGTGTCTGGTATTACCCGCATTCAATGTGGATAGGGTTTGAATCTGTGTCACTTGTCTGTTATCATAAGCAATTCTTGCCAGATGCCTCTGATTATAATCATTAAGGACTTGTGATCGGCCACTGCGCTGTATACATTGGGAAATATCTTCCATCAAGTAATCCTGATACATTAATATACGGAGGTATCATCTATCACCTACCATTATTGATACATTATGTAATATATATATTGTCATCCACAGACAGACTGTTTCGCTGTATCAGCTCATCAGTGTGACTAGACGTCCGGTTGCCTTTAGCTAGGATCGAAACCCGGCTGAATTAGCGTCAGTCGGAGAATCTAGCCCTAAACCGTTGGCTTAGAGATAGATTCGTAGATGAAAGGATAGGGGTAGATGGAGGTGAATAATTTAAGCGTATTTATTTTTAGATAAACACACCAATGACTGAGAGAACTCGATTCGTTTTAAAGAAGAGTATTGCATATATATATATATATATATATATATATATGCTTCAGTTAAGACGACTGACAAGGCACTGCTATTAAGCTTTTATTATATGTTTCCTTGCATTCTTTCATACAAGTGGCGATTTCTTTTTTGGACACAGAGTGTGTATAAACTGTCTAAATGATCTTTCGGCTAATCTTTTAGCCACTATCAAAGATCGCACTGCCTTGTGAGTCGTCTTCAATGAAAGCTCTACAAAAGAGAGATTGCTGCCCAAATGTACAGATCAGATGGCCAGAAGATTGTGTTCATTTATAAAACAGACAGTTGCCACTTTGTGTTGAGCTCAGTGTTCACGTTTATGTTTATATTTACATACCCTTTATCTCTGATACTGAGCATTTTTACTCATAGATATAGCATACCTTAAAAGTATATTTTTATAAAATATCTGGCCGGAGCCATTTCTGGATAGTCCGTCTCCGGAACTACGCCGAAATGCTAAAAGTAACATCAATCAGCTAAGTGACACATCTTATATTTGTATTAATCATATATATATATATATATATATATATATATATATATATATATATATATATATATATATTTCAATTAAAAGGTGAAATTATAATTTATAAATTCATGAATCATTCATACAAAAAACAAATATAGATGTTAATGATTTAAATGGCGAGAATACATCGTCGCAAACAATATACAGGTAGGTTTTCCGTGAATATAGCATGAACTATATACCAGTATAAAGAATTCTCTTATTGCTATATTTGTACAAAAACGCACAACCTTAAAATTTAAATTCAAACTCAGCGTTGCGACCGCACGTTCCAAAACAATAACACATTTCCCATAGCATTTTTTCGGATTACATCTCTATTTTCGTTGTCCTCTTATTACCGAGACGTAAAAACAAGAACAAAATCTACTTCCATACCTGATGATGTCTGTAGGAACAGACTAAAGCTTGTAAAAAATTAAAAAGACCGTATGCAACTGGAATTTATAAACGGGGATCATATCATTCATATACAGGTTCGGGGTTGACGTATCGTATTTATATTGTTTGCGACGATGTATTCTCGCCATTTAAATCATTAACCTCTATATTTGTTTTTTGTATAAATGATTCATGAATTTATATATATATATTAACCAATTAGCCAAAGTTCTGGATCTATACGCTTGACACAGTAATTTGTTTATTTTTATATACTTTTGGAATTCCTCTATTCAGAGCAGAACCTGATGTTGAAGACCTCGGCACGTATCTTTGATAGTTTCGTTGTTCATTTTATAACTTCTTTTTCTATGTGCCATGTCCCTTGAGGACGAGAGTGATCATGGCTCTCCACAATTTTCAATCGTTTGTAATTCTTAGTAATGTTTTCTTTTTTCTGCACAAACTCGTTCGGTAGGTTACTCTCTGTTTCCCTATGTCCCTCTTGCCCCTAATATGTCCCAAGAACGTCAAATTTTCCAAGACTTCTTTTTTCGGTATGTGTTTCAGAAATTTCAACTCTCTTTCTGATTATAAGTATAAACGTCCATTTTGTTTACATTTCATATCTTCTGCCTTCTTGCTTCCCAGCCAACTTTGATCTTCAAAAATTTAAATGCAATGTCAATCGTTATCTTCTGTCTTCTTGTTCTTTTATTGATCTCTCATTAATAGTATTTTTTATCATATTCTCTAATACCCAGTAACCTCCTTGTCTTGGTGGCTTTATTGCCTTGCTTGGGAGTGAAATTATTAAAAAGAAAATTTCTTAAAGCATTCTCGTTACTCATATGTTCTGTCCGTGATATTCCCAAAATTCGACCTATTTCTACTGATATGACACGCATGGTCAGTTCTGGTCTACGGCAACCATTTATGACTCTTCTCGCCGGTCGTTTGTGGATCAGTTCCTACCCTGCTCAATACTGCTGATGGTCGTTCTAGTATTCACCCCGCTCTGCCCCACGTTGTGATTTTTCATTATGGGAGCTGACAAAGACTGAATTGTCGTCAGCAGTTGTAACGTTGGTTCGAATCACGGGGAAGTTATGTCATAAAGGAAAAAATGCAAACGAAATAAAGAAAATACAGGAATTTCTTCAGGGTCTATTTTCCATGTGGTTTATATCGTTTTTTGTACAGAAATATTAACCCTTCCCAATTTGAATTCTATCGTGACACTTTGCTCAGTTTAGCCAAGCCTGGAACAAGGCTTAAGTTAAGAGTTCTCTTTGGAAGCATGTCACGTGGCATTCGCCAGCTCCTCCTGCTGTCTGGTCTCGTCTACGTCTCTGGTCGGCAGCTCTGAAACTAGGGCTAGTCGCTTCCGTGTTCTGCTTATATCGACTTTTACCCAAGTCTGACATGGGGCTAATGTGTTTGGGGGACCCGGTGTTTCTTCTTTCTTCCAACAAGATCTCTTTGCTGTCTTTGGAAAATTAATTATCTCTCCAAATTTGGGAGACCCCTTTTCCATGCGCAGTGATCTTAGTTACTGACCCACTCCGATAACCCCTTCTTTCTCTTATTTGTACATCGTACCAGGGCTTCTAGTTGGCGAAGGCAATTCTTCCGTCTTTCTTGGTATCTCATCTACACCTTTCACCTCGGTTGTCATTTTGACAAATCCGATTTTTAAACTGCGTGGCGTGGCTAAGCTTTTGGTTATTAATTGTGGTTATCGTTTGTTAATATTCCCAGCTTGGTCTTGAAAATTACCAGCTGTTTCCTCCGGCAGCTATCTCCTATATCTTGTTAACTCAATAACCCATATGAATACTCGGCTGAGTCTTTACATAAATAAATTCCATTTCTCGGCTTGTTTACAATTTCCACTTTTTGATAGGTGGAATAAATCAGTTTCTCAATTCTGCCTTGTCCTTAAAAGTCACCAAATATTATCTTTTCAATCGACTTTCTTTTCTGGCTGGTTCCAAGGAGATGTTTTTGTAACTTCCAATTTAAGGCATCGCCATCAATCGCTTGCTATCACAGCTTTCTCTGGATAGCCTCTGTGGTAATAGCTTTCTCCAAAACAACAAAGTCACTTTCTTCAAGCCGTCACTGCTTAAAAAATAGACTTTCAAAATTGGAAACAATTTCGTTTCTTTCTCTCAGTTTATCTATCATTCCATTCTTTAACCCTTCTCGTTTTGTTTCAAGTTATATTTTAATTTTAACTATTCTCTTTCCACTTGTCAGTGTCACATAGTGCCACACCGACGTCATTAACGAAATTCTGTTTCTTGTGAAACTAAATAATTCACATACAATAATTTCATTTTCTCTTTTTTTTTTTTTTTTTTTTTTAACGGCGCAATAAGTTAAATTCCTTCAATATTGAATTTAATTAATAACTTTGAAACTTTCCTGCCCGTACAATAATATTTCATTTATGCGTTTGGTGACGTAAAAAGATTTCGTGAAATCTAAATTACTCCATTTTCAATGTTTACTATTGCTTTCCGTGTGGCGACCTAATTTTCCCAAAACTATAAATTAATTTCACTTAATTTATTATTCAATATTTTTTATTACTGTAATAAAAGAAAAAGTTAGGGTATTTACACTATCTACCTTTCTTAACTCGACTATTTCAAAACAATGTTCATATTTCCATTCAATGTCTTTTTCTTTATTGAACTGATTATCGATCTATCAAATTTTTTTTCCACTTCTAATGGGTCGTTTTTTATTATCGACAAAAACATTTTGAGAACGAAGAACTATACTTTTATAATATATACTATTGTTCTGTTTGTTCTGTATGTATAACTGTTACAATTTTATAGCCTGTATCAAAGTATAGTCTCTGTTCGATCCCTGGTACTTCTGAGCTGGAATCAGTTAGGCTTTCTGAATGGGAAATCCGAATAATAATATCAAACGTGAAGTAATTGGGAAAACTAGAGAAAGGGAAAGAGGAGGAGCTGGAGGAAATATAAAGCTTGAAATAAAGAAAGATAGAGAAAAACGAAAAGCAAAGCAAATGATAGGAAAAAATAAATATATATATATATATAAAGAGTGTGAATGGAAGCGGAAAGACTTTGAAAATCGGGCCTGCTGTTTTCCTTAAAAACAGACAATGGGTGAGAGACTGAAAGGCTGTAAAAAACAAAAAAACATCGTTATGGCGAAATAAGAGTCAATGAAAGGTAAAAGAGATGAGGTTGTAGAAAATATTTGTTTAATTCCTTGTTCCTTATCAACATGTGAAAATAATCCATTTGTGTATAAAATTAAAACATGAACAGGAAACGAAGTTTAGAATGGATAAGGGAGAGAATGAGACGATACAGACATTGGATGAAAGAAAAACAGATGTACATTATTTACATTGCTCGGACTATCATCTTCATCTTTGTTGCCATATTTATCATAACGTTTCGGCCGTTGTACGCTCCGGCCTTCTTCAGGTGGTTGGAATGTCGAACTGAACCCTCTAGGACACATGGCATAGTGGATAAAGGCGTTAGTTAGACAGGACCCAAAGAGTGTGAGTTCAATACCCGGTTAAGTCGGTGGAGAACTTGGAGAGGGGAATTAACAGGAGATAACTGATAACTGACATGGCACGTGAAATTAGAACAGTCTCCCCCGCGAACGAAATAAAGGGTTCAGTTCGATATTCCAGCTACCTGAAGAAGAGGCCGGAGCGTACAACGGCCGAAACGTTGTGATAAATATGGCAACAAAGATGAGATGAGGATGATAGTCCGAGCAATGTAAATAGTGTACATAATACCTCATCTCAGAAAAATAGACAAAAACAGATGTGTATATATAATAATCTTAATTGTTAATACCCGTGAAATTTCCACAGATTCAACTAGTAACAATTATAGTGCTTAAAACTGGAAAGTCCCCAGATAACATTAATTATCTTAGTTACATCTCATTTGGTGAATTATTTCATGAAGTCTCAAATGGATCTAATTTGGTTTAACATGAGACGAGCAAAAAAATAAAATAAAAAACACTCCCGCTTAAGTAATTATTTTTTAAATTACAGTACAGAAACGAAATAAACATGTCAAGCCAGAAAGAGGCCAGTCATTAATGCACAATAATTTATAGACAACGGAAAGCGATTGCTAGATATACTGGTTATTTTCACTGAAAATAAAATAAAATACAATCTGTAACTTTGCAAAATCATTGCTGTCATATTCTCATCTAAAATACGAACCAATTATTTTTGTTAATAAAAGAATGTAAAAATCAATGTTCTTGCTTGTGAATTCTTTAAATCGATATTTGCTTAATAAAGAAATGCACCATTTTACATCCATGGTTGTCACAGGGGAATACTAATTAGTGTTATGTGTCATGTGGTAAGGCGCTTGTAAATGTGAAGTTTTTGATTGTCTGAAAAATTGTACTTTTTTTCAAGTATAGAGTGGAAATATATTTTCTTAACAACGTTTTTCTTGCTGCGAGAAAAAAAAAAGAAGCTTAATAATGCACTGTTTATAAATGTCTGGGATGTTTATTCACTGGAAAGTCTGCTATAATTAGATTTAGTACTATTGGATCGGAACAAATGTTCATAGCATTTTTTAAGTGACTTTCAAAGTATTTAGATATTTGTACATAGATTTATTCATCCACAAATACGCTATTTTGTTCCACTATCTTCTGCTATCTTTGAGGCAGCGCCATGATTCTACCCACCCAAAACATGGAATCTTTCAGGATGATAATCTGACATAAGTGGTTCTTACAGGATTCTAGAGAATTGAATTTTCTACACAATAGAATCCAGAAACCATACTGAAAATTTCAAATATGTTGATTGTGAGTGGTATGATTTGATTGGACAATTCTTCAGTAAGAAAACTACGCACAGCCAATATAAAGCAATCTATGTTTGGCATTGAAAAGTGCGATTTAAGGAGTTGTGTCTTAACATTTAAAATGAAGGCAGGAGTTTTCATGAAAGTAATCTCAGAAAGAGAAAACAGCGATTTCTGCTGTTTTGATGCGAGTCACTTGCATCATTTTGGTAACCCCGACGTGTATAAAAGACTCCCACATCATTTTTGGTAACCACCGACGTGTATAAAAACTAACTACATCATTTTCGTAAACCCAACGTGTATAAAAACCAACTTCACCACATCGTTTGGTGCCCCCGACGTCCACAAAACGTACACATCATTTGATCACCTCTGACATACAAAAAATAAACTACTTATTCACCACATCATTTGGTGACCACCGACGAAAAAACAAAAGCAACAAAAAAAAAAAAACAAAGTTCAGAAAGAAACCATATCACGTGGCGACAAGAACAATTATCGTCCACACGCTGCTGATAGCCAATACGTCTGCCAATAAAATAAAACCAAACGAAGTAGCAAATCAAGTAATCATTTTTCTTTTTTTATTCACATTTTTATTTGCATACACTCTAGACACGGAAGGAGGTAACATGGTTAAAATTTCGGAACATATGAAAATACCTTCAAATGGCTGGTTCGCAAAATGTGAAATGTTTGCCAATTGTATAACCTTATACGACCCCCCAAACAAATTCTTAATAAAAAGAACAATTATAATGGCTAAAAAGAAAAACAACAAAAAAGGGGAAAAAAAAGAAAGAAAACGAACCAAATAAACGCCCTACAAATTGGAATGAGAAATGTATCCATCGTTGTCACTGAAATCCAACTACAATACCCCAAAACCACGAATAGAGCCTAACAGTTCTACCACTATCAAAATTTTTAAAAAATTAATCAATTTTCTGAAGGATGACTTAGATGGACATAATACTCTTTTATGAAGGACCGTTACACTCAGCCAAGAAATCCTCCGTACTCTGGACACTATATCAGGCATGAAAATACCTAATAACTGAACATTCCTAAAAAAAAAAACAAGAACAAAACACTTCACAGTTGTTACTGAAAGATTAAAAAACAAAAACATTGACACCACAAAACGATAACAAGAAACATAAAAAAATTACCCCCTGAACAAACCGAAAGAAACTACTGAACACTTTAAAACAATCACCTCAACAAATACAACCGACAAAAAAATACAACAAAAAACCTCACAGCTACACGCCCCTGGAGGAAAGTTCACCCCCCCCCCAAAAAAAATCAATGACTCTTTTTACTTCAAATAGGCATCCATCACTACCGATTAGCTTCATTAATTTTGTGAGGATGTGATGTAGGGACATTATTATTATTATAAATAAATAAAATAATAATAATAATGAAAATTACAAATAAAATAAAATAAAACAGTAAAATGAAAACATTGTATAAAATAAATTAAATAAAAATAATAAAACTACTTCCAGCATGCAACAAAAACTACTCCTGCCGGAAATATGGACATCCCGCCAAAAAATGTTAAATTCAATCTCTTCGCCACGAACCCTCGGACAGTCAACACGTGTCCAACTTCTCTCTGTGGCATGGCGTATAATAATACGAAGTAACTTCTTCTTCTCATTACATATACTATGAAACATTTACAGCCCAAAATGCACACACCAGTACACATAAAAAATAAATTTTATGCAATTAACATACAGTTTACTATTCTTTTCTGTTATTTCTGTACGTTTAATTCCTGTCAAGTATGTTTTAATCTCCGTGAACACGAGGCAAATTTCAGCTGCCTAAATGTGGTAAAAGGCCGCCAGACAACAGAGACGTGATTCTATCGACAGATGTTGAGAAAACAAGCAACGAGGAAGTTTTTAGGAAAAATAGGAATTAAAAGAACACTTATACTTACGATCAGAAAGAGAAAGGTGATATTTCTGGGACAAATGATGAAAAAGGGTCTGGAGAATCTAACATTCACATGATATATTGAAGGCAAAAGAATGCGAAGGGGTGGGGTTGATTGCATTGTTTGTTACTGCTTATCAACAAGTTGTGGGTTGTTAGCCGAACCCGAAACGTATCTCAGATTGTAGGCAATTGTTTACAGTACTCGGTGTTCTCAAGCGGTTCCAAGTATTGACCGGTCTTGATGCTGCTTAACTTCGAGTGATCGAATGAGAATCAGTGCTTTCAGCGAGATTTGACCATAGGCAATCAAGTGGGGAGCAAAGAGTAACCTACCTAACAAATTTGTGTGAATGGATGGCAAAACAAGGAAAAAGAGCGATGGTAAACCCCCCCCCCCCAAAAAAAAACAAAAGTGACTTAGACAAACAAAAGACAGAAAGTGATAGAAAAATATGATCACTAATATTCTAAAGTGACACATCACATAAAAGAATTGATCACATAGTTGTCCATATAGTTGTAAGCTAAGCAACGTCCAATAACAATAAATTTGAATGAAGTCAAAGTGATGTAAAACTCGAACTTTTATTTATGCTTGTATTACAAAGAAGGTTTACATGTTAAGGTGTGTGTAATGAGAGATAGAAAACTTTCTAAATATTTGTTTTATTATTTAATCAGTGTTTTTTCATGCTAACGGACGTACGTTGGTAAAAGTGCTGCATATTCCTGCACTATAGATTTTTCTATGTACCAAATATTTATTCGTGCGCGTAGCAAAGTAGGTCTCGTGATACTGCAAAATACCCCATCATTAATAAAAAAACAAAAAAACAAAAAAAAAAAAAAAAACGACTACCTGATGGATTACTAAAGCAAAATTCAAATAAATGTTCTTGATTGATGAAATTGACAGGAGTAGCTATTATATGTTCTACGACTCAATGGTTTATGCAATTCACGACCTCTTCACGTCGTGTTTGGTTTTACACGCTGAAATCTTGTATGAAATCTTGTTCTTATGCGTGTGTGCGGTTGCAGCACTTGGAGTATGTGTTTTATCATCGTAACTGTCTGATTATTTACTATTTCCTCAGACAGCGGTGGTTGATATGTTGTGGTAACAAGTTAAACGTAGCGCTATGCTTGCTTGCTCTTGATTCAGATGTAATGTTTTCGCAAGTTTATAGGTAAGAAATGCATCACATGACAGTCTGGCGTAATGCACGAAAATTAAACCACCTGAATAGTTGGTTCCAATTCACCAGGGCGACTGCAAATGTACTCTAGCTTTTTCTAGATATTTCAGCTCACTCCCTTCAGTCTGTAATGATTCAGATACAAATTTAAACCCTAGTAAATGTATTTTTATTTGTATAGACCGTTCAACTGTTTGAATTGAGACTAAAACCATTAATTAAAATTACTGCACAACCAGTGGATGACGCTTTTGTAAAGACAGATCACAAGATAGGGACTTCCGCTTTATGTCGTAAGAGATAAGAGAAGTTAGTTTGAAATTAAGATGTTATTACAACTATGAATTTTTTGTTTTGTTTTTGTAGATTGGCAACAACTGTTTACAAAGCATAGTGTAAATGGTTTAATAAGGTATTCACGCATAACAATTAAAACATCAGTTATAGTTTGCAAAATGTCATAGATCTCAGCATTACTAATTGTATTCCTCAGTATTCGAAACACACTAACTTCATCAGTCTTCCCCCATAACTAGTTCCTCATATTAATTCCCCAACATTTGGTTAGTCCTTTTTATAGAATAAAAAGGATTCATTTGTTGGAGTTAGCTCCTCCTTAATTCCCTAATTGTTCACTAGGGGTCGCTCTCCCTACACTATAAATACTGGGCAATTAATTGCCTCGTTCTCTTTTTCACTTTGCATTTCAGCGGACACATTTAAAAATGTGATCTCTCGTAGAAATCCGTGTGGGAAAGCGCCATTAAACACACATACGCGTACGTACGAACATTCACCAAAATACAAACTCTTTATGTTCACACATAAACACAAATGTCATATATATATATATATATATATATATATATATATATATATATATATATCGGTCTTGTTTGTTTTCTTTACATCTTCGGTTGGACTCAACTTGAGTCCGCCATTTTCTTGTAGTTGAACCTTCTTCTAGCAGGAATAAACAGCACGTGTCCCTAATTCAACAGCACTCAAACCCACACAGTCCTCTACACATTAAATAAGTTTAATAATAATGCCTGGTAAACAAGGCTACAGGTTGATCTCTCACTTTTCTAGAATAAATTCGCATGCTTTAAATGAATTTTAAGTTCTAAATCTAATCTTGCAATAAAGTAAAGCTTAGGGTGGATTGTATTGGGAAACTTCTAGAAACGCATTATACAGAGCCCTACAAATTTATACGGCGTTCACTAAATCATTTCATTATTGATATGAATGATAATATACAAAATTGAATATGTCTACAAAAACTGAAACCTTATGTGGAAACATTTGTAAATAAGGAAAAGAAACCACTAAAAATTATTCTTGCAAAATCTGTGTTGAAAACCGTATAGGGATTTAATTATGCGTTGGATATCTTGGACAAGTAGACCTGGGGGGTGTCCATCTTTCTCCGTATGAAACTACTGACATGAAGGCTCGTCTTGGTCACGGACACGTGGCCGTTGATTCAATTGAGTGAAACCTCCGCCCTGGAAGTTGTCCAGAAAGCTTTCTGTCCAACAATGCCGTGTCATCAAAGCGCAGGTTGTCTCGATAGCTACGGAGCCCAATTTACATCATTGTGCTAGATGGCAGTTGTCAACGAAAGCTTAGGGTGGATTGTAGTAGGAAACTTTAAGAAACATCTTATACTGAGCTCTACAAATTTCTACGGAGTTCACCAAAACATTTCCTCATTGAAATGGATGATAATATACAAAATTATGTGTGAAAAAACTGAATGTTTTTATGTTGAAACATTCGTAGATAAAATATCTAAGGATAAAAATAACAATACTTCTGTAGCTATTATTTCAAACAATAATACTTTCTGTAGCCACATGTTTTTCTGCGTGGCACTTATACGTAGTACTACATTCATCTTTGACCTGTATCGTCTTCAGGATGAAGAGTCGGTAATCTTCGATCGAATATCAGAGGACTGACAATATCCAAATTTCCCTCCGTCAACTTTCACATATGCAGTGATTTCAACATTCACCACAAACAAAATCGATGAGGAAGGCGGATATTGCAGAGACTTTTCCGTCACATATGAACTAACCCAGATTATTGAAGAACCCATCCAAGTCCCGGATGTAACTGACAGTAGGCGAACCTCCTCGACCTTTTTCTAACAAATGCTCAGCAGAAGTTTTAGCCCTCCTCTCCATTGGAACGTCAGATCATTCACTAGTTAGTGTCCAGATTGACTCCAAACATATGACACTTAAATCCCCTGATTTAGCGTTCCATAGAACGGTCTTTCGTTATGCGGAGGCAAAATGGGATAGCATTCGGCCCTATATGATGGAAGCTCCTCTCTCAACCTTCTTCAAACATGATCTCCCTCTAAACTGCTGCCCTAATCTCCGAATGGATTCCCTTTCTGGAATGGAGTGTTTTACACCCCAAAAATTCCAACAAAAGCCAGTCAGTCTTGGTTCACCCCTGAATACGATACACCGAGACTTCAAAATCTATCGCAGGGAGCGGTGTAGTCTGGCCCTTACTACTTTCAATCGCTGCAAGAGAGTTCTGGAAAACGCAAAGTGCAGCTCCGAGCAATCTGTCCAGGCCAAGGTTGAAAATAAACAAATTGGATCTCACGAATTCTGTAAGATCACCAACCAAATTATGAATAGAGGCAAAGCGGCTGTGCTCATTATTACAAATGGCCCCGAGTTCATATCCGCTTTCGCCTCGATCTTTGCTCCAAACTCAACGTTAGATGACAAAAGCAGTCTTCTCCCCAACTTCCCCCATCTCACTGAACACAATCTCAGCAATATACTCATTTTAGCAAGAGGACCCCCCCCCCAAAAAAAAGAAAGCCACTGGCCCAGACAAAATTCCAGTGGTTGTCATTAAGAATATCAATCCAGAATTATCCACGTCTCTAAAAGTTATTTAACTGCTGCTTGAATGCCTCTAAAATCAAACTGGTTACATTCCCTCACCACCGACCAGGCCCCGAATTACCGCCGATAAACGAAAGTCCTCTCGAGGGAGAAACGTGCCTTGAGAAGAGATTGAGCCTCAAAGACACACCCAACCTCAAATGGAATTCATATATACGATCCATTGCTAAAGATGCAGGTAAAATGATCGGACCCCCGTACTGCTCAGTAACTACCTGACTCCTCATGCTATCCTCTACCTTTATAAGCGCCAAATCAGGCCGAAAATGGAGTACTGTTGCCATATTTGGGTGAGAGCTATCCAGACAACACCTTCCAGTCTTGATAGAGTTCAAAAGCGTCTCCGAATCCTTGTTGGAGAAGAATTATTTTCCCCATTCTGACCTCTCTCTCAATCTTAACTTGTTCAACTGTTATCTTCCCCTCCTATTTATATAAACTACATCTTAACGTATCTCTCTACCTCAAGTGGCCCAAAGACCTTTTTACAGGGTGAACTTTACTGTAAAAAAAGTATACAAAAACAAAACAGATGATAACGCATACAATTCTAACTTAGAAGAAGTTGAGTATTAATACATCCAATCATATAAATGAGCACAAAATCTTCAAATCATCAAAAGAAATTACCTTTAGGATGAAGAATTGCTTGAATTCTTAACTGAAATTATACAGAACTTAGACGGGTATTGTTAAAGTAATATTTAATCGTTAATAATTAAAATAGCTAGATTTCTGAGGTTCGGGGGGCATATCAGACGTCATATAAAAAGAAAACACACACACATATATTCAAACATATATTGTTAAATATAACAGACAACGAATGTCTATTATGTTTGATCATGAGCCATTCTAAAATTCGTATTATTGCTTTAATTTCTGCCGAAAATAAAGGCAAAGCTTGTCCAACATTTAGATATTTTTATTATGCTGTTCCTTGATCTAAGTTTTTATATATATATATATATATATATATATATATATATATATATCCGGTTTAAGGGTAAAAGACAGCAAAATATCTAAACAAAGATTAAAGATTAAACATTTACGGACGTACTAGAAAATACATCACGATGTATAAAAGAAGTATTTTCAAAAAATTGTTGGTTTAAGTAAATTAAAAAAATTATAGTCTTTATCTCTTGAAACAAATAAACAAGACTTTGCAGTAGGTTTTAGTCAGTCAACTCAAAAATGCTAGTTCGCCTAAATAAATCTACGTCAGATGTTTCCACTTACACAAAGTGTAAGCCAAAACTCAGCGACAAACCCAACTACATGCCAACTTCTCTAAGTCAATACGCTTGTATTTTCTCCTAAAAACATTTACTAAATATATTAACTTTCCTATATTAAATATGTGCCCATTTCTACGAACATTTCAAATAATAATGATTACTATAAAGAGATATGTGGCACTATTTAGCTATGGTAATTGGCTAACTAATTAAGCATAGAAATTAAAAACGAGAAATACTTAACGCGAGAAAGAGCTATATCGAAAGACACACCGAGCGAAATTTTTTTTTTAACAAAAAAAAAAAAAATGGGAAAAGATTTTATTTCATTTACGAAGAAAGATACTTTTTCGCAGAAGACAGAAAATCAGTAAGAGAAAGCCAGATTTCAGATTCTGTCAGAAAGTCACGCGCCAAGGGAAACAGAATTCGGGGAGGAATGACAAATTCGACCACACACGGCGACCATAAAAAATTTCGGCTTCGGTTAACTGCATACAGGCAGAAGAAATCAATATTGCTTATCTATTAGAGATACCATTAATATTTTTCATTCTTGGATTCCGACGAAGAAAGCCAGCCGTTATGTATACAGATCTTGATATGATTATTGCTTATTCAAACTGTTGACGACAGACTTAATGTCGCCGAAGGTGGGCATCTGGTGATACGAAAATTTTAAGACACGAGAAAAATAAAGAATTTGATTTTCAGGTGGAACACAACCACCCAGTTTAAAAGTTGACTAGCAGTGATTAATGAGTTGGTAGAGATTCTGCTAAGTGGATTTTGGGTGGCTCAGGATAAGATAAAAATTTAATTATGGCCACGTGGGATTCATAAGAATACTGACTGATAGAAAAGAAGGAAAGAAAAGAAATGAGAATTTTTTTTCTGGACGATAATTTTAAGAAGGCCAAGTCTAGCCACACCCGCGCCGCCGAGAGATCATTGTCCAAGTGGTGGCGTGAGTGATAGGCGAAGGTGAATGTATGAGAAAGGCAGGGAAGTTATTGACACCCACTAAGAGGATTGGTATGAGATACCAATATAAGAAAGAAAGAGTCTAGGAGTATAATTCTCCCCCAACCTCCCCTCACGTACGAGGGAGAAAATCCCCGAAGTGGAAAGTGATTAGCTTCCAAAAATGGGAAGTAATAAAATTTCCTGTCCTGAGGACAATGAGAATTTTGGGGGAATTAAGAATTGTCAAAGAACCCAAACAATGACAGGCCCCGACCCGGTTTTGGTCGGTGTCCATATAAACGAACGTCCCCGGGCGTTCAGAGAGTTGGGTTGGAGATCGGAGACGCAGACACAGATCGACAGAGAGCTGTTGGGCTCGGAGAATAGCGCCTCGCAGGAGCTGACCAAGATTTCCACGTCCTTTTCGACTTAGTCTTCCTACTAAAAGCAAGTTTTTATTGACGAACGACTTAAGATACCATAACTCGCTTAAGAAACGCAAAAAGTGTCACGAACCCATAGAAACGGGCCGGGAGAGAAACACACTCCTGTATTCAACAGATAGATAAAGATAATTGTTATTTCTCAACATATTTGAACCTCGCGAGTTGGTTTTATTATTTTTCTTTTACTTATGCTTGTGCGGTATCACCTTTACCCAGGGTTCAGCTTGCACTACGGCCCGTCGCCTGATTGATTTCATCTACCTAAGATCAAAGTCACAACGTGGTTAGGTTAGGTTAGACTTGAGATCAAAGCAGTTACTTCGGTAACCAAGCGTTGGAGGCGAGCTGAGAACGACAAAGCTGGTATCGAACCGGAAACGACCAGATCGACCGGCACACAGGCTGGTGGCAGCGACAAGGAGTCAACCCCAAAACGCTGGTGGAAAAAACCTTACGGCTTCGCGCTGCAAATTGGAGTTGACCACGGGCCGACGGCGCAGTGTCATATACTGACGTCACGACCACTGGACGTCCCATATTGGCGCTGGTGCTGCGACTGCAACCGCGACCACCAGTGGGTGTCACAGATACACCTACAGAAAATCAACACAGGAATGAAAGGAATTTCATCGTTTTAAGTTGTTAAAAATGTAAGCACAATCCTTAGTTGAAGTTGTGAATTGATAGAGTACTGACATGAAGTGAACATATTTTTGTGTGTTGTGAGAGTTAAAGTGCGCGTTTTCGCTCTGGCAATCTGTGTAGAAAGAGAGTGAACCTTTAAAAAATCGCGCCGCTTATAATTCTAAGACAGGGACCATAATCACAACACTAAATAGGATGCACTCCTATCTTATATTAATATGTGACACTATAATTTGGGCACCTACGTAGATGAGAAAAGAGTGAGCTTATTTCGATTTGGTCAGTGGTTTTTTAAGCGAAGAAGAAGAAGAAGAAAACGAAAAATTACAACAAATAAGTGAAAGAAAGCATTTGGGGGTCAAGTGATAACAAACCGGACATTGATTATTTCCGGTTTCCGGTCTATATTAGCAGTCATGCTTGGAATCGAGACAACATTTCTGATTAGTTCTTAGCGACAGACAAACTGTCCCTCGCGTTGTTCGGATACCACCCGTTCGTATTGTTAGTCACACGCAATAGATGAGGATGGGCGTAGGAGAAAAGAGCTGGATTATTAGACTAACATAGCAAAAATGTTTCAAGTGTCACCGACATAATCACTCTGATAGAGCAACCAAAACCTTGAATAGAGCACCTATGTTGTATTAATGACAACAGGATTTGAATCATTTATCAACGTGGCATTTGTTTTAATTTTCGTTGCCTTCTGAACGTACAGCATGTCTTCCCCAATTATCGGTACACACCGACGTGAACAAAAAACGAGACTCAACGTGGGGGTTAATCATTGGCCAGTCGGTGGAAAACTGGGCGAGAGTTTCGTTGTATATATGCAAATATACTGTAATGATAACTGTAATAGCCTTATTCAAGCATTTTACTGTCCAGGTTGGATGGACATTGAACTTATATGCTTCAAGGGATTTCTGCTTTAAAAAATTATAGTCCACGTTTCGTCAGATAAATGTGCAGATATACACATCAGACAGTACTCAAATAGCGAAGGTAGCTGTTCAATTTATAATTCTACCTAAGTACCATTATAAATATTTGTAGGGCATTTTAAATAATTCCACCAAATACTATGACCTATTTGAGTTGCGGAATACGTCGTAAACATGTTCAATGATATACAAAAAGGTAAGTTGAAATGTAAAGGAAAAGACAACGAAAAGAAGTTTATAAATATATGTTATGGTCCAGGTTAGGACCAAGGAAGAACAACACGAACACAAGAGTAGAAATAAGGAAGGTATATTACACAAAATAATAATACAAGATGTGGAAGGTGTTAGTATGACTGTCAGTCTGGTTTGGAGTGAACTACTATCAGCTCGACTCGATTCGGTATCTAGCCACCCCCCACGAGGGTTGCATGTGGCACAAGGCCGAGTTTAACGTGGGTTTCCTGAGCCCGTAGGCTCGGCCAAAAAATGCCCGTAGAACCCGTATAAACGGGATCGGGTTGGTCAACCTCCTCGAACGAGACTCTGTCCTTCAGCGGAGCCTCGTCCGGGTTCCTCTCTGCTCAGAGGCAGAGAGTTCGACCGTCAAGCCGAGAAGCTCGACTTGATTCGTCCTTCTCTCTTGAGATGCGTAGTATACATAGTGTTAGGAAGAGTTCATTCTGTAGTTATAGGTAAGGACCCATGACAATATAACATATAGATTATAGAGCCTATTTTATTGCTACTGATGTCGGAGTTAACTCCTCCTTAATTTCCTAATTGTTCACTAGGGTACGCTCTCCCTACACTATAAATACTGGGCGATTTCTTGCCTCGTTTTCTTTTTACTTTGCATTTCAGTGGACACATTTAAAATGTGATCTCTCGCAGAGATCTACGTTTTGCCCACTTGTGGGAAAACGCCATCAAACATACACACGTACACTTAAGTACAAACATTCATCAAAATACAAACTCTTTACGTTCACACCCAAAAACAAATGTTAATGTCTGTGTCCATTGTAAATTTTGTTGTTTAATACATATCTTGGTCTTGGTTTTCCTTACACTTCTTTATGGTGGATTCAATCTCTGAGTCCGCCATGTTCTTGTAGTGGACATTTTTCTAGCAGGAATAAACGCATGTGTTCCTAATTTAACAACACGTAAACCCACGGTCAGCTACACTGACATCCCAATGTTTCAATATGCGTAAAGAGTGTATGGATGTGTAGCAAAGGTAATAAAGAAGGTAAAGTGGCCCAAATTAAGTCCTGTCTTAACGCTTTATCGAATCTTCTTTGCCGCTGTCCAGGCCCGAAACGTAACAAACAAGTGATCACATTTTTTTTTTTAATTCGGCGCTACTTACATTCTGACGTGTCACGTGACTGCTGCAATGTCACATGACTATATATCGAAGGAGATGTAAATATGCCACCATCATCCTTCACAGAATCGCTATTACACTTGCGTTGAAACTTGGTTCGAGAAAGGATGTATCCTAGTTAAACGATAGACTACATCCGGTAGCAAAACCTCTATTCGGGAGATTGGAGGTTTTGAGGAGCGTGGAACCACTTCTTAACTGCTGTTGTTTCCAGGACTACCCTGACCTAATAGCTGTTAGGATACCAGCTATGCGCAAATAATGAAGCCCCAAACAAAAATCAACAGTACGTTTTATAATAAAATGACTAACAATAAATGTTTATAGCAAAATGACAATCAATGCAAAACTAAAAAAATAAAAATACATTTTTATAGTAAAATTAATAACAATACATTTTGTGATCTACAAACTACATATTTAAAAAAAACATACCTTCACTCTGAAAGCATAAAATCATGTACAAAATATTTAGATTTCGGCATTAAATAACCCATAGAAGTGTTGATATGCCTCCAAACAAAATCAACCAACCAATCGAGAAATGACTTTACTCACCTGTAAAAAAATAAATAAGTAAAAATAAAAGTATACGTTTCACTTGTTTATATCTAAATAGATGCGTAGATATTCATAACGGTTATTGACGCGCAATCAAATTTCTCAAATTTCAGCCTAGTTTGCTGCATTAACTTCGCATTACCATTGTGAAAGGCATGGATCCATTTTTTTACCTACTAGATATGGCTAAAATAGAATAGAGGTAAACTGTGTTCTTTATTCTCGGCTAGAAGCCAGCCTAATTGAAGACAACTTTGAATTCTAAATCGTGGAGAAGGTAGCGAGAAATCACTCCACTATCTTTCCCACGTATGTGTATGTGAGTGTGCGAGAGATTTCAAAATTCAACAGACTAAAATGTGAACGCGCCTAGTTGACAGCGTTATTTATTTACGTCGACTACATCTGGAAACAGGAGTGAGTGAGTGAGTGAGTGAGTGTGTGTGTGTGTGTGAGAGAGAGAGAATATGATCGCGTTTTTAGACATGAAGAGCGCCCTCTAATATGCGTTTTGGTAAAGCTGTTGAATTGTAATGAGTGCAAAATAATAATAACTCCCTTTATCCACTGCCTTCAAATTCGGAGTGCTGAGGAAAAAGATGGAAAAGAATTTGCAATCCTACTTGAAATTGTTTTAAACCAATGAAAACTTTGTCTTCACACAGAAATTAGCCTTTGAGCGATGAAGAAGAAAGAAAAGAAAGTAGCGAGCCTACGCGAAATTGCTTTTTTGATATAAAATGAGGAGAAAAATTAAAAATTAATCAAAGAAGAGTGTTTGAAGTCATGTGAAAGATAATCGTTTCTGCTCATCGTGTCCAGTGTTCAAGTTCTTGCTAGTGCAAAACTATTCGCCAATTCGGTCTTTAACGCAGCACTTCAAAGAATTTTCTCTCAACAATCCAAGAAAACTAAGTATTTCAAACGATCTCCCTTTGTCTACTTTTGAATATATGCAATCGTATATTACTTCTGTGAGCAACAATCTCCCTTTGTTTTTTAAACATACATTTTTGTTTGAATATTATTTTGTGTCAGATGATCTGTTGTATGAGCATTTCCTCTTCATGAAAATATAATGAACTTTAAAAAGATTTCTGATTTATTTTCCTGAAAAAAGCTGCTGATATAACTTCAAGCGTGTAAAAAAAAAATAAAAAATTCATAAATAAATTCTTTATTTTGTTAATTATTATTATTACCCATATGTTTCCAGTTTCTTCGTCATTATCATCTTTCACTCTTGGCATGGGTAAATCAGTTGTTAATTTTTAACCCTTAAAAGCTCCACACCACTAGGGTTTAACCACAACCTAACTGTTGTTTGTAAGCGTAACTTAGTTTGTTTGGACAAGGCCACAAGCATAGGGCTGTCAGTGAAATCGAACTCTTTACCACTACAAGTCTGCCATGCACCCACTAGCAATCTGACTGAATCATTAGTGAACTGGAACAATATCAAATAATATCCAGTATTACAAGGGCCATTTCGGCGTGATGTAATAATTAGCAAACTGGTCTTGCTAGGTCATTTCCTTTTTAACTTAGTAGTGAGTTCGATCCTCACTGAGTACTTGTGGCTTTGCGCTACGTACACACACCATACAAACACCAACTCGAGCGGAATGTGATACAAAGAAGGTTAACTTTAAAGTGTTTGGTAGTCTACGCTTATGTGGACTGAGGATACTTTCTCTTTTAGAGACGTCAGGTAATGACACTAGCCTCCCGAAGTAGTAATATTAATTTTCTAACTTTACGCCGACGCCAAATCCGGCCCGGATGAGGATCGAAGGAATTTCAAAGAAAGCGTTATTCAATTTTACGAAGTGCGTATAATCATCTCCCCTGAATTATACAAAATAGAGGGCGCTGTTTTTTTTTTTAAAAAAAAATGGCAGCCCCCGTGTAAAGAGCAATGTGCGGCTGTCCGGTTTTGTTTTTCATGATTATTAGTAAAAACATAAACTAATTTTATTAATACCGACCTTTAAAACGAACATAAAAATGAAGCTTGTAAGTATTTTTGTCTTGATCTATTTGCGTATTTTTAATAAAAACAAACAGCGCAGTAAACATTGTTAATTTGTTTTTGCATTTTTCATTTCTATTTTGAAGTATTGTTATGATGATAAATATCAATTTAAAGAATGCGCGCATCTCTTAGAAATATTTAATTTTAGTGTTTTTTTTATCGCAAACATACGTTTTTAAACTTAGCTTGGTCTGGCACAAGGCTATAAGTGTGGAGTATTTATCGTATAATTTTTACTTTAGTTGTGTTTATTATCGGACAAGCTAGCTGCTAAGCATCTTGGATTTTATTTTCAATTATTTCCATTGGTAGTGAGTTGATATTGTGACATTGTCACAGTAGTGACGTTAAATGACAAAAAAATGTCTTTAAACACAAAAAGATGACAGTTCTGACTTAGCTTGCTTTTTTATTTTTTTTTAAGAGACTTAGTTATTAATTAGCCGTAGTGCGATATTTTTTTTTTTTTTTTTTTTTTTTGCAAATTTTTGTTATTTTGTCACTGTTAAAATTTTTGTTATATATTTCACTTTGTGATAGTCTCAAAGAAATTAGAAAATCTGTTTGACTTTGAAGTGTAATATTCGTTTGTGTTTTTGTTTGGGGAGGCGCTTTCGAGTCTAATAAATTAAAATATTTAATTTTAGAAAAAAAGTTCCTCTCCACGCTTTTTTAAATTTTTCTGGATACATTTTTAGAAATATATTTAAATTCTAAGAAATTTAAAGAAACTGATTACCCCCTCCTTCCAACATGACCCAAGAAGAATGGCACTACAAAAAATACTGGTAATAATACAGTGTAACTCGGATAAGAGACCCGGATATAAGAAAAATCCGGTATAAGAGAGATTTTCTCTGGTCCCAAATTAGAGCCTGTGTTAATGTATATAAATTAGACCAAACTCGGATATAAGAGACTTCTTCTCCGGTCCCGACAACTCTCTTATATCCGGGTTACACTGTATTGTAGAATACTGAGTTCCTTGTGCCCAAATACCCTTCATTTATTTAAAATTTTTACTGAATTGATGTGTGCACTGTTGTGTTTAACAAATCAAGCGTCCCATAAATCATGATATTATTACAAAACTGATAATTTTATGCTATCTGAAAATAGTCTACCAAAAAAAATCCATACTACTGCTGAATAATACCCTTGAAATATCCTCATTAAAATCAAATGATTTGTACCAAATACAAATACTATCTATCTTGATTAGTTCTGCCCGTGAGAATTTAGTTTGTAAAATAAATGTGCTGGTTTGAATAAACATTCCACCAGGAATTTTTAGATATGTTTAATAGGAGATAAAATAATTGTGCAGCCGAGGAAATTATTTGAAAAGTAAATACTGTGTAGGGAGGAAGATTGACAGAAATAATTCTATGGTACTTGTCTTTGGTATACAAGAGTAGATACTTTAAGAAATTAATTTAAGAAAAATATGTTGAAAACTGATATTTTTAATAATATGTGTAAATCAGTTTCATTTTAAAAGTATGAATAAATGTTCTTTTTAAAAGAAATTTATTTTTTAGCAATGGTTATTTGCTGGTAATATCTGGTCATGTCATCCTATGATTGGTTAAATTTGAATGTTACTGTTTTTTTGTGTTTTTTTTTTTTTAACTGTGCAGGCATATCTTGGATATTTTTGGAAATAGGCATATTAAAAAACATTTTTTAATATGAATATTTTTGAAAGAGAATTTTTTGAAAATTATTAAGAACTTAAGACAAGTTCTGTGTTAAAATCATTTCATAATTTATACCACTGATTGGTAATGAGAAGGAATTTTTGCATTTCAAATATATTTAATCTGAGACTAAATAAAAATGTTGCTCCAGAAGAGAAAAAGATATATTTTATGAGAACTGGATTTAAATAAGTTTTTTACTCCTTGAAGTTGGCATATATTGCTGACATAAATTTAAGATTTTAAATCCAGCTATTATATATAAATACCTATATTTTCACAAAGAACAAGAAGGTTACAGATATGTTTTTCCTTATGAAACCACATTGAAAATATCCTGTGTTGAAATCAGAAGTATAGGCAAACCGATTATCTCCAAGCTGGTGTAGTTGAAAGAGGAGACATCAGAGCTAAAACAACATCACCAGTAAGTTATGCCAATCTTAACAGGGTTGCAGAATATTGCGAATGGATCTATCTTCAGTAAAAAAAAAAGATTGAACATTTTTTATTCTTCAGTTATTTGGAGAAAAAAATATCTGAAAATTGTATATTTCTTCATCTCACAAAGAACTTAACTGTATTCATTTTTTTTAGTGGACTTTAGAAACTGTGAACTCTATAAAGAAAAAAATATGTGTGTAAATATTGTGCTTGTGTAGAAAAAAAAACCATTGTGCATTTTACTGTATTGTTCTGAAAAAATTAAGTGTACATCCTTTTATAATTTTCTGTATAAATTTCAAGTATAAACACCTTTTTCTTTTTATCTTTTCATGTATTACCTTTTAATTGTTTATGGACTTGTATGCATTTCACCATCCTTTATTTTAAATAAATCTTTTGCAATTGTGAATATTTTTTCATTTTTGCCTCAAGCATCGACCTTTTATTTTTTCCTATGATATCAAAATTTTTATTTAACGTTATTTTTTCCTTTGAATGGAAATTGGATGGCAATTCATTGATTTTAACATTTTTAATAGTGTGGATGGTGTAATGCAGTAATTCACAGTGTGATGGAAGATGATAGCAGGTGAGGCAGAATGATTTGAAAGACAATCGAAGTTTTAGAAACAGTTTCAAAAAATTCATATACCAAAAATATGATTTCAAAATTTAAAATATTATGATGGATTACTTGCAATTGCATGCATGAGTCCCAGTATAAATAGTTAAAAATAATTATTGATGGACTTTATCATTGTGATATTTTTGCATTATATCAAGTATTAAGAATATAGTAACTAGACTCCGCAATTTGGAGGAGAGAGTTATCAATGATAATGTTCTGACTTCGAATCCGGGGTTATCTCCCTTTAATCATCTATCTGTTTTTATTTTTAAATATACTTTTTATCACATAAAATTTGAGGTGTGAGCAAATTTTCATTCCAAAAATGCAGTGCAGTAAAAACAAAACAAAGTTTGGGAACCACTGGTGTAATGGATAGCAGCTTGGAATGAGAAATCTGAGAGTTGGATTTGTCACATTCACTTACATGCAAATACACTTGGGAAAAGGTATGAATCCATCTCCTCCCCTCAGTTAAGGCTTAAATAGTAGTACTCGTATCTGGAAAAATCTTTGTTCTTCTCAAAAAATTGTGAATGAAATATCCACTTGTAAAAAATATTCTTACAATTCAAAATATGTTTCAGCTTTAAATAAGCCACAAAGAGTTGATAAATCTTAAAGAAAAACTATCTCGTGGCAGTAGTATTGTAAACATACACTGTGACTCTCACCCAAGTTTTCCACCGACCAATCAATGGTTACGTCACTGGAGAAGGGCATACTGCATGCTTATAAAATGGCATATTGAAAGACAAATGTCCTGTCAAGAAATAAGAATGTGAACCCTGTTTCCCCATATTATAGGTGGGTGTTTTGTTTAGGGCTTTGTCTTATCATTTGGGTGGATAGGTAGGTGATACTTGGTACAACTATGTCAGTTCTTCTCCATGCCAACTAATTGCCCATTCATTCATACCAACGTGGTGGCTGACAATACAAAATAGAGACTTTGTAACTGTTCAAACAGTCATTTGTTTCCTGGAAATGGCGGACCAGAACTCTCCCCAATCCCCAGAAGAGACCGTATATTTTAATGTCTACCAAGATGCAACATTTACTCGTCGGGTATAAATAATTAAAAAGTAGGGTACCTCCAAAGAAATGTGATACCCAAGGTTTAAAATGAAAAATCTTTTTTGAAGCTTTTATTTTAGTTTTAATTTCAAGCTAATAGATTAAATTTAATATTTCCATGTGTACTCACTAAAAATAACGTTTGTAGCAATAAGAAATTATAGTGTTTATGTAAATTATTTGAGAAGAGTCTTCCTAATATTCTTTATAATCATTAAGTAATGCATATCAATTGTTATGGAGTAGCTGAACACCCTCACAAGATGGACTAGTCTAAGACTATTTTAACAGCACTCTCTCTCTTACTGAGGGAGAGGAGTTAACGATTAATTGTTTATTACATTAGTCTGTGTTCTTGACCATGTACCATATTATTCTCCATAATAAACTACTACTTATTTTCTTTATGTGTGTTAATTTTTCTTATTTATGACACAGCATCAATATTTCAGTTCTGTTTCTGATTCTATGAAGTTGTTGATAATATCACATTTTCTTATATACTGTGTATTATGTTGTGTTTCAGCTTTGTCTTTCTGGGAATCACAGTAAACCATGCTTTGTCCTGCAGTTCAAAGGTGTAACTATTATGATGGATTGTGGCTTGGATATTGCTCAAGTACAGAACTTTCTTCCTTTGCCTGCAGCTACAAAGTAAGCCAGTTTTTCTTTCATTTAAATCCGATTTCTCTTTTCTGTAGATGTACCTGAATCTCTTGAAATGAACCATTACCTTCTATTTATTAAATTAATTTATTAAATGCTTCTCTGAACACTTTAATCTTCACCTCTTCACATCAAATGTCTGTCTATATTTCTTAGATGAGGTATTGTAATTATTTACACTATTCGGACTGTTGTCCTCATCTTTGTTGCCATATTCACAATCTTTCGACTGTTGTACACTCCAGCCTTCATCAGGTGATATTTTTGGGGATTTTGAACTGAATCCTTTATTTAGTTCACTGGACTAGATTGTTCTAATTCCACATGCCATGCCTTTTGATATCACTGTTTCAGTTGATTTCCCTTGATAACTTTTTTGTTCCCTCTGCTGTGACCACAACTCTTTGGGTCAAGTCACTTTTGGATCATTCAAACAATGCTTTTATCCACTGGGCCATGTAAATAAAGGGTCTGTTTCAAAATTTCAAGAAATATTACCTGAAGAAGACTGGAGTGTACAACGGCTGAAACATCATGAATATGGCAATAAAGATGAGGAAAACAGTTCAAATAATATAGTGTAAATAAGTCAAAGGTCATCTGATATCCATTCTCCTTATCCTCATAATCTCCACTTCCTACTGTTGTATCCTAATGGAACTCTAATTCTTTAACTCAAATGGAAATACTCACTCCAACAGTCACAGTTCATCTGACAAAATGGACCATAAGTTTGTTTGGCTCTGCACACTCACATCTGGTATACTGCCCTAAAATACCAGGTTTATAAAACATCTTACTTTGTAGCTTTTACTGTCCAAAATTGTTTTTTCTTTTTTAGTTCTCACTTAGAAAACTTACCTTCTTGGAGCCCACCTTCAGGTCAGTCGACTCAGTTACAGAAAGAAGTGGTAAGTATTTTCCTTTGATAATTCTTGTCTGAATTTTCTGAGGCAATGTGTTGTAATCATCAGTTTATTCAGACTAATTTTCTCATTATTTACATCTTTGTTGCTGTTAACACTATGTTTTGGCTATTGTGCCCTCCAACCTTTCTCAGGTGTCTATCAGTCTGGGTAACCTTCAGGAAATTTTGAACTGATCCTTGTTATTTAATTTACAGTGGTAGATTTATTGCATAGCCCACTCATGGTGAGGAGCTCTTGGGCGATGGTATAAATTTGATAATAATGTTGCATTCTTCTTTTGTCGCCAGTGATTGCTAGTTGGTTTGATTCAGAGATAAAAGAACACAGGGAATTTTAAACTTAACTATTTTATTAATGTTCATGTCGACTGGGGAGCAGTTCCAGACACGAAAGAGATCATGTCTACATTGTTTGACATATAAGAACTGACTCCCTGAAAACCCTTTCTCTATCTATTGTTCTCATGCTGGCTCTGCCAATCAAAATCAACTTCTTTATTTTGTCTTCCATCTGACCTCAAAGGTCAACCTCAGGAAGTTAGCACAACAATACACTTCCCCTTAAAAATAATAGTCTGCTTAACTATTATTTAACAGATTGTTGTTGTTCCACTGTCCATGTCTAGGAACATCTCAGTTTTGTTCTCTCTCTCTCTCTTTTTTTTTTTTTTAAAAGTACTGCTTAGGTATTGTTCATGTTGTTTCCACTGAGTTTTAGTCTGTACTATCCAACCCTGGGATTGAACTCACAATTACTATGTTACCAAATTCATAAACCATTGCTATTGTTCTGGCCTAGTGAGTTAACCATTGGTTTTGGAGGCATAATGACTGAAATGTGATAATAACAACAAAAATAAGGACATTAGTCTAAATGTACATAAGTATAGCTGCTCATTCCAGAAATTTAAATAGTAATTTTCATATTGTATTATCTAGTGTACAATCTAGCCTAGGCTTACGGCCACATCACATTGAAACATTGATTCTCATACGGTTACTGAAGTTAAAAATGTGCCTGGTCAATACCTATATGAGTGACTGCTTGGGAATACTAGGTGCTGTAAACATGGATGTGCAGGTGGTATAAGGGATAATGGCTCAGAATTATTAATTGGGTAACCGAGTTCCAATTCTAGTTGAGTTTGCTATATTCATTTATAAGCAAATACCCTTGGGAAAGGTATGAATCAAATCCCCCAGCTATGAGTTAAATAGTAAGATTTTTATCAATAAACCACAAAAAAATTCTTATAATTTAAAAATATTTTCTGGCTTTAGATAATTTGCAAGGGGCTGATAAGCCATAGAAAATGAATCCATAAACAATCTAGCCTACTTTGGTTTGTGGCTTGCACAATAAATATTTATAAGTTTTAAAGACATTTCTAAGATTTTTCTAAATGGTGCTGGAACCAATCTAATATTATTGCTTGAAAATTATGGAAAGATAAAAAAATACTTTCTAAAAAATAAATATGTATTTTTGGAAGCTATTTTGAAAAATTCTCATTTTTTTTTTCTCTTAATTGAATCCTGATAGGTTCAAATGGATTGATAGTTACATTTGATAAGATCTTTTTGTATAAATTTAATTAAATGTGAGAGTTTCCTACAATTTTTTGATTTTTCCAATTTTAGATTGAAGAATTGAAAGAATGTGGTGGGCGTGTATATGTTGATGGTGCTCTAGAATTTTCACCTCCTGAGGTATGTTATTGATTTTCTTTTGTGCATTTTCTTTTTTGCATGCTTTGATTGTAAAAGGCAACAGGCAGAAATAATAGTAATGGTAAGCACCCATAGAAAACATGATTAGCTTTAACCCTGAAAGTTGGTTAGCTAGAAATTTCAATTCTTCTACCATTTCAATGGTTTATTGCTGACGATGAAGAGTCTGAAAGTAGATGAGGCATCAACCATAAATCATGTGTTGTATATTGTATTATTTTGCAAGTGGGTGCATGGCTGAGTAGTTAGAATGTTTGCTTTGGAAAGTAGCTGAAAACCTTATCACAGGTTGATCCAAGTCTTGTTAGTGAAATTGAGTTAGATGGAACTGTTTGGAGGCCATCAATGGTTGTACTCACGCAAAGTCACAAGTCATTGTAACTTAGAGTTTGAGTGTCAGTCAGTCAGTTATGTACCATATGTGATACACGCTTAAGCGATCATGTATCTTTTGATACATAACTGATGAGGCAGGTTTTTTTTCCTGCAGTAGGTTGCCATTTCTTTCTGTGGTAGACCAGTTGCCATCCATAGCTATAGAACCCAGTCTTTCCTGCTATTTACCCATAGCTTTTGGGAGAAGAAGAGGATTCATACGGTTCCCAAGAGTATTAGCACATAAGTGAATGTAATAGATTTGCCTGGAATTGAAACTCGGCACTTCGATTACGCAATCCAAGCCACTATCCATTACTCCATTGTGCCTCCCTGAGCGTACTGGTCTTGTTCAAACTATTGATCCTGCCACATTATATGCTCTCTTCCAGAACTGTAATTGAGGTCTGTTCAGCATAGTTGTAGTATAAATGACAAGTGGGCTCTGTGGGTATTGAACAAACACAAATGTGCCTGAGCAGGTGTCTGCTACAAGGATAGTCTAGCAACCCTAGCAGATGAGTATACCTGGAAACAAGTCACCGGCCATTATAATAAGTGTCACACTTATCTTTTACTTTGGTCTAAGCTAAATGTCTACTTGGGAATTTTCGGGGCTTTCAGTATTGTTACGAAAATAAAAAAAATTCCATGATATCACCAATTTACACATACATACCTATAAAGCTCCGAATTTATTAAATACCAATTCCCTGAACTGAGGGCTTTGTCATTAAGGTTGTGAATTTTTTCTTCAGGATGTTAGTTCGACATTTTTGTTTTATAGCAACTTGTAATACTGCATGCTGAACTTTAACACTCTGCATTATTCACATATATTATCTCCCTTCTACTGTATAGGGTAGTGTACAGTAGTGTAATTCTTAATTTCAGTCAAGACTGTTGTGGTTGATGCCATTGCAGGACATGACAACACCACTGTGAAATTCAAACACATTTAAATATACAGTTGGTGTAGCCTGCAGTAGCAGGATAAACATATTCCTCAGCAAATATAGTTGTCTTTATAGTGAGAAAGTTTAAAGAACAGGAATATCAAGTGCACCTATTATCTGCAAGAGAAGTTGTGAAGTTCTAAGTGATCTGGATACACTGCAACTGTAAGCAAATCAAGCCCTTCCAACTTACATATTAGTGAGTGAATTGCTGCTAATTCCAACATTGTATCTTTTAGCCAAAAAATTTAAATTTCTCTTCCTATATTAGCCTGGTTGGTTGGTTGATCTTGTTTAGTGACATATCAGCCTGGTTATTTAATGCCAAAATCTAAATATTTTGAACACAATTTTATGGAAACTCGGTTCTATGCCTTCAACTACAGATAAAATGCATTGTTGGTCATTTTGCTATGAAATATATTTTTGGTAAGTTTACTATAAAATGTATTGCTGGTTATTATGCTTTAAAAATGTATAGTTAGTCATTTTACTATAATTATGTAATGTTGGTCATTTTTTTTAATATAAAAATGTATGGCTGGTATTTTTATACTTTCTTAGTGTTTTATTTGGGTGTGGTTCACTATTTGCCCATAGCTGGGACCCTAACAGTTGCTACCATCCTGGGTCAGGGTGAACGTGGAAATAACAATAATTAAGAGATGGTTCCATGCTCCTCAAAACCTTTAATCTCTAGATCAGAGGCCTTACTGTCAGATGTAGCATATTGTCATGCCCAGGACTAATACTTACATGTTTTCAGATCATAGAAAATTGAAAATGAGAGAAAGTAGATGAAGACAAAGTCCTGCAACACCAGTATTAATGTTGGCTGTGATTGGCCTAGAGACCAAAATGAACCAGATACAAGATTAAATCTCAAATTGTGAAGAGATTGATGATGATGATGATGATGATGATGATGTAATGAAAGAATTAAAGTTTTGCTTTTTGAAATGTTGAAGATGAAGTCATAAGGTGTAATCTGTCTGGTTTGGCTAAATGTGCAGTGATAGATGGATAGAGCTTTCTCTGGTTGTGACAATGTAGTTCCCTTTTTTGTGGGTGGGAGGGGACTTAGAAAAGGAGTAAAAGCTGTTTAGTCTCATGTGATGGTGGTTTTCTGTATTTGACCAAAAGTGTTTGTGACTATATCTGCAAATGATGAACAACATTAAGTAACTTCTGAAACCCTCCTGATACACCATATATATCTGATGGAGGCTGAAGAATATATCAGCCTAAATATCATGGTGAAATAATAAAGATTCAGATACTCGTACCCAAATAATGTATGTAATAATGAAAATAATCACAGAAGATAAGGCATCAAGTGGAAACATTATTCTGGAGACTG
Organism: Acanthosepion lycidas; assembly: GCA_963932145.1. NCBI lineage: Eukaryota > Metazoa > Mollusca > Cephalopoda > Sepiida > Sepiidae > Acanthosepion > Acanthosepion lycidas. The sequence continues at coordinate 44,751,743 of OZ010588.1, read as the reverse complement.
TTTTCTTGTCATGACTTCTGATCAACACAAAGAGAAAAAAGGGAGAAACCATTCGAGAGAGGACAGAGGACATATGGAGAGTAACAGAGTCATGTCCACCTGGGACTGAGCTTGTAATTTCATGTGCCTTCAGGGTATTCCATCTCAACTCAACCAATGGCCACAGGTGAACCTCTCAGAAAAATCTGGGAAAATTTGCAGGTGTCCCTTGATCAAAATTATTTAAAAAATCCCAAATATTAGATATGTATTGGACATTGGTAATATGAAGCAGTTTTTTTGCATAATTTATAAGATGCCAAAAATTGACAAACCATGATTTCAACATGACAAGTTGTTCTAGAAAAATATGTTTTAACCCCAGACAGGTGTTTGTCTACAAAACAAAACTTCTGTCACATGATCTTCAGACATGTAAGAATATGTGGTAAAAATATATAATTTTCATTAAACTGCCGAACTGATGATATGAAAATAGGCAATTTTTTAAGGATGTTAAAAAAATTGAGCAAATTTCAAACACTAATACTGACATTCCTATAATAAGAGTGAATATGGTTACTGTGTAAAAATAATCTGTGGTCATAAATGACAGGAAAACTAATTTGGATGCTGTATCTGACATAATTTGTAAATGAGAAGCTCTCAAATTGGACAGCATATTTTTGCATTTTGGCCATATTCAAGCCCTAAGCTGTTTATATTTTTGTAATCTACAGTAAACATTAACTATTGTAACCAATTTTCAACTCTGTATATGCAATATCCTTGGATCTATGAAAGTCAGAAATTTGTTGAAAGCCTTATTTAAATGCAGTGAGATTTCAAGATACTCTGATTTTAAAACTATACAGAACTAATATTTGGGATTTATCAATAATTTTGATCTTGGAACACTTGTGAATTTTTCCAGATTTTTCTGTGAGGGTCACTTGTGGCTGTTGATTTAAGATAAAATGATCCCGTTTTATTATTTGTGTTTTTAAAAATCGGTTAACTCTAGTGGTCAACCAAAAGAATGAACACAAGATCAATAGCTATGCACCATGTTTGCTTTGTTGTTCTAGTAGAACATTGTTAAACTGCAGATGTAAGCAGTCTTTATAGATTGCTTACATCTGTGGTTTAACAATGTGTATTTTTATCTCTCAGCTGTATCTCTACCCGTAGAAGTTGCTTTCTGAAGACACATGATTGTTTTATTTGGCTCAGTCATATGGTGCCCTGAGAGAACCTCAGAAAACAGTTATGTGTTTTTATTAATCAATTCACTTGTTTTGTCTATTGTGGATTTATATTTTTCAGATTCGGATGGTAAATATGTCTCAGATTGACATCATCCTAATTTCCAGTTATACATGTATGCTGGCTCTGCCTTATCTCACAGAATACACAGGATTTAAAGGTATTATTTATGCTACTGACCCAACTGTACAGATTGGAAGGTAAGCCGTTATTTCACTTGTCTTATAATAAAATCTTTTCAAGTATCAAAATTAAGTTTTTCTTATTAAGACTTTTACTCTGTATGTCACACACACTTTTTTTATTTTATTTTTGGTCTGGAGGGTCTGATGAATGAGGCTAACTATTGTAGCCTCATGAAATAAAAATTATTACCTATAGAATTTTAAGTGTTTGATATTCATTAATTAATAATAATTTTGTTCTCTCTCTGATATAGAACTCTCTTATATCCTATGGGAAATTACATATGGATTACCATTTTATTATTAATAATAATATATATTATTAATATTAAAATGGTAATCCATATGTAATTAGAATGTGGGATATTTAATAGCAAAAATGATGGAAACATAAACTAAATGAATAGTAAATAAAAATTGTTACCACTTTTTGGAAGTTAAAGTGGGTGTGGGCATATAAGGTCAGAATTAAAAATATATTTATGGGTATGTCTCAATTAACCAATTAAAAGTCAGATCTATGATAAAATACAAAAATAATGTCAGTAGGTGGGTGGGTTATATGCGAGATATTTAATAACAAAAATGATGGAAACATAAACTAAATGAAATTGACTAGACTATATACCCAAAACATATTAAAAAAAAAAAAAATTAAATTCTTAGCATTCCTTTTTCTTTGTGCACATGGGTAACTGCATTAATATAAACATCACTTTAGTCAGGTGAAGTCCTAAAGGATGAAATGTGTCACACAAAAACTTTTTCCAGTTTGTCATAGTTTTTTTACCTATATATATATATAGAGAGAGAGAGAGAGAGTGAGAGAGATAGATAGATTTAAACAGTTATAATTTGAAACTGGTAACTTTTATAAAATGTACTGTTTTTATGCCCTCACACACATGAATGAAATATCAAAATAAAATATCACAACTGTTTATTTAAGTAACAACTTTTCTTCCTTAATTTTTTTCATTAAAAATATTCTTGAATAGGATTCACATTTATTTTCATCAAATAATAGTTATTTTAACTCTTGTGTAATTTAAAAAAAATTTTTTTTGTAAAACTATGAAAGTTAAAATTGTAGATACACTAAATGATTAGGTTGATACTATATCTTGTAAAATATTAGGGAAATATTAGAAGTGTAATTGAAATTTGCTCAGCCCTTTATTGCAATCAAACAACTGTAATACATTATTTATAAACTTTAGAAAAATGCTTTCACAAATCAGAAAAAATTTAAACAGTTATGAAAATGGATTCATTTTTAAAATTTAAAACAAATTGTATTGATGTAAGCAGAATCTACTTGGTAAAATGTTTTTTTTTAAATTTATTTTTGTGGTGGTAGGAGCTTCAAAGAATTTTCTCTGTTATGAATTTCTAGAATACACACTAGCTTTTACTGTGTATCTAAACATGGAGCATTGGTTTGTTTGATCTCCTGGAAAAAAGAAGACCTTTTTCTAGGGTAAAGAAGTCAATTTGGGATTTTACTGCATAATAATGTCAGTCTTATTGCAAATGTGATGCAGCAAAAGATCATGGGGTTGGAATGGGAAGTTTTTTTTCCATACATGTCATATTCTCCAGACCAGTCACCATCAGACTGTCATTTATTTTACTCTATGTGACATAGTTTTTCCATCAAGTTCAAGATATTGAAAAATTTGTCAGATAATCCATCAAATTAAGACCAAAATAGGTTTTATGATAGAGTACAATCATGGAAAGCCAGGAGTTAAAAATGTTAAGTAAAAAGTAACTATTCGTCTTAAGATTGTTGTTTAGTTTTGATGTCTTTTTAGTCTTTATTCATTTCAACTTTTATTATTTTTTTATCCATGTGTAATTCTGAAACAGTTTTGAGAATGTTTCTGTTATTCCTGACAGTAATGGAGAATTCTTTTTAGTTTAGAAGTAATTTTTTTTTATAGACAATTCCAGTTCTTCAATGTTTTTTAGAAAAGTTCAAATTTTCTTTTTCACCATATTCTACTGGGAATTATCACAGATCCTGAAGTCTGGACTTTGAGCAGGCTATGCTATATAAGATTTATATCCATTAAATACTTCAATGAACATTTTATCTGGAGAGCAAAATATGTCAATTGAAGAATTGTTGATGCTTCAAGAATTTTCTTGTAAAACTCTGGAATGAACCATTATTGAAGAATTGTGATAAACACGTTAGGTTAAAATATAATAATAAAGTTATTTGAAATTTCTCTCTATAATATGCCGTGTGTATTTGAGTGTAATTTTATCTGTAACTTTTAGCTGGACTTCTTATCTCCCTTGCATTGGTAACATCAGATGACAGTGTTTTTGTTATGATAATGGCTGATTGTTTGAAAATGTTTATGAAGCCGGAATGTGAAAAGCTTAACTCCATTAAAGAGCTGAGAACAGCAATAATAACTGTAAAACATATTTTTAAAGATTCAGATGTAAAAGCCTTTTAATAATAGTAAGCACTTAACAAAATATCAGTTTCATATTTTCTATCATTTTTGATGACATGGGTAAACTACCAGGAAATATAAAATTATTAAAGAACTTTGAAAGCGAACAAGTCTTGAGAATGCAAAAACGGAAGAAAATGTATATGAATTTTGTAGTTGCATGTGTGTGTGTAGGTGTTCATCTGACCTGTTACAAATGCTAGTTTTTAAACATTATCATCTCATCAGGCAGACAGTCTGATGACTGCATGCAATAACATGTAGGAAACTGGCAGTAGTAGCTGATCAGAAGAATACTTTATTATATAAAATCTAATTTCTCTGCTATTTTGGTATTGAGCACTTTGTCTTGTGTCCTTTTAATATACTTTTTTGGGTGTTATTTTTGTGTTTATATATATATATATATATATAAAAGTGAACAGAGAAGTCAACACTTAGAGGCGACAGTCTGTTTCATGCTAGATGCAATTGTCAGGCCACCTGAAGTGTTGACTTCTATGTTCACTTTTACATTTACACATGCTCTATCTCTGATATTGAGCACTTTATCTCATAAATATAGCACATCTTAAGACTATATTTCTTCATATATATATATATATATAATATATATTTATTTTGTGTTTGGCAGGCAGTATATGGAAGAGTTGGTGACTTATGTTGAACGTAGTCCCAAATCAAAAGTTGCCTCAAAGTGGAAAACAGAAGAAATAATCAAGTGAGTACATTGTTGTTTTATTATTTTCTGTTTTCTAATTGAAACATGTATATGTTGGCATAACAAATATTGTAACACATGAGATGTAGATTGAACCATTGTCTCTGAGAATCCCTTGAAGATGCAAGTTTATAGAGCATTTCTTTTTATACAATAATTACAGTAATAATTAAAATTGACCAACACAAGCATTTTATTCAAACCTCAACTAATAAATTATGATTGGTTGTGATTATCAGAAGAAATTCCAAATTATACTCCAGAAACCTGGAGTATAATTTGGAATTTCTTCTGATTTGCGATTTTTTTTCAAAACTGTACAGCTGTTGATTACTAAATCAGTTGCTGAAAAGTTGTCATCTGTGAGATTTTATAGTTGGCATTCAATGCAGACAAGCAAAATAATTCTTTAAATAAAAAAAGAAATTTTCATATCAAAAATCCATACATTTAAAATGCAAAAGAAATTGTTAGATTAAAAAAAAATTAATTGCCCCCCAAAATACTGTGTTTACAGTTTGGGTATGAAAATAGCAAATATAGACAGTGGAAGGTCTTAACGGGATGTGCGCATTTTTAAATAGGGTAGTTGAGTCTTGCTTTATTGTAGTGGCTTCTCATAGTATAATGGTAACATTCACTTAGCTTAAAAGTATTTTCTTGTTGGCAGACATATTTCCTTTTGTAGGATTCTTGATCTATAGGCCGGTAGATATTAAATACATTGCTTGAAAAAAGAAATAGAGATGTCCATTCAAACATGTAGTATCATTGGCATAACTCATTGCCAAATATTGGGGTGCTCACGGTAAGAGGGTTTCGGGGATGGTGAGCTCTGGCTTTTCTTTGGGTTCACTTTGTCTCTCTTATTTGACTTCTGGTGTTTTTGAAGTATGTTGTTTTTTTTTTGTTTTTTTTGTTTTTTTTTGTGGACCGCTCTTCTCCAATTGGTTCTTTCTGCAGCTTCCATCTCCCCAATTGACTGGATCAATTTTCTGTCCACAGCAAGGTGTTTTTGAGGTTTGTCTTTTTTGACATGTGGCTCTATGTGGTCTCTTGTCAGATGCAAGCTCTGAGAAGTGGATTTGTTTGGGTATGAGAAGAAGAAAAGTCTTTGGGCATGAATGCTTTGGCTGCAAATTGTTTGAAGTCGTTCATGAGTTGCCACTCCATGGCACACACACTTCAGCTTGCACCATCTTGACACTCCAGGTTCATGATGACAGCTTGCATCTGGCTGCCAACTTGACTTGTTTTTTGCTTACCTAAGTCTATATTAATTAATTTTCTACTCTTCATTTTTATTAATAATTTAGGTGTTAGTACTGTCAAAAAGGCAAAATAAATAATTTTATTGTATGTTAAGTAATGACTTCATCTCTGATTTCATGTGTATCTACTAAATATGTTTATAGTAATAACATATAACATATATATATATTTTTTGTGTGTATGTATCACTTTTCTACTTCTCCATTCCCAGAAGGTTTTGTTACACAGAGATTGGTGGGTTGGCCTTCTTTATATATTGAACACTTCTGATGATGTGGAATTAAAATTTTCTATTTTAAACTAGACAAATAAAATGCCATTATTTACATTTTAAATAACTTTTAGTGTGGATAAATGATAAAAGTTTTGTAATTGCATTGTACTTATAAAATATCCAAAATTTCAATAGTGCAGTTATTTTTTGATGGCACTGGTAAACTAGTGATATATAAGCCCAATTTTGTTGTTAATAGTTTCCTTGTTTCCTAACCACTGGCAATCCTTTTCTTCATGATTTTTCAATGAACAGTATACAGACTTAGAGCCAAATCTTGCTAAAGCAAATTTTAAGTCAAAAACTGAAAACTTCCCATATTTAATTGTTGAATCGAAAAAAAAAAAATTAGCAGAAATATTTAGTTTGTTAGTGTAGAAAATATAAATTTAGTGGGTAAATGAAATCTGGTTGATGCTAAAATACAATCATGAGTATTGATATTTTTTTATAACCAGGAATTATGTTTACACAATTTACCTATACTTCAAAAAAAAATGATAGCAATATTTAAGTAATTTTGCAATTGTTTTGGTCATATTTTCTGCTTGAGTAATTTAACATTTTTATTTATACAATTAACTTTTTCACATGTAAGAAAGAATTCTTTGTTTTGAATCATTAAAAGTAAAAATAGCCAAAGAAAGCCAATTTGAAAGAAAAACAAAAAGTAATATGTGAACAACTTGATCACCTCCATGCATTAATGTGGTATTTCATTAGTATGGCAACACTAGGCATATTTGCTTATTGCATTGAGTACTGTCTCCTGTTAACAGAACATCTCATTACAAAAAAAGCAGGCATCAAGCTACATGATTATTAAAGTCACATTGTGTTTTATCTTATAAATAATATTCAATGAAATAATTCATTTTTTTGAGTACAATCAATAATAGTGAAACTTTGACTAATCCCACTTTTTCCATTTATTAACAAGTTTGTTAGGCTTAGATGTGGTTAACTCCTTATTTTTTTAACAGTATTCATATTCAAGGAATTTATTGTAGAAGTAACTGTTTTCTACAGTTTTCATTATTAAAATCTTTTCTGTCAGAATAAACTTTTCTTTGATTTGCCAGGTAATCTTATATTTTTTTCCTCAGATGTATACTCTCTTTGTAATCACAAAATAAAAGTTGTTTTTCTTTTTATCTTGCAGAACTCTTCCTCCACCTGTGTGTGATGCGGTGCGGCCCATGACCTGGCAAAAATGTTACACTCTGCATGATGTTAATTCTTGTCTTTCTCGTGTGCAAATTATTGGATTTAATGAGAAATTGGTAAGGAGTTAGCTTTTATTTTACTTAAAATTTATACTTAGAGCAAGTGTTTAGTAAAAAAAATGTTTTAAATTCCTGTTAACATTGTATACCAACATTGCATGGCAAATACAAGAATATTGCAAATTGTTTCTTGCGTGTCTGTTTGTGATGACTTGTAAACAGTTTGACAAAACTTAAATGACTTCACGAAGTAAACTAGAAATGATGGGATTTTCACATCACTTGCTGGTTCTTAGTTTTAACTGATGAAATTTGTACTTACCAGCCAATATATAAATATGATTGTTTTTATCATTCACTTTTTGGTAAAGTAACAAATGTACCTCCAAAAAAAAAAACAAAAACAGTATGTCAAAAGTATGTTATTTTGCTTGATATCACTATTACGGCACACGCCTTTGATAATTTTTCTGGTTTTCTGAATTTTTTAAAAATTTAAAATCTTAGTTATTTTTTTTATAATATAGTAAATTATAAATATTGCATTGTAATTGGTATTTTTTATAATCTTGTAAATATAAAATTCTTCTTTTAAATAAACAATCTAATAGTGTTTAATATTTTTGCTGCCAATTTTTGAGAAAAGAAAAATGCATAGTTACTGTTTCATATATTTGGGGTTTATTAAAATTCTAAAAATAACTTTAAAACAATAAAGATTGCCAAGAGAGTATACAGTAATAGCAGTGTCAAGAGAAAAAAAAAGGATTTTTTTTCTTTTTCTTTGCAGGTACATTTGTTAAACTTTTTCAGTTATTCTTTAGAAGTCTTTTCTATAGTTGTACAACTGAATTTGCTAGTTTTACAGATTCTGTAATTCATGTTGTCTTTTGAAATTTGAAAAAAATTTTTTTTCGTCTTTCAGGAATTTTTTGGTGCTTTGACTGCAATGGCAACCAGCTCTGGTGTTTGCCTTGGAAGCAGCAACTGGATTATTACTTCTGGTTTTGAAAAGGTGTGTGATGAATATAAATATAGAGAATGATTCTGTCGCTGTAAGCTTTAAAGAATAGATAGCTTCAACAATTTGTAATTAGCCTGGGTAGTTAATTTTGAAGAGGAAAAATATCTCAAGATTTGATTGAAAATGCAAGTCAGAAAAGCCCCAAATATAACATAATTGAACAAAATAATGCAAAGCATTTTTCATTCAATATAATGGGGCAGGTGTTTGTTTACTTGAATTTCGAATATCTTCTATATACTGTGTGCCCTTCAGAATGCAGGTGATCACAACTTCCTACCTTTTGTTACTCTTTGCACTGTTTACCTTTTTACTATGCCTCCCACGTTCTGTTCTGCCATCCATTTACATAAGCTCATTAGGTAGGTTACTTGCTGTTTCTCTTTGTCCCGCTTGTCCTGTAAATGTCAAAGTTTCCAAGCCTTCTTTCCTAGTTATGTACCCTACAAATTTCAATTGTCTTTTTCTGATTTGAAGCAAATGGTGTTCTTTTTGTTCCTATTTTCTTTAAAACTTAATTCTTGTTTATATTCCCTGTCCATAAATCTTTCCTAAAAATGTATAAAACTTATGAATTTGTTTCCTTAAAATGATTTTGCCTTTAGATTTTCTCTAAGTATTTCTCAGCTGTCCTTTATTTATGGGGCAGTTCTGAAAAGTTCTCAGCCTGGCTAAGAAGCCCTTCCCCAAAAAATCTGATGTTTGGTCATTTGGTTAGATTTCAGGAAGTGGATTAGGCTGAACTTAACAGTACTCACTCATTTTTGTATATTGTATATTAAATTGAATATCACGAAGCAATACAACAATAAAGTACAAAAATCCATCTGGCAAATGCTGGTCAGTAATACAAAAATATTATACAACATAAGATGTTAAAAAAAAAAGCTACTACAAAAATTTGAAGCCTTAACTGTAAAAGTAAACAACTTCAAATCAGTAAAATTTTATTCAATTTAGGAATGAACATACATTCTAAATACATTTCACAATAAAAAAAAAAAGAGAAAAGAAAAATCAGCACAAGGTATCATAGGAGAATTCTATGCCTATCTACAAGTCTGCTGATGTCCAGTAAAAGCCACATGCGACAGGCAAGTGTCTTCAGATGTGGTAAATGGAGGAAGCTTTGATTTCATGGTGTTGTCTTTGTTTTCTGCTCTAGTTCTGTAGGTTACTTCCAATAGAAAAGTTGCATGAAAGACGTTTTGCCACCATCTGTCCTAAATGTAGAAATTAAAAAACTTTTTTCTTTCATTTACAAATAAAACTTATTTCTAGATTGAAGGAAGTCATTGTGTGCATGGACTCTGAATGAATGCTTATGCCATCAACCATTCATTCCTCCATACCTTATTGCAATTCCAGATTGTCCATTTGGTAGTGTTTTATTAACAGGTACTATCTTACTGAATTTATCACATATTCATAAGTAGACTTTTATCTCACATTTTGCCATAAATCCAAAGTTGAAGGTGATGCTCACAAAAAGATTCATTACATGAATAGTTTCTGGCTTATGTCTTATCTGCCTTTGTACTTGTTGTCAATGATAAACCATGAAAATAGTATGAGAATTAATATTCTTATCTTTCTCAAGAATCTGAAATAAGAAAAAAAATTTAGGTAATAGAATAAAAAAATTTAATCCTTTAAAGGATAAATAAACTAAATTATTCCTCAGGAAAACACATTTAAGAATCTACTTTGGGGTCATCCTGAGTGTGCGAGTGTGTGTACATATGTACTTATTTATTTTTATATTTATTTATTTTTTGTACATACATACGTGTGTACTTATTTATTTTTATATATTTTTTTATATATGGGGTGGGGGGATACTATGAAATTTTGATGTCCATCTTAAAATTTAAATTGGTTGAATATAAACATTCATTTGCCTGAAACTGAATGGTTTGAAATAGGTGTTTGTTACTACTGAGGAGAAATAAATTTTGGCATGTTGTTTTTTAAATAACTTTTCTGCATCTATTTAAAAAAGAAACAAATGTCTATTTTCAGATTGTCTATATTGCTGGCTCTTCGACATTGACCACACATCCCAAGGTAAGTGAATACTTTTTTAAAGTTTTTCAAATTCTTTTCTCTTTTGAATTTTCCAGTTTTAAAGGAAAAATAATAGTGTGTTCATAAAGTAGTTATCACATAGTGAAGAGATAATGGTCATATAACTTGGATGTAGTTTTTGTCTATTATTGCTCATAACCAATGATGATGATTCTTAAGTGTACACTCTACATCATAGTTATGATAGTATCAAGTAGGGTCTTGAAGCTAAGTGGGAGACTGATGATAATAAAGAAATGACAGGACTTCATCATTTCTATATATTACACTGCGTGCCAAATTATTAGTGAGATAACTTTTTTTCTAATATTTCAAAACCGTCCAATCAATTCACACAAAATTTTCACACAATGTTGGCAACACTAACCTGCGCTATCACTGAAATTTTTGTATTGATCTGTGCAATGTAAACAAACTGGTGCCATATTTGTTATCAGCACTGTGATTTGAGCGTGCCAAATTATTAGAAAGGTTTAGTAAAATTCCCAGAATTGAGAAAACAAAACGTTTATTAATGTTGCACATGAATGTTTATAATCAAAAGAAGCTAATAAATAAGATAATCAAACAAATAATAACAGATACAAAGGCACAGTTTTAAACAAATTAATAGGGAATGTGCTTTCCCTGTTTTGAAATTACTTGAAGAAGTCGACGATCCATAGAATTTGTTAATTGTAGGATGTCATCTGCTGTAATGCCGTGAGATATGTCAAGAATTGCTTTCCACAACTCAGCGTTGCTCCTGAATTGTCGTCCGTTGGCATACAGTCTTCGCTTCATGATGCTCCAAAGGTTTTCGATTGGGTTCAAATCCAGAGAATTTGCTGGCCACTTCATATTTCGAGGTCCATCGAAGCCTGTTTCAAATATTGAGTAGTCTTGTGAGAAGCATGTGAGGGAGCATTATCTTGCATAAAAACAATGGCCCTTCTGAAGGCAACTCTTTGCCTTTTCATCCACGGTTTAAGATGCTCCTTCATAAACGCTATGTATGCATCAGCAGTCATTTTGATGCCATCTGGTACTCTCCATGGGCCCACTAATGTTTTTCCAATAATACCACCCCAGATCATTATGTCTCCACTGCCTTGTTGGTGTCTCAAATGCTGATGGCGATTCTGTCCGTTCATTACCCAGCCTTTGCACCATCTATCTGGCCCATCAAGTGTTGCTCGAGTTTCGTCTGTGAACAAAACTTTAGAGAAGTCAATCTTCATATTGTCCTCTGTCCATTTCAAGCGATTTTGAATGTGATTTCTCGTCAACGAAGGCTTCAATACAAGTTTGACTGTTGTATTTCCTTCAGATACCGACACCGAGTACTTTTAGACACAGTAGGATCCCCATGCGAGTGAAAAGCTCTTGACTGGTAAGTCCAGGGTTCTTCGTGGCCTCTCGTTTAATTCATGACATGAGATGACGTGAAATAACACTTGGCTTACCTTTATCTGCTCTTTTGCGTACTTGTGTAGGGCTGGTGGTGAACTTTTTGACTGTTTGATGACACTTCCCTATCATTTTAGAAATTTCTAGGGTAGATTTACCTTTTGAGAGTTCTGAGCTAATAGTTTTCTTTTCAGCATCACTTAAACTGCTTTTATGGCTCATCTTTTCACTAAATTCTTACACTTTTCTAATAATTTGGCTCACTCAAATCACAGTGCTGATAACAAATATGGCGCCAGTTGGTTTACATTGTGCAGATCAGTACAAAAATTTCAGTGATTGCGCAAGTCAGTGTTGCCAACATTGTGTGAAAATTTTGTGTGAATTGATTGGACAGTTTTTGAAATATTCGAAAAAAAGTTATCTCGATAATAATTTGGCATGCAGTGTAGATCATTTAAGAGAGATAAAAGGTAGAGAGGTAAAAAAACAAGATGGGGATTAGCCACCATAGAGTTCATACACTTTACACACACACACTAATTGCTGTATATGGCTAAGAAGACCTTATAGCAGTTCGGGCTGAGAAATCAGGGCTGAATTCAAATTCCAGTTGAGTTTGTTATATTTACTCATGCACAAAGATCCTTGGGAAAGGTATGAAGCCATTTCTTTGTCTCATCCTAGCTATCGATTAAATAGTAGGGCAGACTCTGCTCTTTAGTCTTGGTTGACAACCAGTCTAGGAGAAGCCCAACTCTGAATTCAAAACCTGATGAGGATTGTTTGAAGACCTTGTGGCACACTATAATTTTATACCACAAAATTTATATAATGTTATAAAAAAGGAAGCTTTTTCCTCCAGAACTTCTTCAGAAAGATTCATTAGTCGGCTAAACATTTATGTTTTTTAGAAGCTGTTCATATCAAGCTTTATTGACCAACTTTGTGCAGGCAGGAGAACTTTCTTTGTTCTCTGTGTCTCATGGGTGGGTTGTAAGTACAAAATATTTTGTTTTGTACTCACTAGAAGCTAATTTACATTGATTTATTGTTTTAATAATAAATTTATTTATAGTTGTGGTTCCTTGTTTACCCTCCTTCCCATACACTTTTCAGTTTCGCTATTTATGATTATTTTTTTATTTTGTATTTTTGGGTTTTTTTCAACAAATCGTTTTGTAGAAGTGTTTTGATGAAGAAGCTTCCTTTTATATATGCTCAGTCATTTTGAAAACATATATAATTTATTTATTTAAATGGATTATTTTAATCTGACATTTTTTTCTTGTTACTATAAACATTATTTTTGGTACATACATGTGTTTTAAGTTGCTATCCCTAATTTTTTATTTTTAAACATGTTATCATTGTTTTGTTTATTTTTCTTTTACAGCCAATGGAGACAAGCCCCTTAAAAGAAGCTGATGTATTAATTTTGAGTTGTTTATCTCAAAGACCTTTGGCAAATCCAGATTCAATGATTGGTGAATTCTGCATGAAAGCAGGTTTGTTGATAGTGAAGAATTTTTCTCATTTCACTTTATAAAAGCTTAGAATCCTGAGATTGAGTTAAAGAATAAAAATAGTTTGCTGCAAACTGATCCACTTTTTTCTTTAAACTCTTAATTATTTTCGTTTGAAGAATATGACAACTGGAAAACTGCATTTGTGTGTATGCTTAAATAATAAATTGTTAATTTTTTATTTTGGTTTCTAAAATAAGATTATGGCTTAAAGACGGATAATAAGTGAAAAATTTGATCACCAAACAAGAAAATATTTACACTATTTACATTGTTCAGACTGTTGTCTTAATCTTTGTCATATTCATCATATACATTGGATTTCGAATTGAACCTTTTATTTAGTACACCAGGGTAGATTGTTCTAGTTTTGCATACTATCCCTTTTCTGGATATCTCCATTTCACTTATTTCTCTTTAGTAAGTCAACTCTTTGCTTATCTCTACTGTGGCCTGGTATTGAACTAACAACTCTTTGGGTCAAATCACTGGTTCACTTCAAGCAATGCTTTTAGCCATGTGTCTTTGGACAACAGTCTGAACAATTTAAATAGTGTAAATAGTTATAATACCTCATCTCAGAAATATAGACACAGATGTTAAACAAGAAAGTGTTATTGATTTTGTAAACATTTCATTTTGAGCATGGTTTAATGGAAAGTGTCTTGCATTGATCTTTTTATAAAGAAATTCAGATCTTTTTTAAACTCGTTTTTTTTTTTTTTAGCTTCTCATGATTTCTTTGTTTTTCTTTTCCTTTTTCTTTCATAGCTTCAACAATTAGAAATGGTGGCAATGTACTTGTACCATGTTATCCATCAGGAATCACCTATGATCTCTTTGAATGCATGTCTATTCACCTGGATAATTGTTTATTACCTCATGTGCCAATGTACTTCCTTTCTCCAGTTTCTGACAGTGCCCTAGCTTATGCTAACATCTTTTCGGAATGGTAAGTATTTCATTTGATTCATAATTCTCACCCTCTATGTATATTACATGTTTTGTTAAAAAAAAAACAGTAGACATTTTATGTCTGTTATATTACATGATCTTTATTCATTTATTTTTTTCTAATGTACAAAGATCTTTTCACAAATGTGGTTGTCGCGTGTGAATGAATTTGCAAAAATTCATGCATAGTCCAAACTTTCAACTCGCATTGAGCCATCATCAGGAGCTTTGAAGAGAAAAGAAAATTAAGTCTGTTTTAACAAGTAGAATGTATCATTATCTTTTGAAAGTGTCATTATAGTTTGGAAAAAATACATATTCAACAGAACAGTTGCTGCCCAAATATACTGAATTTGAAATTAAAAAAGAAAATTTATTGAGTTGGAAAACTACAGTAAAAAAATGAAACAGAAAAACCTTGAATTTAACAAATTGTTTAAGCAAAATTCTTGCTTTCTCTCTCTCATATATGTAATATATAACCGTGTGTGTGTGTGTGTGAGGAGGCATAGTGGAGTAATGGATAGTGGCTCGGATTGAGGAATCAGAGAGCTGATTTCCTTACATTCACTTATGTGCAAATACCCTGTCTAGCAGAAGGGCAACTCTGAATTCAAAACCCTCCAACTACGGGCCAACCTGCAATTGGCCAAGTATAGTGAGTATGGTACACTCTTGAAGACAGTCAATCAAGGAGGGATTCCTCCATCAGGATTGAGAAGGCCTGGATTTGAATCCAATGTGCTTTTGGCAGCCCTAGGGGTGTGTGGATATAGACACACACACAATATATATATATATATATTCCTTTCTGTTCCAAGTGTATTATGGATTAATACACTTATTACTTATCTACTATAATGAGGAAAGGTGGTAATAAATTTATTCAGTCAGATCCAACAACTTGAAAATGTTTATTCTTTTCTTTTCATATTAAAGTTGTTAATGTTGCCAGATTTGAAATAAGCCTACTCTGAGTAGATCTCTGTTTATTTTACTTCTAGTTCATACACTGTATTATGCTACTATTGTGACCATAACACATCTGACCACAATTTTAAATGCTAGTCTGATCAGAGGAGGATAAAAATTCACTAAGAAGAAAATGATTTTGAATGTGTGCTGTTCTCACAAAAAAGCACTTTCTGGTTGTCAGATATGATAAAGTAAATTTATTGCCCATTTTCCTAGTTTTGTCTTCAATTCCAACCTAAAGATACCTACATTACACATGTAGGGAAAATGCATGGTCTATAAAAGAATACTATATTGTCTCAGTGTATAATTAATATATATATATATATATATATATAATAAAAAATAGCTGGCCACTGATATTTGAGGATACTCATCTACTAGGGTGGCTAGCCAATCTCTATTGCAGATGCTTGCTCAAGCATGTTTGTGTTTGCTTAACACCCACAGAGCCCACCCGTGGTTGAAGCCAATGGTGATTTTATTGAATAAATTTACTCTTTAGTATTTCCAGATATTTTTGTGTAATTTTGGTAAATATATCTGTTAAAATGGAATGTCAGTGTTATTTTCATTTTTGCATAATTTAGATAACATTTTATCCATTGTAGGCAATCTTTTATGAATGCAGTTTTCATTGGTTAGAAAATAATTTTGTGCTGACTTGCAAAAATCTTTTTCTCAAATTTGCAGGAGTGATGAAGGGAGTTATTATTATTATTTTCTAAATGGTTCAAAAATAACATGTGGTAGGTCTACAAATATCTTCCCCAAGTATTTTGGCAGTACTTGCCCTTGTAATTATTTTTTTATCAAACAAACATTCCGATTTATTTATGGGATTTTACTGGTTAAAAATATGATTTAATTCTGATAATTTTTACCTTTTACACTTTAATTCATTGAATTTGATTTTTACTCTTGTCTACAAAATGTTGAGTAATGATTGAGTGACAATGAATTTGATTTTGTTGCATTTCAGGTTATCAACTGTCAAACAAAACAAAGTCTACCTGCCAGAACCACCATTCCCACATGCTGAGGTGATAAATACAACCAATTTTATCTATTGTTCTACACCATTGAGTTTCTATTATTTATTTTTTTTTTTTTTCAATATTTTTATATAGAACAGAATAATCTTAAAAATACACCGGAAATCATGTTCTTATTAAGTGTGTGTGTGCGTGTAGGAAACAGAAGTATTCATAGATGTCATACAGGGAGGAGAATATTTATGAAATGTGAAGAAGAAAGAAAGGAAAAATATTAATTCAATTACCATGAAATCTTAGGTCATTAAAAGAAAAAGTGAAATGCATCCAATTTATATTGGGATAATTACAGATCAACATGCAGGCAGTTCCAATGGAACTGCAGAGTTATTAATGTTCATATTAATCTGTGCAATTATGAAGAGAAAAAGTACAAATCAATATTTGTGTATTCCCTGAGAGGAAAAGAAGGGAAAAATACAGATAGGGAGGAGATGGGTAGAAGAGAACAAATACAGAGAGAGAGGGATAAAAAGAAGCGAAATGAATAGAGGGAGGGGGAGAAGAATAGGAAACAAATCTATTGGAGAAGGTTGAGAAGGCAGAGAAGGAACAAATTTAAAAAAGGAAGAGGTGTAGAAGCAAATAGAGAAAGGGAGGAAAAGAGGCATGGAAAAGGGTATGCTGATTGAAGATACATTAAATGTATTCAAATTGTTATATGGTGGTTATAATTTATTCTCGCATTAATTAGAATTTTAATCTTCTCTAGTCTATAGAATGTTGATATTTTGTACAATAGTTAGGCTATCTTACATTTTTATCATTGAGTGTCAAATGAGTGACAAGAGAAAGTTTTCCACTCCAAGGGAAAAATGTTTTATGTATATATATATATATATATATATATATATATATATATATATATAATGAAATGGACTTGGTTTGACAATTAGTTCAATATATTTTTTGTTTATATGTTATTTTTATGAATACAAATATTTAAGTAAATGCTCTGTTTATAATAAACAGTATTAACAACATTTACTGGTTTGAATGTCCAAGAAATTTAATAGAAAATATGTTTCTCTGAGAAGAATTGAATATGTATCGTATATGAGACCATGATATCGCCTGATGTACTATAATATTTAGCTATATATATATATATATATATAAAGCAGACACTAAGGTCAATGCCAACAGTTTGTTTCATGCTTCAATGCAATCTTCAGATATCTACTATCTATATTTCTCTTGTTGTCTGTCTGTGTGTCTGTCGTGGGCATTGTTACCTCGCCCAGGCCGCATTTCTCACCCGATTTCGATGCGCTTTTCACCACAAGTTTGCAAATGGCTGCCGTAAGGACATGACAGAGGCTGATTTTTGAGTTTGGACTCGGGTTCCGAAAAAATTGATAATCAAAAAAATCTGCTTACAGAAGGAATGATCGCATTTCAACCAAATTTGACACCCTCTTAGAGTCTATCATTAGAAATGTTATCCAGAAGTTTCATGGCCACTGACCCCTAAACAGCGCTGAAAATCGATATAACCCAAAAACCGATACGCTCAGATTGCGCCTGAACCGCATGTCGATTTTTAGCGAAAACCGACCGAATTTATGAGGAGGCCATTGGCAGTCAGCATGTGAAGTTTCAACTCTGAGCGCCCCCCAAACAGAGTGCAAATCGACAATCGGTCAACCCTTAAAAATGTTTTTTCCGGTTGGGCATTTCCTAAATGCAGATTAATTTAAGGTGACACTATGCGCGGGAAGAAACAGGTCAGTGTGTGCAGTGGAGGGGAAGAAAACATTTGACCTCAAATTCTGGAATGGGTGTAGGGCCATTGAAATTCGGCTTTTTTTATTCCTGCTACCAGTTCTGACTTTGAGCCATATTCGACTTTGTCAACACTATTGCTTTAATCGTAGTAACATCAGCATGGCAAAGGACACTCCTTTAAAGGCAAGGAAGGGCAAAAATATTTTAAGTCAAGTGATAGTGATTGCTCTATGAGTCGTATGATTTTTTAATCAAGCACGGGCAACACCGGGCCATCCTGCTAGTATATATATATATATATATATATATATATATATATATATATGTAGAGAGAGAGAGAGAGATGTATAAATTGTTGTCTAAATTATGTAAAAATGAAAATCATGCTGACATCCCATTTTAACAGATATATTTACCAAAATTATACAGACTTCAACCATGGCCTCTGGATGACTTTGGAATCTCCTAAAACTCTTCTGGATGGTTTCCTTGTTTAAATTGGTGAATGCTGCTGTAATCCTTGCCTGCAGTTACAAGGAGTTTTGTTGGTCTCTCGTTCAACTGTACCTCACACACAACTGACTCTATTATACTGTGCAGTTGCTCAACTGTACCCCACACATAAGAATCAAGGGGGTTACATTCTGGGGAGTTAGGTGGTCAGATGTAAGGTGTGATGTGGTTGCAGAAATTGTCTGACAGTAATTACTGGGTTCTCCTACTTCTGTGGCATGGTGCAGATTCATGTTGCCAGACATAGGGTCTTCCAGGGTAGTCCTACCTTCTCAAGGCACTTGATGAAGGCCTCTGTGTTGAGTCTGAGCTTCTGCGGGAAGATCAATGGAGGCATAATATTGCCATCACTAAATGATCACTCCAAACACCTTTGTAAGTTAATGATATAAAATGGTGAAATCCTTTCCCAAACAAATGTGATTTGTAGGTTAATACACCTTTAAAATTTTGTTTGCAAAAGGATTTCATCATTTTATATCATTAACTTTACTAATCTACTTTTCGTATGAATGATTCATTGTAATATAAATTGAACTGCACCACATATGATATATATATATATATATATATATATATATATATATATATATATATAAATTACTAGGTAATAATTCAAAATAGTGGAAGAAGCAAAAAAAACTGGTATTACAAGAGGAGGAATGTAACCTGCGACTCTAAGAATGTGATCATATTTTGAATGGCTTCTCTTGGGACTGCTTACTTCTTTTCTTCTGCTCAACATTTGTTCCATTGTCACAACATCCTAGTTGTTGGTTTGCAATGGTTTGCATCACCTGTCTCCTAGCTAATACCCTAAAGTCAGGCCATCTTGATTTCTAATACAAAGTCAAAAGCTATCTTTTCACCAGGTGAAAGGTTTTCTTTTAATAATAAATGGCACAATACAATGGGCTCTGTGTTGGCCAATTTTATTGTCTCCAGCAGACTACTGAAGAATCTTGGAGGGAAGAACTCTTTTATTTACCAGTAAATCTTGCCTTCTTGCTAATTGCTGCTTTGTCAATTCACAGACCAGTAGAATGGCTCCAATACATCCTGCTTCTTTTTCCTTCAATGATTTATGACCCCAATCAACTAATCTTGTCAGATATATCATATTTCAGTAATATGATAAATTTCCAACAACCTGGGTGACTGTTTATTATTTGGGAGTCTTTTTTTTTTTTTTTTTCTTTTAACTTTAAATTATTCTACTCTCAAAATGTTACACATTTTTGTAATCTTATAAATTTTCTGCATTAATCCAAGTGTCATTTATTTGTGGTTTTAATTGGTAATGTTAAGAGTTAACTCTATTTGCATCACAACTATGCTAACAACTTTCAGAATTATTTGTTTATAAAATCTATGATGCCTAAAAATCGTATCATCTTTCTTTTGATTCCTTTAATGTCTTTAAGTTTCATTTTTTCTGATAGTTGATTTTGGTATTTAACACTGCAAGACTTTGGTAATAATCATTTCATGAGATGCTTACCAACTTATCGACACTTTACATTTATTCATATTAATATCTACATATGCTTTTATTAATTTATTTTTATGCTTTTATTCATATTAATATCTACATATGCTTTTATTAATTTATTTTTATGCTTTTATTCATATTAATATCTACATATGCTTTTATTAATTTATTTTTATGCTTTTATTCATATTAATATCTACATATTACATATCTGTTATTATGGTAGTGAATCAGTTTAAGGTTTAAACATGTAGTTTGCCCAAACTTTAAACTCAGCTAATGTGAGGTCAACTAAACAGAAGCATTAACCATCTAAAATATGATTACTTGTTTCACTATCTCTCTCTCTCATTTTTAAAAACGAACTGTTTCTAAAGATATGATCTTTATTTGATCAGTTGATAGTAGATACAATACAAATTGGTCAAATGTATTCAGAAACCTTTTGTTTGTTCACCAAAAGTTTAGCTTTTTTTTTTTTTTTAAATCAATACATTAACCTTTCATGCTTGATGAATGAATTGAACATGTGAAATTTTAATGAGTATAGCCCTTATCATAATGGAACATTAGTATCTGCACAAAAAGTTTGCCTAAAGCAGTGTCTTTTCACCTGTATTTTGTAACTGTTTTTAATTAATAACATCTGTTTCTTTTATTGACTTTATAAAGATGTAATTGTTAGCAGATTTTAATGATACCATTTTTATTTTTTAAATGTTACACAGTGTTTGAATACAAGTTGAAATCATGTTTGAAATGGCATTATAATATCTATAACTTTGGGGAAATGACCTTGTATATTCTGAAAACAAACACATCTCTACAAATATACAAGAAGAAATTTTCTTAAAAATGTATATTTTTCTTAAAAGCCACTGACTTTCTTTTTTAATTATAATTCCAGTTGTTAAATTCAGGTCGACTGCAGAATTACAGCAATATACACAGTAAGAAAGATTTTATTTTATCTGGATTTCCTTTTATCAAATCTCTTTTATATATATATATATATATATATATATATATTTTAAAGAAAAACAGACCACTTTATATATATAAAAATGTGATGTTATAACATATTTGTGATATAATTTTGGAATAAATACTATTTGCTCTATTCTGTATTGAGCACTCTTTTAAGAATAGTGTTTTTGGTTATTGGAAATTTATTCTGTCTATACCAATCCTATACTTGTGTGTGTGTGTGTGTGCGTGTATATATATATATAGAGAGAGAGATCAGCCTAATCTGGCACAAGTGTGGGGCACACACTCATTAGTAACAAAGTAACTTCCATAGCTAATAGGCTACCAAATGAGCTTGTTGGCCATTGCTGTGAGTTGTATGCCTATGTGTGTATGTGGAGAGCTGTGTTCAAATTAAGTCCTGTTCTTAAATAGCCTCATCAGATCAAAACTTTCATATGGATGTCATGCATGGTACCAAACTCCTTCAGAAATATCTAAACTGTCAGCTGTATACAACCATTTTCTCAGATCAGGGATTAAAAATGGCTTCCAGCAAATGAAGCCTGTAAGTCTTATCAAGGACCATTCTTCAAACCTTATGGTCTGGTCTTACAGAAAGAACTGTACCAAATAACAGAAACTACTCCACTTGAGAACTTTCAACAGTAGCAACAATTAAAATGGATAGTACATGTAGCTAAAAAAGAAAATAACGACACAATCAAAATGTCAATGTTCCACACTATTTCAAATAAAAGGTTAAAAAAGAAGCTTCCATCAGTACTGGAAAGAGTAGTAACAGTGGATTTGAGAAATCTAACTTCTTAAAAAATTGTTTTAAGAGAAAGATTTTATAAATTTTAACTGAAAGTTGCACTTGCTGTTCTTTCAATGAATGCTGAATGTTTCCTTGTAAGTAAGCAGCTAATATTACCATTGATTATTATACATATAGTGATAGAGAAAATGATGGTGGTGTTGGGACAGGTAAATATGGCAGTCATTGTTTTATTTTAACACTGTCAGAATGTGTTCAGATCTAGAAAATAGCCATTTTGAAATGAAAGGTGTGGGCACAAAAGACATGAGTTTCACAATCTGGATTAAATTTAGGAATATTTACAAAATACTGTGTCCAAAAATACCAATCCTTTCAAATTTTATACACATTTTACTGTTATAGTCTGTTCATGATTTGCTTTAAAAAAAAATGCGGTCAAATTGAGAAAATGAATGTTTGCAGCAAAATGTGACTACCTTTCCTTTCATGTACATGTAGTAAATTTCTTTACTATTGATATAACACACACACACATACACACACACATATATATATATATATATATATATATATATATACACACACACACATACTTGTAAATCCATTGAATATGTCCAGATTTTAGACTTTTAACAGTAAAAAGTTAAAAAAAATAATATATGGTTGCATTTGAACTTGATATGTTGTTGACACCTGACTTTACTGCTCTTCCTCTAACTTCCATGCTTCACTTAAGTCATTGCACTTTTTTTTCATAGAAATGTATTATAAATCATGAATAAAGTGATTGTCAGTTGGCAGGAATTAAAGTAAACATGACTCACAAAACAGAATAGGGATAATACACACACACACACATTATATATATATATATATATATATATATATATATAACTTTATTTTTAGTGGATACTTGTATTTGAATAGATGCTCTGGGAGAAAACTGTCATTAGATCTGAAGTGCTTTGACTTCTTGACCAAGCAAATTGCAAATAGTGCCTTTAAACAAAAATTTTCTCTAACTCTTGAAATAGACATATCTGTTCAGTTTCATAAACAAAGCAATTTGGGGATAGAGTTTCTATTCATTAATCTGACAGATTTTTATTACCTAAATATTATTTTTAGTCGATACTCGTATTTGGGTAGATGCTCCATTTATTTTTATATAAAGGATAAAGGATGTGCTGAAAGTTCTTAGCCCAATCTGTTTACCAAAATTTGATGAAATAATCAATTGGCAGATTTTTTATTTTATCCTTTTCTAGTTGAGCTTAGAACTTTTCAGTACCCCTTCCTTATATAGTTAAGATTATTTGCAAAGAGCAAAAATGTATTTATAACTCTAGGCTGTTAAAAAAAAATTGTCTGTGTATTTGATTGATTGATTTGTTTCTTATGGCTTCAAACCTTTTTACAGGTTATTTAAAGGCAGAAAATATTTTTAGATTGTTAGAAGTATTTGAATATAATAATGATTTACTGATACATGACCTACTAATTAACCCATAGCTGGAGAGAGAAGAGGTGGATTCATACATTTCTCAAAAGTATCTGTGCATAAGTGAATATAATGAAACTGACTGGAATTGGAATTCCTCTTTCTGATTTCCAATTCTGAGCCATTATCCATTACACTACCCACACATCCAAGCTTATAACCCCTTATATTCTCAAGCAGTTTATTGACCAGGCTTGATATTGCTTAACTTTGATGATTATATGAAAACCAATGTGGACTTGTGTGCAACTACAGACACACAATCTCTTATCTGAAAATAGAAAGACTCTACAAACTGAAGTTTTTTTTCTTTGCATATTGACAATTCTATTTGACTGAAGATAATAGTTGAAAAAACTTAATTTGATTCAGTTTGTACTTGACCATGGCATTGTACATGTCCCATGTGCATTATCAGCTGCACTTTTGGTATCTTGATTTATGAGTTAACTAACAAAAGATCAACTTTGAATGAAAGATTCAAATATTGATATTTATGAATCTTAGCCTTGTACTTGTATGACATCAGGCCAGATTGAATTAGGAAGATTGTTATGCCAATCTTCTAAATGAAGAGGCTCTGCCTTTTTGGAGAATCAGCATTTTAAGTTTTCATTTTCACTTGAGATCTCAAATTAACTTCTGGCACTGGTAAGAAATGAGAAACTATTTCAATTACAAGGAAAATCCTAATTATTGACTTATAAGACAAACATTTCGCCAGAGTATTTGGAGGAACTACTTTTCACTGTAATTCTACCAAGCCCCAGAGCTGTCCATTTCATGCTTCAGTGGTCATAATTCCAGGACACTTTAATATTGGCATAATTTAAAAAAAATTTAAATGTGCTTCTTATTTACTAGTAATTATGATATTAGCTTAGTCTGACACAATCCCATAACAGTAGGACACCTATTGGAAATCAAACTTGATACATGTGTAAATTCAAAACAGGTTTGTTAACCTTTATTACTCTATATGTTGTACAAAAAGTTTATCCTTCCACTGAAAGTGACTCTGATCCCTGAACAATAGTGTTTGATTTTCATAGTTGTCATATCCTGCTATGGCAACAGAAAACAATTTTGAGTGAAATTAACAATAAGTATACTGCAATTGAGAGGCCTTGAAAAAGAATGCAGTGGAAAGGGAAGTAATATTAATAATGCAGTGTGCTAAAGGTTAACCATCGCTATCTTTAAAATTAAAAAAAAAAGAAAAGAAATTCAATTTCTACTTCCATGGAGGGAAGAAATTAGTCAAGCAGGTAACAAGTCCAAATAGATAATATTGTTGTTAGAGATATGTGAAGTAGAACAATGAAGAGGAGGAATTTAAAGTAATTCAGTATCAGTCAACATGGTTTTGTTTTTCCTGAGGTGATGGATTATTTTTTAATCTCTTTTGTAGGTGGACTTAGTAATGGCTTTAAAACTCCGTGCATTGTGTTTGCTGGGCACCCCTCATTGCGAATGGGGGATGTTGTTCATTTCCTGCAGCTCTGGGGTAAATCTTCTGCAAATGCCATAATGTTCACAGGTTGGTTATTGATGTATTCTTTTTATTTTCATTTTTCTTGTCTTTTCATTCACTCGATTCCTTGAAGACACTCAAAAATTGATCCTGAATTTTCTTGAGAGTAATCTAAGATTCGTCCTTCATTAAGGTCAAATTTCACGAAACCATTTAATAAGTCATGAGGGGGTGTTTCACAAAGAAGCTCTTCTAAAAAGAAATTCTGGTATTTGGTCAGACAGAAAACTTTTCAGCACCCCTTTGTAAATATGCTCTTGAAATTGAAGAACTAATTAATTAAAATGTGAACTCATAAAACCAGACGGTTTGGTATGTTTGATAAATCTTGATTGATCAGTTACTGCTTCTCTTAAGAACTGACTCCTTAGGAGAGAAATAAATTTTTTAAAAAAGCTTTCTTCACTTTAAATTTTTAAAACTTTAATTTTTTTTTTTCAGTTATTAGGTTGGTGCAAAAATAATGTCGGTTTTTGACGTATTTTTTAACATCAAAAACCGACATTATTTTTGAAACAACCTAATATCTTTCAATCTATCACCTTTTAAGTAAAATTTTGTCGATATTACTAATTTCTGTATTGAAAAATGATTATTACCTTAGCAGACTATAAATAAAAAAACACATCCTTTTAGGGGATGTCTTGCTCCCCCAAAACCATTACACATGACGTCATTGTAGACTATTTCAAACTTTCAGCTTTTCAAAGAATACCAGAATGTAGACAAAAGAATTCTACCATACAGACATCACATTGGTTCATGAAAATGACTGATGTGTATCACATATAAATCACTGCCCCCCCCTCCCCATATATATAATTTGAAATATGCTGTTTATGGAGAAAAATTTCTCAATATCAAGCATAGGGTTTGTTGACAATCAGCATATAGTGTTGATTACTATATATATATATATATATATATATATATATATATATATATATATATATATATATTATTTTATGTTATTTTTTTTCCTTTACTAATATTTATCATTGAATTTGAATAAGTATAAATATTAAAATTTGGTTTTGATTTTTCTTCAAACCTGCAGAACCTGATTTTCCCTACTTGGAAGCATTAGCCCCTTACCAGCCATTATCTTTGAGGGTAAGTTGGTCTGATTGACATTCTTGACTAACTCCTTAACCTATACACCATCTTTTCATGGGAGTTTTAAGGGAAATGGAAAAAACTGACACCTATACTTAGAATTAGAAAGAGCCAGTTGAAATTTCTAGGACATAATGAGGAAAGAAGGCCTCGTGAATCTGACACTCATAAGACATTAACGGCAGAAAGGCCAGAATAAAGCAGCAAATAAACTACCTAATGAACTTGTGTAAATGAATAGTAGAACAAGAATTGGGAGAAATAATGAAAAGACCCCCCCCTTATTAAGATCTACAAAGGACAGGAGTTGCAGAGAGGCAAGATTGCCAATGTCCTAGACAAGAAGAAGAATGCAATGAACTTGTATAATGCAGTAAACTTTGGTTATTCAGTCTATCAAACAGAGATAAATATTATTTTTGCATGTAATTTTATCTGAGAGGAGGTGGTTTTTAAGCTACTTTTAAGTTAATAAAAATTGTTTTTTTTTTTTTCTCTAATTTGTGTGTTTTATTTTTCAGATTTGCTACTGCCCGATCGACACAAGTCTCAGCTTCAGCCAGGCAAACAAATTAATCAAGGATTTAAAGCCACGTCATTTAGTTATCGCTGAAGACTATTTAAACCCTCCACTTATGGCCCCTCACAGGGCTGATTTGACCATTGATTGGGTGTGTATTTTAGGAATACAGGAATATATTTTTATTTTTTGGGTGTGTATTTTAGGTATACAGGAAAACACAAATTTTAAAAGTTAATATTATATTTAATGTATTCCATGGCTGAGTCAGTCTAGAGCATGTCAAATCTGATAATGGTTTCTCCTAAAAAGAGGAATGCAGGTTTGAATTCTACTGGAGAGCACATATTTTTATTTAGTAAGATTTCTCGAACATTCAGGTTGGTAGACAAAAATAATTAAATATATTGTTTAATAAATAATCAGAATGTCTACTCAACTATGGGTATCAACTGAAAATAATGTTTAAATGATAAAATCTGTCAGATTAATAAAAAAAAAAGTCCATTACTTTAGAAATTGCATATAACAAGTAAAAGAAAAGGGACTCTTTTCAGATTATATTTCAATTGTGTTTTTATATTTCTTTATTTGACTTTTTGCAGGATCTAAACCTTACTCGAACTAGAACCTACAAAAGAGGAAAGATTCTGTCTTTGCCTGTTAAACGTCAATTTGAACGAATTGAAATTCATCCAAAGGTAAATAAATATTGAAACTGCATTTTTTCTGACCTATGTAATCATATATATATATATATATATATATATATATATATATATATATATATATATATATATATTAAGTTGTAACAGTTTTTTGGTGCCAAAATTGCTGGTTCTTTTTCTGTAGTTTACTGGTGGGAGATCATTTTAGGCAGGCAGTTTTTTTGTTATAAAATGCTGGATATCAAAAGGTAAAGATACAGTATTAATAGAATTAATGTGGAGGAACTTACCACTTAACTGAGTGATGTTGCTTCAGTCATGCTGATTTTGAAGTTTCATGAAAGCATAACTGTGATGCGCACAAAAAATTTCAAAGTTTCGGGACTGAACCAACACCACTCAGTTAAATGATAAGTTTCTATACAGACACACATACATATATATACACACACACACACACATATATATAATTATTTATTTAAAAATATGATTCCAACTCGCTACATAAGAGGTCTCATGTTTCAAAACAAGAGCCGAAGACTTCAAAATAATATTTGAATTAACTTGAGTTAAAGTAGGCTCTGTTCCATCTTCAAGCGAAATTTGTTTTGGAAATTCCCAAAAAAATTTCACTTGAAGATGGAATCATATTTTTAAATAAATAATTATATTTATGCTCTACTTTCGTATCGAGCACTATTTTTTAAAAATAATAACAAAAATACTAAGGAACTTTGGATTATTTATCAAACCAGTTTCTTTCCTATTTTCTATAATATTTTCACACATATATATATATGTACACACATACATATATATATATATATACACACACACACACACACACACGCATATATATATATATATATATATATATATATATATATATATATATATATATATATATATACACACACACATATATATATATATATATATATATATATGTGGGTCAAAAAGTAATTCCAATAATTTAGAAGTATTAATCAGAATTTGTGTTTTTTTTTTTTTTTTTAACTATAAAGTGTTAAGAGACCTGGGTGGAAAATTTGTGGAATTACGTTTTTCTTTTCCACTTTCAAAATGGCTACCTAACTAGACACGTAGAGTGCAAAGAGCTGTCCAAAATATTCTGTTTTTCGAAGCAGAGAGTGCTGCACTTCACAAGAGGTTAGTGAAAGTTTATGAAAAGACTGCACTTGATTCAAGCAGACTAAGGATAAGGATCAGTACATTTAATGACAATCCTAGAAAGGAGAAACTGACTTTACTAACAGGTTCAACAATGGTAGGCTAGCTGCTGCTGCAAATGAAGATACAACCAAAGAAGTTGATGCTCACATTACAGCTGACAGCAGAATCACTATTACAAAAACACTGTGAAAGCATTTACATGAGCACTGACATCAGTTGTTGTTGTTGATTAAATCCAGGTAAATAATTGGTTTCAAATGCTGATTTTTAAGATACATCACAGCATCAATAGCTCATACCAACAATAAAAAATAAGTAATTACAAAAATTCTGTGGCACTGAAAAATACTGAAAGGCTTAAGCTAAAAAGAAGTCAATAAAATTAATTATTATTCCTATTGAATCATCCAATTATTAAGGAAACCATTCTTTTTTATCAATTCACACGAAGCAAAGTGATAATGCCACTAAGATACAAGAGGTTACTGAGAGGGAAAGTGAATGAGAAGACTTTAGAAGGAACTGGAAACCCATTCCTAAACAGGAAACAATGGATAAATCTCTACTCCTGTTCAAAAGGCTGTGTGTGAACCAGTGTGTGAAAGTGTAAAGTGTGTGAACCTGACGATAGGCAAACCAATCTACTTAAATGAATATCTAAAAAGTAAAAATGGATGTGTTACTTTTTTTTTCTTTTTTAGTTTGTATTCCTAAAATGTGGCCAAGTCGAACTGTGATGCAGCTTTGATAGTAAAATATGCAGTAATTGCCTGAATACATTACTGAAGCATAATGACTTTACAACTGAAAATGTTAGATTTGAAATTGAATGATATTGGACTGATGGGAAAATATTTGTCTAATTATTTTTTAACAGCTTGCAGGCACTTTAGAGCCTGTAGAAGTAAAACCTGGTTCGCTCATCACAATGGTGACTGGCTGTTTAACAGGCAAGGACAACAAATTCGTCCTTGAGGTGAGTCTTACTGTGTTTTCTATTTTTGCATACTTAACTTTATTATTTGTACAATAGAAATAGTTTCAATTCTAATACGACTAGTGTTGACTATGTTACAGGATCTTTCAAAGGCAATTCTGATGAGAAATACAAAATAACTGCTATTAAATATATGTCATTTTTTAAAAATCTTAGTAATTTCTATTTGTAAAAATCGCTGTTATTCTTTACTTCCATATTTTATAAAAAATATCAAGGAAATTTTTAGTAGTATTGAAAATTCTTTTTTCTCACCTCTGGTTTTCAGTTGAAAGAAATTTCTGCATTTCTTTTGCAAAGAAATATCTGCATACATGCAAGAATCAAGACAAGCATTATTGACAATAAGATTATCTGTTTTCTTATAAGGAAGCATTTGGCATTTATTGACCAAGCAACCAATAATACTGTCAGTTGTAATTTTAAATCTTTTATTAAAACAATTTTTCAGGATAATAGGTTTGAAGAAAATAAAATTTAAAACTGAATAATAATTGACAATACTTTATTTAAGAAATTTGAATAACGCTTTACCTTTTATAAAATACATTCAATTTAAAACTATTGTTATAATCTTGTCTGAATTTCTTTGAAGCCTTTTTATTATTAATTTTGTTTGATTTATTTTCTTATTGTTGCCTTTTATTGCAATGACTAAATCATTTCACATGCTACAACCAATAGATGACAGTTTTATTTTTAATTCATGCTGTTTGCTCTACAGATGGCAAATGGAAATTAATCTGACCATTGTGGTAAAAAGCAATAATTCTAAGATGAGAGATAACAGTAGTAAAAAAAAAAAAAGTAATTTTTCTTGCAAGTTTGTCACTTAATTTTGATGTCCTGGGTATGATGATAAACTACATCCAGCAGGAAGGCCTCTGATTGGGTGGGTTTGAGGAGTGTAGAACTTAATTGCTGTTGTTCCCAGGTCCACCCTGACCTGGGGTGGTAGCACCTGTTAGGTCCCTAACTATGCGCATATAGAGAACGCCCAAATTGGGGTCAAAACATTATGAAAGTATAAAAATACATTTGTCTAGTAAACATTTTCAGCAATAGATATTAATAGTAAAAAAGAAAAAATTACCAAAGCTCACAAGGAAATTACATTAATTAAATGACCCATAAGGAGTTCATATGCCGTTAACCAAACTTAATTCTGTTTTTTTTTTTTCTATGATCATAGGTCAAGCTAATTTACCATTTAAAAAAAATAATCAGTCCTTCAAAATTCAAATCAAATTGATTTCTTTGTATTCATGAATATGTATCTTTATATTTGTGTTTCATCTTTTTCTATGTTGTCCAGCCAATTGCTGATGACTTACCTTTGAAGCGTAAACTGAAGGCTGAAGGAGCAATTCGTTCCTACATTTGGGGCACACTTCAAATTCGTAGATTTGTTGATGCCTTAGCAGAGGTAAAATTTTCTCTTTAAATTGTCGTTTTTTGCTGTAAATTGTCGTTTTCTTTTTTATTTTGTGTTATTTTAGAAAAAAAAAAGTTATTCTACAGATAAAATCATTATCAATTCTTCCAATGAGGTTTTGGATCTCATTCTTTTTGTGCTTACTACATTTTGACAAATCTATTCTCTGGCCTTTTTCATGCTGCGTTATCTCAGTAACGAATCTGGATGCAAAAGGCATATTAATCCTCATAATTCTTCCAATCATCCAAGTGTATTTGTGCCTTTTTTTTTTTGTCTAATATCAAAAACTTAAACAAAGGCAATCCATCACTGTCAGAATTCCACATCCATGGGTTTCAAACCACCTCCATTCAGTTTATGCCGTCAGAGTTTTGACCAGTACTTTGCTATTCTGGGTCAGCTTATACATTCTGTAACAGAAATCTGTAGATTGAATTAGTTTAAACATTGTGGTATCAATAAAAATAAGAAAAAAAGAATGAAATCAGTAGTCTTTGTTTTGGATTTTATAAGCATCTTGATACATTATTCATCATTTATTTTATCTTAATGATTTTTTACTGAACTTTTACCAAATTCACATGAGTTTTTAGGAAAAGAAATATTTTGTTGCCTTTTGTCTAAACCTTTTAAATGAATTGTTAATTTTTAAAGGTTTTTTTGGTGATTCTTCGTCTTGCTTAGTTTTGCTTTTCTCAGTGTGACAGTCAATGATAGGTGAGTTATTTTGTTCTTCAGCACAGAAAAAAATGAATAGTTTTTCATATTGGAAAATCAATTCCCAAAATATTATGATTCTATTTTTTCTTTTTATAGGAAGGAATTACTGACGTAAAAGTAGCAGAATCTGGAGATGGATCCATCATACATTTAGTGAGTTTTATTTTCATTTGTAATGTAAAACAGTTGTTTGTAACTCAACTCAGGAAACCTGATAGTCATGTAAACATACTAACAATTATCTTATATGATAGAAGTTTAAATACACAAGGTTTAGTTGATATGTAATAACAGGATTCTAAAGGGAGAATCCAATATAAGGGATTAGTGTAATTGCAGAAATGTGTATTCGTGCTCTGTCAATTCGATCTGCTTAACAAATGTAGTTTATCAGGCCACTATTCACAATTTCATTTGATCACAAGAAAGACCTTTTAAACAAGTTTTATAAGCATTAATGTCAGTAGAAACATAAAAATAGTACTATTCTTTTTAAATATGTGTAGAATGTCAAAGAAAAAATAAAAATGCTTCTCTTCTAATTGATTGTAAAATATTGGAAAAAAAAAAAACAAAAAAAAAAAAACACCAAATGGGATCAAAATTTAAAAAATTATACCAGGAAGAAAAGTTGGTAATTGCCATATGTAAAGAACAAAAAAATGTTAAACTAGAAGAGTGAAATAATGTTGAAGTGTAAGCCTTCACGGAAATATCTATTGCTGTACTGATAGAATAAACATGAAAATATATTTGTGGGATGAGTGCAGGTAAAGCAAATATCCATCCATCAGATCATAGTGTTATAGTGAGCGTCACAAGTCCAGTCTTTCCTACTATTTAACCCATAACTGTAGGAGAAGAGATGAATTTATACCTTTTCCAAAAATAAAGAAAAACAAATATAAATATGCAAATTTTAACATTTTGCAATTTAATTGATGAATTTGGAGATTTAGTGGTTAAATATGTGTTGCTCAATGAGTTGCTTTGAAATTCAATAGTGTTTACCTTTTTTATCATATTCAACATTTCTCCTTGCTCTATAATTTAAATTAACTTCAACTGAGCACTTTCATTTGCTTGTAGAAGATCTTTTTGTCTAGAGTGGGTGGTTCATATTATTATTATTCCCTTTATATTGGGCCATTCTTCACTAATCTTTATTTATATTTATATATATATATATATATATATATATATATATATATATATATATATTTTTTTTTTTTTTTTTTTTTTTCTTTTTTCTTTTAACAAACGTTTCAGCATTGACAAGCTGCCCCAGGGAGATTGTACTGGGGTGGGGGGATGTGATGGCCAATTGTGTTTCAGTTTTATGTAATTTACTTATATGTTCTATAATAAATACACTGAGCTCTCTTTTGTGGATCAGTTTTAATATTTTATATTATTAGGATCTACTTGGATTATTTACCCACGGATTTTTACCTGTGTGTGTGTGTATATATATATATATATATATATATATATAAAATTAATAAGTAAGTTTGTCACTTAGCTGATTGATGTTACTGTCAGCATCCTGACTACAGAGTTTTGCAGGCAGATTTGTCTGTCCAGTCTTCAGGGTGTAACAACAATTTACTGCTTATATTTTTCGATATTTTTTTCAATTGTCATTGGTGTAAGTTTTTTGGTATGATTTGTATTCATGTGTGCATTTGTGTGTGTGTGGCCATGCATCCATCTGTGCAGATGTGCATTCACATATGTGCCTGTCTGCATGGATGTGTGTATATGTAAGGTGTCGTGATCATTTATCCTTTCCTTGTTTTTTATTTTTTTTACACTCTACACCTGCCCTTTTAGCCTTTTCTCGTTTTTTTTTTTAATTTTATTTATGTAATGATTGCACTCTGTTGTCAGAAGAAAGCCAATCTCTTTGCTGATCACTGCACAAAATTGTGCATCTATAATGACCCTTTAACCCAGCCTCAGTCTTGCATAATCGTTTGCAGGAGCGGAAGCCTTGAATTGTTCATCTTCAAGGTCAATGGCTAAAATACATCTTTGTATATTTAGGAATGTCTGGTCAAACCACCTGCTGACTGACTTATAAATTACAGGTGTGCTGTGGTGGATAATGGACATGGTGACAAAACTCCTTTGCCACCTGCTTCATTCCTTCTTGGCCCATGCAACTGTAGGTGCTTTACCAAACCTTCTTGAGAGAAGAAACTGCCCATACGCACACACACACACATATATAGGTACACAAGGTGCGATGGATAAATTGTCGTCTAAATTATACGAAAATGGAAATAATACTGACATCTCATTTTAACAGATATATGTACCAAAATTACACAAAAATATCTTGAAATACTGAAGAGTAAATTTGTTTAATAAAATAGTCATTAGCTTCAACCATGGCCTCCAGACAACTTTGGAATCTGTTGCAACTCTTCTGAATGGTGTCCTTGCTTAAGTTGATGAATGCTGCCATAATCTTTGCCTTCAGTTCATCTTTAGTGTTACAAGGAGTTTTGTTGGTCTCTTGCTCAACTGTGACCCCCCCACACAGTCAAAGGGTTGTAGTCTGGGGAGTTAGGTGGACAGATGTAAGGAGTGATGTGGTTGCAGAAATTAAAAATATAAAATAGCGACAATTTACACATCGCACCATCCGTGTGTGTGTATATATATGTGTGTATATATATATATATATATATGAAGAAAAATATACGGAAAAAACAAACAAAAATCCTTATATGCAATTATGCTGTTTTAATGTTAATATAATGTTAACATTAAAACAGCCTAATTGCATATACGGATTTTTGTTTGTTTTTTCCGTATATTTTTCTTCATACTGTCGGATCTATATCCATATATTTGCTTACATATATATATATATATATATATGTATAAAAACAGAAAATGTCTGTGTATCTTTCTGTGTGTGTCTGCTTGTTATTTATGCATGTCCACATTTCTTGACCAATTTTGATGAAATTGTACACACATGTTGCAAATTTATCAAGATAGGTGAAGACCATCTTTTCAATCTCCGGGCCCCTCTTACCTTTGGCAGAAAAATCGATAAAGCTGAATGTGGGTACAACTTTTTGCAAAAACCAAGTTACACGTGAACAAAATTTTTACTGGATGAGCAGATGTTCTTTGCACTTAATGCAAAACATAGCTCATTATACGAGGTTTATATAGAGTGCTTCGATAGTTTTCCTGCAACATTGGCTTCACACAAAAAATTGCAAAAAACTGAAAAAATTGGGTTTTTCGTACTACTTAAAATAAAAACTTGAATAATTTCCTCATTTTTTATCCAATTTTCTTCAAACATGTTGCAAAAAAATTGCTATCATGCAAAAAATAATATAGTTTGATTTGGGTCCAGCTTGCTTCCCTGCCTATAATGAAAAACACGAAAACTGTTCAAAAGCCCTTTTTTCTGGTCATATCTCCCTGGTTTTTCATCTGATGCTTTCCAACTTTGCCATGTAAATTACATATGACACACAGATTGTCGTGCATGAACATTTGGTTCAGATTACTTCAGTTAAGTGGACAAAATCTGCAACAAACTATGTCCAAAATCAGCTTTTGCTATTTAGACAATAGTTTCTTCATATGATTCCATCCTAAATTGGCATCCTTTGGTGCAAATATTATTTGAGAAGGATTATTGAAGCATTAAAAGAGAAAAATTCCTGAAGAACTTCTTATTAACTCCAGCTTTACAGGAAATGTGCACAGAAGGAGGGGGGCGTTCATGCGTTTGCACTTGCAGTTGAATCAAGCTCTGACACTTCATCTCTGTTTTTGCTTGATTATTAGATTTGTGAACAATGCCATACTATTTGAAAGTTATTACAGCCATAGGAAATTAACTGAATATCTAAAACATTGAAACAATTTAACCCCGAGCAATGACCACACAAAGTATTATCGATGGAATTCCTGTATTAAGAACAATCAAACACTTCAGAAGACCATACCGTAAAAAAACTGTGGGAGAGTAGCTTAGTATATCAACGGATGATGCATTCAAGCGAGGACGCTGACAGACATTTCTAGACAGCGGGGAGTGGTAATACAATTGTTGCCATGTATACTGGAGCAATGCTGGATACTTCAGCTAGAATATATATATATATATATATATATATATATATATATATATATATATATATATATATTTATTTTTTTTAAGGTATGGATTATTTATGGGTAAAAATGCTCAATATCAGGATAGACCATATGTAAATATAAAGTGTACACATGTTTATTTTATATATTATTTATCAGTAACATATTGATGCTTTTAATAGAGTAATATATTTTTTACTATTCTTATTAGCATCATGTAAAAAGAAAGTCTCAAAAGTAATTGATTTTTTTTTTTTTTTTTTTTTGCTGAAACTTTTCTTTTTTCCTTTTCTATTTCAGCCAAGTGAAGATACATTAATACAAGTTGAGCCTGACTCTACACACATCATTTGTGAAGGAAATGAAACCATTCGTGTGAAACTGAGAGACACATTACTCAAGTGTCTATCTAAATTTTAAGTTTTCTATCTTTTGCTTGATGTACTGTGGTGCCATATTTTGGGGTTTGGATGAGGCAATGTTGTGTTCAAAATCATTTTTTACTCTCAAGACCAGTAAAAGAGTTAGCAACCACATTGTAAAACATCCACAAGTGAAATTCATTTAGTTGCCAGTAAAAGACTTTCATTGAAAGAAGCAGATTTAAAATGGGTTAACTTGAGAGTTGTATATTTGGAAAAGGTCTTTAAAAATGTGAAGGTAATTTTTTATTATTTTTTTTTGATACTATGACGTCTTTACTATATCTCAAGATGTTGTTATATGGCATTGATGTCATTTGGCAACCAATCATAGGGTACCTTACTTCACATGTGTGAACAGATACTTTCTCATGTAGTTACTCAAGTGTCAGTAAGACAGCATTGAGTTTGTGTACTCTACGACTATTTTATTCACAATGAACAAAGAAGGTCTTGTACAGGGATTTTTGGCAAAGCATTGCATCACACAAGTTTGTTCATTTCATGATAATCAAGATTTGGGCTTCTTTAACATCTGGCTTTTGTCAAATCTAAGATAGATTCTGTTGAAATAACTTAGACAAGATTAATGGAGCAGCTGACAGCAATTCTGAAAGATGACTTTATAGATTGTGACACTACTTAAATAGACTGCTCCACTCAAGAAAATAGGGAAAGTTTTTTTTTTTTTTTTTTTTTTTTTTTTTTTTGAAAATAAACTTGGATTAACGTTCATTAGAGCTTCCTCAACTGACAACAGTTGTCAGAATTGGAAAATATTGAATTTTTTATTTTTTATCAGTTTAGAAGAGGGGCGGAGTCCAGTTCATAATAAGGTACAATTGCCCTAGGTAGGCCCCATCTTTGTTTAAATGGCCTGAATTCTGGATGTACTTTGTGCTATTTGAATTGTCCTCTTTACTGGAAATCTAAAATGAGGAGGTAGTTAAAAAAAACTTTTTAATAGAAAATTGTTTGTTTTTTTTTTTGTTTTTTGTAAGCAAAAAATCATTAAAATATGTTTTTTTTCTAATAGAACATCATAACAATTTTCAGGTTCATTTCAAATTCTGTAACTTAAACAGCATTGATTGGAAATAATGATTTGAACTTGTATCTAATCTGGAGAATCTGACTTAGGTTGTGTTTTATTGATTAAGTTATTAAAATTAAACAGCAAATGTCCTTAAATTTAATCATGCAATTATATTCTTTCTTTGCAATTTTTATTCAAGAACATCAGACAGCTAATGATTTGGATGAGATCTACTACTACTATGACAAACAATATGGTGTGGAGTAAGAATAATGAAGAATGTAGTTATCTGACACAATTTGCATGACATTTCCTGTCACCTAATCAATAAAGCACTGTTCATGTGAAGTATGCTTTAAAGGATACCAGATATAAGTTCAAATCATTTCAGAATTTTCTTTTTATTTCTAGTCTAACAAACAAACAAATTTAAAAGGCATCTTTAGTGTCTTCATAAAAACACGCAACAAAAGATGCTAAGAAAAACAAGTTAAAAATGAATGACTGCTTCATTTAAGAAATGCAAAAATATGGTTCACTTTACATTGTTAAAATTCAGTGCTGCTTTTTTCTTGATTTTTATTTATTTTTTATAAAAATCCCATTTTAAATTTGCAAAAAACAAACTAAAAAATCAGATAACAATGTTTTGTTAGTGTATTTAAAAAAATAACAAGAAACTAATGAAAGAATAATAAATCTTAAATATAAACAGGGAAATAAATCTTGATTGTTGTTTACCGTATTTATTTTGAAATCTACATATATATATATATATATATATATATATATATATATACAAATATACTTTAGTCCAAACAAAAATCTACCAAATAAACTAAAGGTGAAAGAGGAATTTCCCAAAGAATTGAAAAATTGTTAGTAAATGACATTCTTTCAGGAGTGATTTCAAGGTGTGATGAAATGCTTTGTGAGACATGGGAAACATTGCTAAATCTGCATAAATCACCCAATTTTTTTCAGTAGAACTTTGTATCTATTATTGGAGTTGCACCAGACTAAAATATACTGCATTCATTTCTTCAAATATTTTAGTTTAAGTTTGATCAGATAGTTAAATAAATAATAAGAATTATCAAAGAAAGAATTTTAATAGTTTTTGATAACAGCGTTTCATCCTGATCTCCAAATGACACTAAATCACATGTTCACCTGCTTCTTCATCTCTCTCCTTTTGCTTTGTCCATTTGCTAACAAAAACAGACTTAAATCATTAACTTCATCATCATTTAAGTTTTTATTTTTGTATAAATAAATTTTCATTATTTCTAAAATTGGTAATTTTCTTGATTTTTTTTATATTTTTACAATAATTGTTGTCTCTTCAAAAAGTGCAGTGTTTTTTTTTTTTTTTTTTTTTTTTTTTTCTTTTTTGCCTTCATTGTTGATATATCTTGATTCTTGTTAAATCAAAGTTCTCTGTCCCAAACTCTAAGCAGTTGTCTACTCATGGGGGAAAGCACAAATAATACTTTTATAAATTGTACTTATAAATTTCGACTTGAAAATATTAGTTGTGAATGTTGTTCCCATTGAGCAATATTACAATCTTGAACAGATTTTTCTCAAATCAATTGGTAGTTGTCTTCCTCTAACAATTTTGCAAAGGACTTTACTGCTGGGATTCCTAAAGTGGGCACATCCATCCCCCTCACTGGATAGTAGAAAAATTTAGAGGTGGTGTTGAGAAAAAGAAGTGGGCAGTTAAAAAAGGTGCAGTAGGATAACATTAGAACCAAATACATTTTTTTTTTTTTTTTTTTTTTCTAACAAATTTTGTCAGCTTACACTTAAGGAACACTTGTTTAAACAAAAATAATAAAAGTCATACTCACACACATGGTTTTATTTTATTTTGTTGTCAGAATTTAAAAATCTGAATGTTTTTTAGGACATGTCACATGTCAGGTGAATCACGTAACTGACGTCTGCAAGCGTTATTAATCTAGGTTTGTAGGATGTTTGTCTGATAACATCTAATGGCATCAGAGAAATGTCAAAATTCATTTGTGTGTTTACAATGTTAGATTGATTGTTGTTTTGAAATTTGAAAGTATGCTGAATACCAAGAAAGAAGCATCTTTATATAGGTGTTGGCAGTGCTAGGGATGTGGCCTGGGAGTCAGCTGGTCAGTAGATATTGTATGAAATACTAATTGAGTTAGCATTCAGATAATAAAATTGAATAATTTTGTTAGAAAATAATGATTTGGTTCCATCATTAAAAACGAATTTTCTTTCATTATAATACTGGATAAGCATACCTTTGAATATTTGGGATTTTACAAGAATGTGATTCTATAATCCACAATAACAAAAATTGAAACAATCACTTTCCCTTTCATTCATCTACTATTAACTCAAACTTCAGTACAATGAATACTCATAAATTCGTTAAAAAGAGCCAAATTGCTGATTTCGTTTGGTTGTTATTGTTATCAAGTGAATTGTTTGTAAATCAGTTTATTTTTTTCTATTTGCAGCGCACGATTATCTTATTTATTTTTTTTTTTACTTTTTTTTTTTTTTTTTTTTCAGGGGACTCGGCAGATAGGCATATATAATTCAATATAAAAGTGGTTTTAAAACACAAAGGGAGAAAACTGCTGCTATTGTTATACGGGATCGTCTCCCTTAGATTTAGTTTTATTTTACAACATCACTTTTTAACTAGTTTAGAGAATAACTTGAAGGAAAATAGATGTGATAAAAACGCGTTTTATTCAGTGGTAATTTTTAAAAAAAGTTACGCTCGAATGTATTCATATTTCGAAACTTTCTGGCGATAAAAAAAAAAGCTTAAAATAATTGTTATGTGAGAATATCAGTTCTGTGGAAAAATGTTTTTGTTTTGTTTCTTCACTCTAGATCTTATGCATTTCTTCATGCGTTTTGTGATTTTACTAAATCATAATAATTTATCTGTACTCTCTTTTGCGATACTCCATTTTTAATAAGCAAATCGACTCAAATTTACTAAATTGTAAAGAACTCCACGAGTAACATCAATGTGGTTTGAAGCAACTTAAAAAATGAGTTACCAAATACGCTATTTTATACTGTATTAAATAATTCTACAAATTATACTAGTTTAGTTGTATTGTAGAACCAAGCATAATACATTTACACAACTTGAGTTGCTCTCTTTTTAGAACCCTGTTGAACATCCGAGAGGATGCTTTCTCGATCATTACCCTCTTTACATCTGGGATCAAGCGTTATATTCCTTACATATCCCTATAAACTCTGTTTCTAACCCTCTATCTAGAGTGGCTCTTGGGCCTTATACAGGGGAACATTAATATATAAAAAATATAAAACATTCAGTAACCCTCTATCTTGGGTGAAAATTTTTAAAAATTAATAAAATGTTGTCACTGATGTTGGTAAAAAATGATGAACTTCAGAAGCTGCTCCATATGTCCATGTCTTGGATGAATCTATAAATATCCTCCACTGGATCAGGTGACATAAATGATTCAGGATTAGAATTTTCATTTGATTGATTCTGATGCAACTGGAACTGGTAGTCCTTCATGACGTACCGATGAAATGTTTGGATATTGCACAGTAGGATTTTTTTTCTTTTTAGCAAACCTTTCCCAACTGGATGAATCCTGCAGAACTAACAATCATTGCTTATAATATGTTGGTTCTTTCCAAATCATTGACACGGAAACAGGCATACATTTTCTTCTCCTGTTCAACCGCTTGCGTAGATTCCTTGCAAAAGTGTTGCAGCATATGTGAGAGTTTCACTTTTTTTTGATCTCACTGATTTGGCGTCCGAAATATAATTGATAACCTTTCCTAATCACAGCAGTTGCACTTCTTTGGTGCAAAAGTTACTTGTTTTTTTGTTATATTTGCAGTGAAGTATGAGACACCTGAAAGGGACAAATGAGAGCTAGTTATTGAAATGTCACTTTTAATCAAAATTAAATTTTGTGCGGTAAAAAAGGAAATGTTCTTTCGTGGCAAAAGTGTGTTGTGTTTGAAATAGTAAGAAAATAAAGTTCGATGCAGAAAATACGAGTTAACGAAAACTTATGAATAATACCAGTAGTTTTGTGTGTGAGAAGTATCAGCAGCTGCTGACATTCGGCTTGGACGCGTTGTAGGTGACTAATTCGCTTCTGGGATTATCTTGTCTTTTATTAGGTTGGTGCAAAAATAATGACGTAATAATGTCGTTTTTTGACGTATTTTTTAACGTCAAAAAACGACATTATTACGTCATTATTTTTGCACCAGCCTAATATACTTAGCAAGCGAACGTAGTTATAGATATTCAGCTTCAAAACGGCTCATATAAAAAGTATAAGATCGATCTAGAAAAATCCGTTTGTTTTCTTTCTTAATTCTTTTCATGTTGATTTGTTAAGCTAACCATATCTTTACGAGATTATATCTTTATGATTAGCTTCAATTATCATGAATTTCGTGTTTCTAAATGTAATAGAAATTATAAAAAAAAAACAAAACAAAACAAACCCAATTGCAAAAAGCGTTAAAATGAAAACGAGAACTAATCTACAATTTTAAACGTCATTTACATTATTCAGACTATTGTCCTCATCTTTGTCGCCATATTTATTACAACGTTTTGGCCGTTGTACTCTCCGGCCTTCTTCAGGTGGTTGGAATGTCGAACTGAACCCTTTATTTCGCTCACTGGGGTAGACTATTCTAGTTCCACGTGCCATGTTTAATGGATGTCCTCAAGGACA
Organism: Acanthosepion lycidas; assembly: GCA_963932145.1. Classification (NCBI taxonomy): domain Eukaryota; kingdom Metazoa; phylum Mollusca; class Cephalopoda; order Sepiida; family Sepiidae; genus Acanthosepion; species Acanthosepion lycidas. Next base: position 44,709,818 of record OZ010588.1, on the reverse strand, counting down.
CATGGCACAGTGGATAAAGGCATTGGTTAGATCCAGTGACAGGACCCAAAGAGTGTGAGTTCAGTATCCGGCTAAGGCAGTGGAGAACTTTCAGAGGGAAAATTAACAAGAGATAACTGATAACTGATATCCATCTAAGTTAACTTACTGTCAGTTCCCGAAGTAACACACCCTAACACATTTGCTTCTCTAACCGATGGGGAGTAACGAAAATGGAAAGAGGAGGGATTGTCTTAAGTTAATTTGTAAAGTAAACATCTCTTCTTCCCTACTGATATCCTATCCATTCATTTTTTTTAAAAACAGGAGTAGCAGTTTGTCCCTTGTTCTCTGGTCTGAGAGGGTTTCTGGTTACTTACTCATTTACATATTTTCTTTAATAGTAGATAGGTCTGCCTATCGCCCTGTTCACACTCCTCCCCACTCTTTTGAACAGGACTAGAGGTTTATTCCTTCTTTCCTGTTTAGGATTGGGTTTCCCGTTCCTTCTAAAGTCTACTTCAACTCTATACCTATAACGTCTCCGCCTGAAACTCTGAAACTTTATTTACTATTTATTTACATTTTTTTTTCAATAGGAGTAGATAGGTTTTCTTATTGTCCGGTTTTCGCTCTTCTTCGGTTTTTTGAACAGAAGCGGATGCGTATTCCTTGTTTCCTGTTTAAGATTGGGTTTACGGTTCACTCTAAAGTCTATTCCTTCTCTTTCACTTCCGGTAGCCCCTTGCAACTTGGTGGCATTGTCACCTTGCATGGTGGTGCCTTTTACTTTGTCACTCTCTACCTCGAGTGGCTCTTGAGCCTTATACAGGGTGAACATCATTGTAAAAAAAAAAAAAAAAAAATAAATAAAATAACTGAAGAAAATCCAAAACATTCCGCTATTGTAAGTGCTCTGAACACATTATATCCTACCTTCACACATGATAGTCTGCAAAACTTTTTCTTTAGCTTTACAAATGTCAGCACACTTTCATTATAGAATTTCCCACACAATTATTCTCGATGATTTTTTAAAATCCACTGTTTTACCTCGCATTTGTATTTAATGAATTTATTTGGGCACCCTGCAACGATTTAACTCATTGTACCTACACTTAGATACTGTGACTAGCTTGCTAACTATCGCGCTCCATTGAGCTGCCTATAGGTGTGGACCACTAGCCATGAATAATATGATCACATATCTTGGCACTAGATACTGCAAAGTATGTGGTTTTTGTACCGAAGTAAATTATTATATAAACCTATGCATATTTTGGTAAGCATTAAGAATAATTGTTTAAAATTTGGACACACTTCAATGGCGGTAAATCGTAACAGGTTTATCAATTCGATACTGTCGATAATTTCACGTGCGGTATTTTTTTTTCTTTAAATGATTAAAATTATTTGCACCTTCGATTATGGGAAAGAAACATCACACACCTTTTATTTCTTGAAACAATCTTCTATATATATATAAAAAAAAAAAAAAAAAAAAATATTAATGAATGAAATACATATGACATCCTAACCCTTCCTTTGCTATCGGGTTTCGTTGTATAATAATAATAATAAGTCTTTTAAAACTTATCGATACTAGCTTTTTAAAATGTCGGTAATTAACTTCCCCAATGGAAAAAAAAATAATCTGTTGCTTTTTATAAATAGTTTCTGATTAATCAAGACCAGATTTCAAGCGATAGAGATGTGGTTCTACCAACGAATGTTTAGTTTACCACAGACAGAACATGCGAGAAAAGAGGGAATTTCAAGGAGTATAACGTAACGATAAGAAACCCACTCCTGACAGACAGAATGCGGAAGGAGAATTTGTCCTCAATGATACATGGCCCAGTGGATAAAAACGTTGGTTGGATCCAGTGACTTGACTTAAAGAGATTGTGAGTTCAATATCTGTCTACTTCACTGGTGAACAAAAACTCGGAGAGTTGAGTTAATGGCAGATAACTGAGAGATCCGGAAATGGTATGGCACGTGGAACTAGAACAGTCTACCCTGGTAGACGAAATAAATATCTGTCTACTTCACTGGTGAACAAAAACTCGGAGAGTTGAGTTAATGGCAGATAACTGAGAGATCCGGAAATGGTATGGCACGTGGAACTAGAACAGTCTACCCTGGTAGACGAAATAAAGGGTTCAGTTCGAAATTCCAATCATCTGAAGACGACCGGAGCGTACAACGGTCGAAACGTTGTGGATATGGCAACAAAGATGAGGACAACAGTCCAAACAATGTAAATAGTGTAAATTACAATACCTCATCTCAGAAATATAGACAGATATTGAATTCGGAGGAAAAGGAAATATTGAAGGCAAGAGAAGCAAGAGGAAACAACTTTCCAGGTTTTATTGCCTCTCCATGTTTTTATTTAAATGTGAATTACTTTCATATGCGAAGATGGAATTAGAAATGTATAAATATTTTCTACTTTTCTATTTTCTATCTTTTATTCATCTACCTTACATACTTTCCGACCTTTAATCGAATACGGAAGTCGTGTCCTTCGGTTATTCCGACCACAATCCTTTTTTGGTCACACTGTGTCTCTCTGATTGGGACGCCCACATAGAAGTGGAGGATTTAAGATTTTATTTAGATGTTAAGTGTTTTGTGTTTTATGTCCGGCGAATGGGGTCTTTGAAGTCAGGTCTTCTAAGCTATATCCACCTGACTGAAGGGGAATAAAAGAATAAACGCGAGCTTTTGAGGTCAAGCGACAACAAACTGGACAGTGATGATTTCCGGTCGCTAGTCTATATTAAGAGTTACAGTTGTCATTGAAAGGTCAGATCTACTCCATCTTTGGTGGGGGACAGACTGTCCTTAGGGTAGTTTCGATGCCGCCCGTTTGTGTTACCAGATTGGTCAAAGAAATAGAAATTTGACAATTCAAATTTCAGTTTCCCTGAAACTTCTTTTTTCCCCGAGAAAATGACATCATTTTTGTGGGAAAAATACAGATTTGTCGCAGAAATAACTCGACATGTTTTAGGACAAATATATTTTAAATTGGTCATTATATTCCAGATATTTCACTGAATCCGTTGGTCACTGTAAATATTATCAATAACAGCTTTTCATTTTTCCATCCTCTTTTTACACTATATCAAATCGGGCATTACTGTTTGCTTTCTTTTTGTATTGTTTACGTAGGCCTTTCAAAAATGCCTGCCTTTTTATATAGCTTTTTCTAAGATTTCTTTCATCGAACCCATTCTTGATGTGTTAGCCATTTTCTTTAACCCGTCGTATTACTGCTTTTATTCATTTTTTTTTCATCCGCCGTTTAGTTGCATTACCTCCCTTGACAAAACCATACAAGTTTCTTTAAGTCAAAGTGTTTCCACCTTTTAATTTTACACTTTTTAGAAGTGCCTACATTTTTATATGCTTTATTTTTTCTCTCCACATCAATGCCTAAGCTTAAGTTAATGGAAGCATTCATTCGAAGCAGAATGTTTTCTTTTTCGCCCACTGTCAGAAAAGTAAACGGTCTGTGTTATTTTACAGATGCCTGAGTTGGCAAACAAAGGTTGCGACATGATATTTGTATGCTCTTGGTATCAATTACTTAGAGTTATTTAGATTTTATTCTTCCTTTGTTTGCCCACGATAAGCTACGCGTTTTTGGCACATGAAAAGCCATAAAAGGATTTACTTAACAATGAGAAGAAAGCGGTCGTGTTCTTGTGAATAACATTTCGGAAAAAATACGAGAAAAGTCCCAGAATGCTCTCATATTTACTTACAATCACCTACTTTTTTATTTTTCAAACTTAAATCTTCAAGAATGTAGAGGCAACTCTATAGAATGACATTTCTTTTAAATTCCAAATAACATTTTTTGTGTGCAAATTTACTGAAATTTTATACAGAACTTGAGAAAGCAAAGAAGAAAACAGGCTGAAAAAAAATAAGGAAAATAAAAAAAGTGAAAAACACTTAGAAAGAAAGAAAGAGCACATTGTAATAGCTAGATATATACGAAGAGATATCTATCTATCTATCTATCTATCTTGCTAGCAAGAAACTGAAATATTTTTAGAGAGCCTTTTGCCTTCCATCAGTATGGCTGATGCTAATCTCCAGAAAAGCAACTTACGGCGCCTTTTCGGTTTTCTACTGACATGAAATGAACGATTATGTTGAATTGATAGGTTTGCTGCTAGGCAACTTGGTTAATTGTGCCGTGCTAGACAATTTTTTTTTCGTCATATTCTTTCACATTTCTAAGTTTATCCGCACATTGAATATTGCTGTCACATCTGCTCTGGTGCTTCTGCTATATATCTAGAGATTCTTGACAAAATCCAAAGAAGGGTCTGCAACGTTATCGGTCCTGACCTGGCTTTTCCCAACGCCATAACGTAACTTCCAAATAATTTTTCTATAAATTTCTTTTCATGGCAACTGTTTTGATGAGCTTTCTTCTTTCATATACAATTTTGTTTAGTTTCTTGTACATAAAATTTATTCACCGTAAATATTCGTTGGGGTTTCATTTTTAAATGTTTTTATTTTATCACTCCCCACCCAGACAAATTGTACGTATGGGAACTAGTCGGGGTTACATAGAGACTTTGATGCATTATAGTGGTTGTGGCAAGAATGGTAAGAATCTGGTGTTTTGGTGTAAGGAATACAGTGGTATGTTTGGCTTAGTAATCGTGAGATAAGACGTGGCACAAGGCCAAAAGGGGAGAATAGGGGAAGGCTGATCTTCAATCTAAGATCAGCCTTCCCCTCTTCTCCCCTTTTGGCCTTGTGCCACATTTTTGTATTATATCAAAATAAATATTGCTTTCCTCTTTGATAACTCGACTTAACGAATTTAAGCGCAGTACTAGATTGGCAATTAGGTCTCACTGTTGAAATTGCGGGATGTAACCGTAAGTTTTATGTTAATAATTTTTCTCTCTCACTTCTAGCCTGTGGAATTTTTTTTCGGTTTCTTCCTTACCTGTCAACTACAATCTTCAAATATTTAATCGTCAGTGGCCATCTTTTGTCTCCTCAAAAGCATTTTTCTTTGTTTCTTTCACTATGAGCGTCTTAGTGGCTTTCATGGCGTTGCTTGGAGTGAAATAATTGCAATCAAAGTCGGTAGCTAGCAAGATAGATAGGAACAGACTGGGATAGATGCATATGAAGACACTAAGGTTGCTAGTTAGCTAGATCGGAACAGACTGAGAAAAATAGATAAGAAGAAACTGGAATAGGTTGCTAGCTCGATATGAACAGAGATAGATAGATAGACAGAAAGAAATGTAGGTATGTAGATATACAAATGAATGAAAGAAAACAAAGAAAGTTTTTTTTTAAATTTCAATCAGTTAATTAACGATGATACGATCAAGCGTTTGCAACGCGAGATGTTCAATTGATTATGAATGTCTGATTAAATTTGGCAAAGTATATCGGGTACATCCCATTTTATCTGGATTGCTTCAATTGTTTTAGCTACAATCAACTCCAGCACAAGGTTCGTACTCGAGGCTAGCTGCAGCGCCAACCTTTTGATAAAAGTTTAACTGCACTTATGCATGACTGATTGCTATTATCAGAAATTCTCCTCCTCTGCTTGGTATTTGCGTAGGATTTTATAGTCAAGTATTACGCATGCGTGAACACGTACCGAATACCGCCAGGCATATTCACATGCCAATCGATGCAAAAAGACATACATAATGTTAGCATAGATGTACATATTTCTATACAAACTAAGCTACAGACGATAGAGTTAACTTGTAAACGGCGGGAAAAGTTTGCGCGAACGTCCACTCCAAACTGATAAAAAAATGATTTTAAAATGTTAGTTTTTATGCTTTGTTTTTGCTTTAATTATATACAAAAACTATAAAATTATATTTGTGTCCTGTTAAACCAGTGTTTCTCAACCTTTTATTTACTTCAGGGCGCGCTTGTAGAATGGATAAAACTCTGGGAAACACTTTAAATTTTTACTAAGGGAAAATTAACCATGAATTTTTTAAATATGTAATTTTTGTTTAGCATTCCCAAAGAACAGTTTTCATTTAAAGAAATTTATGAATTTAGAGAGGCCGATAATAACAGATTTAAACCCTTGAGGAAAGCAAAAGGACTACCTACTTCTTAAAGATTAATTCCTTTTTTATCTAGTTTAAAATACCAAATGTCAAATATTTCACTTAGACATGGAATTCATGTGCTTGGTATCTCGGGCTTTTTAAAAATAAAAATAATTCATAAATTATTTTCTGTTAACTTTGGGCGCCCCTGGCGATCTTTCAGAGCACATTAATGTGCCTGGGCAGCCCTGACTATCTTTCAGGGCTCATTAGTGTGCCTGGGTACACCTGGCTATCTTTCAGGGCGCATTAGTGTGCCTGGGCAGCCCTGGCTATCTTTCAGGGCTCATTAGGGTGCTTGGGTACACCTGGCTATCTTTCAGGGCGCATTAGTGAGCCTGGGTACACCTGGCTATCTTTTCGGGTGCATTAGTGTGCCTGGGTACACTGGTTAAGAAACACTGTTCGATTGTAAAAACAAAGAAAACAAAAGAAATAAAACAATTATTAGGTTCTTAAAGTTAATATTTTTTTTATATAATACTCCCTGAAGCATTTCCTGTACAATGGAGTTGTACATTCTTTGCACGAAGTTGTTACCTTTTTCGAATCTTCTCCTCTAGAAGCATGCATGCAGACATAGTACTGTCTTTGGCTTGTTCTAGCAGATTTATTTGCAGACAAATTCTCCGGGAAATGACGTAACCTTATGGATCCTAGTAAGTAGCAATCCCATGAATCTACCAATTAACGGTTTAAAATTGAATCAGGAAGAAATTCCTGTATAATTGGAAAAATAATCAAATCATCAATTGATGATTGCCGTTGATCTCGAATAAAACATAAATTGATGGCAGCTTTTTAAGGGTTAATAACACACATCTACAAGCGCACGCACACACACACACACACAAACACACAAACACCATGGGTCTCACTGTTAACCAAGAAAATATTTCCAATATTATTGTACCGCTACCACCAGCCTGAACCATTGATACAAAACAGGGTGGTTCTATACGTTCATACGGTTTATGAACATTTCTGGCCCTACCATCTGAATGTCACAGCAGAAATTTACGCTCATAAGAGCTGGGGATGTTTTCCCAATCTTCTATCGTTCAATATTTGTGATCTTTAATGAAATGTAGTCTCATTATCCCATTTTTTTTTTTTTAGTTGTGACACCCAACATGGTCTTATGCTGCTGTAACTTATCTACTTCAATCTACCCCGACCATATGAATGACGCAGCTGAAATTTAGGCTCATAAGGTCAGGGAATGTTTTCGCAATCTTCTATTGTCAAATTGCTGCGATCTTTAGCTTCATGTTCTCATCAGACAAGTGTGACAGCGCGCGCAGTCTTTTGCTTCCGAAGTTCTCCTGCTTCAATGTTCAAATATGCTTTTCTGCACACCTGTTGTAAAGAGTGATCATTTGAGCTACCTAATTTTTTTTACAACGATGCTCACCCTGTACAAGAGCCACTCAAGGTATTCGGTTAAAGAGTAAGAGGAACCACCTTAAGCAAGGTGACAATGCCACAAAGACGTCAGGGATACCGGAAGTGAAAGAGGAGGAAAAGACTTTCGTGGAAACCGGAAACCCTGTCCTAAACAAGGAATAAACTTCTAATTTTATTCAAAAGACCGGAGAGGATTATGAACCGGACAATAGGCAAACTGCTCCTGTATTTACATTAGTCGGACTATTGTCCTCCTCTTTGTCGCCATATTTGTCACAACGTTTCGGCCGTTGTACGCTCCGGCCTTCTTCAGGTGGTTGGAATTTCGAACTAAACTTTCTAGTTTGATGGATATCAGTTATCTCCTGCTAATTTTCTCTCCACCTTAACCGGGTATTGAACTCACACTCTTTGGGTCTGTCACTGGATCTAACCAACGCCTTTATCCACTGTGCCATGTGTCCTTGAGGACATCTGGGTATGAATTTCTGGGTTTTATAAACCTAATGTTTTCAGCAACCGTTTTTACCAGTGCTCATTTTGCAATTTTGCTGTTATCATTGTATGTTTTTACCAGAGCTCATATTGCAACTTTGTTATCATTGCTTTTCTCTGGCACTCCTTATTACTGGTTCCCATATTGTATTTATTTCTATGTTTGGTCGGCTCAGGAGATTTTTGTGGCCTAGCATATGTGCCGATTCCTTAAGTTTACGAATTTTCCAATGGTATTCCCTGTCTATGATCTCAACATGATCCCACAGGGGACGGTGATCTCCCTTCTCTCTCCATATGTGGTTAGCCACGCCTGAGTTTTCTACTTTCCCTCGCGTTACAGCTTTCTGGTGTTCTTGAAGGGGGCAGCCTGTCTGTCCTTTATATTCCTTTCCACAGCTGCACGGGATAGCGTACACACAGTCTTTAGTCATGTTCTCCTCTATGGGGGGTCTCACTCGAGAGAGATATCTGCGAAGTGTTGTCATGCTTTTGAAGGTTGTCCTGATGTTATGTGGACCGCAGATCCTTTGTATTTTCTCTGATAACCCCTTCACATAAGGCAGGGAGACTGTTTTCTGAGTGTTGTTGTCCTCCTCCTCCTCTTGTACCCTCCTATCCCAGTTTTTGGGGGCTGCTGCCATGTACCCAGGGTAGTTGGTACGTTGTAGGGTACTACTTATACTGACCAATTCCTTATCTAACGTCTCTGGGTCGTCACTTATGACTTTTGCTCGGTGTTGTAAGCAACAATTTCAACTCCCACCATCCATACAGCGTATACCTCATCTCAGAAATATAGACAGACTATCTGCTCCTATTGAAGAAAAAATGTAAATAAATAGTAAATAAAAAATTCAGAGCTTTAGGCGGAGACGTTAGAAGCATAGGGTTGAGGTAGACTTTAGACAATGCTATGAAGGGATAAACTTCTACTCCTGTTCAAAGGAGCGGGGAGCTGTTGCCTTTGTATCAGTTTGGCCAGTCTTCTTAGACCTCTTTCGTAAACAAGGGGTTTCCACCAATAAAATTGCCGTCTATTGGAACTACTTTTTCTGATCATCCTCTGTCAACCAGAGAGAGAGAGAGAGAGAGAGAGAGAGAGAGAGAGAGAGAGAGAGAGAGAGAGAGAGCGAGAGAGAGAGTCGTGCCTGAAAGTCCTAATAGATTATCAGTTCTTGAAATACCCAATGACATCTTTCTGGCACGATCGACCGCTCTGTTTTCGAAGCCACTTAAAATCACTTTTGCTTCCCAAGAGATAAACCTCTGATCAAAAGACTGGGGAAGTGTGTGAACCAGACGATAGGTAAAACTATCTACTCTTATAAGGACGTTGCGCTTCCCAAGAGTCACTTCTCTGTAGAGCAGACTCCTGCGTGGATGCTTTTCCGAATAGTACAATATTACCCTTTCTCTCTCTCTCTCTCTATATATATATATATATATATATATAGAGAGAGAGAGAGGGTAATCTCCCGCCTCACTTCCCCACTTCGTTAATTTACATATGCTTAATACGGCCCGTCAAAAATGTGTAAATTTCTTTTCATTTTTCGTTTCAACCTTTGGAAGTAAAGTCTGATGATCCGCAGTTCTTTTAAAAGGGCTGTGGTGAAATAATTTATTACATGGAACCTTAAAGTAGTCTTTTTTTATTTAAATTATTTGCTCTGGATTTACATTGAGCTCTCTGGATTTTATCCTCCTTGGGTCTACCCATACGGATTACCTTGTTTTTCATAAACTATATATATATATATATATATATATATATATAAAGGCTTAAACACTAATATTCCATGGTCATAATTTATTCCATTGGAATCGTAAATACGATCGAATTCATCAGACCTACAAATTCAAAAAGAAAACAGAAAAAAACACTCCGGAAATAAAAAATAGAATTTAGAGAGAGTGTAAGTATATATATATATATATATATATATATATTGACGGAGAATAAAATTATAACAATCTGAAAGACAGTGTTGATTTTGACCAGGGTACAGTATGATGTGTATATTTGTGCTTATTCTGATAAGATTTTCAAAATTTTCGGCCATCTTGTGACGTAATAATACTCATGCCATTGCGCTGTTTGTGTCTCAGCTTTAAACAATGTTGCGTGCTGCGATTAGGTTCAGTACGGCGTAAGAGTCCATTGCAAGCAGGTGTCATGCCATGGAGATCCACACGTGTTCCTTTTGTTCAATTAGATCCGTTTGAAACGGGGGTTGTGTTATGGGCTTTCAAGTGGTTGGATATTTACTTGAACGAATTGCCGCGCATATTGGACGTGACGTAAGAATAGTGAAATGAACATTTCTCCACACGTAGCCTCGGATCTTGACGATTATATACTACAGACAATCGACGAGATCGACGCATTTCATTCCGTCACGAGGAACGGTTGTACTCTCAATGGGAGTCCTTTTTTTTTTAACCTTGCTTTGGTTTGTTGGGAACCAAGTTCGCTCCAGACCTCACGTAGAACTCAAATATACGATCTATCGCTTATGATGCTAGAAAAAAAAGTAGCTAGTTCTTTGTACCGCCCCAGAAAGTACCTAACTCCTTTTGTCATGTTTTAGCTTTACAATAGTCAGATCAGATATAGATTGGAGCTTCGATAGAGTTCAAAATCGCCTACGTTGTGTTGTATGCGTTGGCACATTTTCCATCCTGCAATCCCTTACCCGGATACCAAACTTTACTAGCCTCTCGTTACTCTATGGCTATTTTCATGGCAAATGTTCAGCAGAGCTCCGTTCTTTAGCGCTACCAGTTCAGACCTTTATAGCCAAGACCTATCTTGATACGTCCGCTGGACTGAATTACTCTCATTCCATTTTTCGTATGCCATTATTAAGAAGGGCGTTACATTCTGTCGAGTAGACTCCCGCTTAGATGCTTTCCTGAATAGTATAGTATTAACCTCTTCAAGCCTAAGGTCAATATTTAGAAAAAAATACTTTCTAGGGATAGAATAGGAAAAGAGAGTACGTCACCTTTTTTTTTTTTTATCTCGCATGTAAAACAAGGTGAAAACAAACAAGACACAAACCATTATGTGAAATGCAAAAGAACAAATATTTATTACAATACATATTTAAAAAAAGACAAAAACACAATTACAATATTTTACAAGCAAGAGCTTGCACAAATTTTTTTTTTGTGCGCCTTATTCAAAAACTAAGGCTGCATAACAAGACTTAAAGATTACTGTTGTAGCATACTTACGGACGATAATTCACATAAATACAGTAGTAAATACTGTATGTTGGTCTGCAGTTGAAGATTCGGGCAGAGAGGATCCACAGACAAGGTTATGTCAAAGGACAGAGTCTCGTCTCGGGAAACAGCTACCCTTTCTCGTTTTATACGGGGTCTACGGGCAATTTTTGGCCGAGCCTACGTATATATATATTTTTTCAAATTCAAAAAAATGAATCCGCAATAATCCACGTAAAAGACACCATTTTGGCGATTCTTTAATCGCTAATTCTAAAAATAGAAATGTTCATAGACAAATGTAACAATTTTTTACAAACTATTTGGCTTTCTTTAAAATACACTTTTCTCAAAGATACCTGTAAAATACAAACCTAGACGACTTTTTTAAATCAGTGTCACCGTAAGCAAGGCAGCACAGCCACTAACGAGCAAGGGATTACAGGGTGTGGAGTAATTAGGAACAGAAACATTAGTAATCAGTAGAAAGAGAAAAGAGCAATCAGGAGGACAGTAGATAGCAATTGATATTGCATTTAAATTTTTGCAGATTAAACTTGGTTAGAAAGCATGGAGCCGGAATGAAGTTCCACAAGCGAGCGAGAAGTGTGAGATAAGAAACTGTTAGCTAGTTCAACTGTAAATTGATGCGATCTCGCTGCCAGTCTAGTTTTGCGCTTAAATTCACACAGTCTCGGTACCATAGCAAAGCGCTTGTCCGAACAGTTACAATGAAAGTATTTATTAAAAAAAAAAGGCACAGAGAAGCAACCTTACGCCGGTGGGTAAATGGCTGAAGCCGAGCCGCCAGATCAGGACCAATAATATTACTGATTTTTCTTTGGATCTTATCAAGGAGCTTCAGGTAAATCGAAGCGGCACCGAACCATATATGGTAATAATATTCTAAGAATGGATGAATGGTAGACTTATAGATATGCAAGATAGATTCAGGAGAGAAGAATTGTCTCACCTGGCGCAGTTAACCAACTTTCTTAGCAGCAATGGATTCAATATAGTCTTTCCATTTCATGTCAGCTGAGAACGTTAGCCCGAGAAGTTGCAACGAGTCACTTTTCTGGAGGATATCATCAACCATGCTGATCACTATAACATTTAAGTATTTACACCTTTTAGGTAATTATTAATTTTAATTATTTTACACTACTAAAATATCAATTTTTAATATTATCTATCCTCTTCATGCTTATAATTTTTACTTCCTACCACCCCCCTCTTTAATTCATATCACGGTCTTTATTTGACGTAACCAATTTTACAGTAAGCTTTTAGTTTCAGTGACTCTTGTGTTTTGTATTGGGTAAACTTTAGTATTCAAAAAGATGGCAAAAGACAAATGATAAGAACTATAGACTAACTACTTTTTGATGAGATCAAGGGTTCCATTTCAGTCTCTGAAGAAGGCCAGAGCGTAAAGTGCTAGAAACGGTGCGACGAAAATAACCATGATAAAGATGCATGATCCAGGAGACATTGTCATAACAACAATATCTCATGTAAAAATCAGACCAAAAAAATCTCTACGCTATGCTAATTCCTGTTTTACATCCCTGTGTTTCCAAATAATCTGAATTTTCTCTTTCTCTTTGTCACCCAAGCACACACACACATTAAATGACCTTGTCTCAGATGTCTGTGATAAATGTACAGACATTTAAGAAAAACTTCGATACACAATGGTCACTCGCTACATCCTAATATTATTCACTTATTCCTCATATGTTCACGTCACACACCTCATTCACTAAACATCTACCCCGAGTGGCTCCCGAGCCTTGGATTGAATGGACATTAATAAAAATAGATATTATAATACATATAAAATATTCAATGCACTCATTTATTGCTCTGTGAAATCGTTCTACACATGGCATCCCTTACACGATGCACGTATATTTACATTTGAAATATAACGATTAAAAATGTCTGGGTGCAGCTAACATCTGTGGGATTACCTCACTTGTCTGCCATGGAACTTTAGATTGGTAACGTTGTATAAAGCAGTATAGAAGCACATCATCTTTTTTCTTTTATTACTCACGTGATGCTGTAGGGATGAAAATGTATCTTGGTTTCGACTCGGGACTCTTCGTCGCCAGTTAACCACGTGTCATATTGTACACAACACCATATACAGGGTGCGATAGATAAATTGTCACGTAAATTACGAAAAAAATGAAAATGAAACTGACATCTCATTTTAACAGATGTATTTACCAAAATTACACAAAAATATCTTGAAATAGTAAAGAATAAATTTATTCAATAAAATCGCCATCGGCTTTAGCCACGGCCTCCAGACGACTTCGGAATCTCCTGCAACTCTTCTGGACCGTCTCCTTGTTTAAGTTTGTGAATGGTTCCATAATCTTTGTCTTTGTTCATCTTGGTATTACAAGGAGTTTTGTTGGTTTCTCTCTCAACTGCACCCCACACATAATAATTAAGGTATGGCAGCTCGAAAACCTCACTCTGATCGTTCTGATAAGAAAATTACACCCGAATTGTTGATGAGGGCCTCAGATCAAAACGGAGGCCTACATCAAATGTCTTGGGGAGGTAGTGCTGTCTTGGGTCAAGTGGGTGTCTGCTGGAAGACCTTATATCTAACAACAGGACTCTGCACCATGCCACATAAGCAGGAGAACACAGTCATGGCTGTCAGACAATTTCTGCGACCACATTACCCATTATATCTGGCCACCTAATTCGCCAGACTTCAAACCCCTTGATTATTATGTGTGGGCTGCAGTTGAGTGAGGGATCAACAAAACTCCTTGTAACACCAAAGATGAACTGAAGGCAAGGGTAAACCAGATTAACCGGATAAATCATTTGAATTTTTCTTATTTTATTAAATATAGGCACTTTTATTTATCTTTTATGTTCTTCCTATTTAGTTTGCTAAGGCAATAAAAATATGATTTTTACAATATCGACAATATTTAGTTTTTGATAATGTTTCAGACAGTCGAAAGTACTCGAACAAATAAAACAAAACATGAACCGTGGACAGTTTATTCAGAAGTTTAATCTTGGTGCGCAACAACTTATTCGAAAATTGGAAAATACAATAAATATGAGAAAGACAGACATTTTCAGTTGAATTTAATAAATTTTATTCTTTTCTGTTGTTGAGGAGGGTGGCATATCACCCTACAGGACGAAAAACAAAACCTGTCAAAGGGCGGATGAGATTATTATAGGGGCTAACGACCGACATATGTATATATTTATATCGCGTAAAGACGTAGAAATAACTGTGTTGGTGTTCAGGCGCGCAGTTAGACCATTAGTTGTGAGGGATCCCTAGTCATTTTTACGACATACCTAGAACTGAAAGAGCCTTGGTTCTTTTTCGGACATCCTTGTAGGAGAGGGAAACTCGTATATAAGAGCTGAAGCCGACGATCTCTGGTCGTTTCAATCTTTGTTGTGCCACTGGGGGCATGACCAATCGTGCGGAAAAGTAGATTTCTTGGACTCTGTGAAACGTTACTTCAACAACATGGAAATCATCCTTCTCAGAAATGTTTGTTCGGGAGTTATGGGTCCTGGGAGTCGTCTTACAAGGTCACGAGTCGACTTCCACTATATATATATATATATATATATATATATATATATATATATATATATATATATAATATTAGTGGTAAATATACATTATACATATGTAAAATATATAAATATATATACATACATGCATACATATACATATATATTTTGTATAACCATGGAATATTAGTGTTTAAGCCTTTTTATCATACACAAATATATAAAGTTTACATATGTATAATGTATATTTACCACTAATATTATATATATATATATATATATATATATATATATATATATATATATATATATATAATATATATATATATATATATATATATATATATATATATATATATATATATATATATATATATATATATATATATATATATAGCGGAAGTCGACTCGTGACCTTGTAAGACGACTTTATATATATATATATATATATATATATATATATATATATATATATAAAATTAGTACATCAGTCGATTCCGCTACCTTGGTTTCAACCTTTCAGGCGGTTTGTATTAATTGATTTCCCAGCGATTTATTTTTAAAAAAAAATTATTAATGAACGCTTTATTATTTAAAAAAAATAAATAAACGAACAATGTTGGATCTGATAGGAAGAGAGGAGGAGTATGCGAAGAAGAAGGAGGAGGAGAAGGAAGAGGAGGAAAGAAAGGTTATTGTAAATGTATCGGTGGCCGTTGATTGAAATGTACATATTTTTTTATCCAGCCTCATATGAAATTAAGAAGAATTTTTTTGGTTCATAATTTCGGACTTCTGATTCTAAATGTTTTTAGTATCTGGAAATGTCATTATTGCCAACCTTTCCTGTTGGCAGAGGTTACAGATGTTATGGTTGCTGTAAGGCTTCGCGATTTTTTTTTAAAATTCCAGTTTATATTTGGATCCTTGCTATTTTGTCTTTTAATTTCCACATATAACTAGCTAGTCAGATAGAGACCGTAAGATTTTCCAGCTTGAATGATGACCTGTGATTGTACAATCTTCCTTTGAAACTACCTTCAGTACATCCTATGTATGTTTGTTCTGGCCAACTGTATCTATTACTGCTTCATAAATTACTACTTCGGTCTTGCAAACTCCATTTAATGGACGTCCATTTTTAATTCTACAGTTGCATAATTCACTAGTGTTAATTACATTTTGCTGTCCGTTAGTTTTTAAATTTCTGGTGTTTTGTCTTTTTATTATTGTTTCTAAATTACTAGGAGAGCTGTAGTCTAATCTCATAATCTAACTGTGTTTTTATCAAATATATTATGTAATTCTGAATTTTTGGGGAAGCTGTTTAGTAAGTAATTTGAAAAACAATCTTCGCTATTTTACATTTTACCGCTAAGTTAAGATGGGAGCTAAGCCAAATGATATTTCTTCTTTTCCTCGAATTATTCTTCATTTGTTGCTTTACTTGAGGTTCAAATTCCAGTTTGGTTTTATGTCCCTCATCTATTAAGGTCTTTTCATATCCTTTCTTTTTATCGTCAAAAATTAAGCGCCCTCGAACCTGAGTCCCCTGTGGGTGAACCGTCATTGGATCTGACGTGCCTAACCGCTCGTAAGTGGATGACAAGAATATTTTTAGTATAATGTTTTTAGGAAATAAAAAAATCGCTTGCTCCTGATTATCTTTGTCAGTGCTTAATACGGTATAGTGTTTTTTGAAGTGGGTTAAATTAAAATTCTAGCAGACTTTAATGACCTCACTGATAGAATCACCAATTCCTCGGCTGTGGAACCTGATAATCCCACCACACACACACACACACACACACACACACACACACACACACACATATATATATATATATATATATATATATATATAGATAGATAGATAATATTAGTGGTAAATATACACATACATATGCAATCATATATCTAAAATATATATAAATATATATACATATGTACATACACATACATATATATTTGTATAAAAAAGAAATCCAAGAGGATAGAATCCAGGTAGAACTCAATGTCCGGGACAGAGTAAGGATATAATAAAAAACGCTTAAACACTAATATTAGTGTTTAAGCCTTTTTATTATATATATATATATATATATATATATATATATATATATATATATATAGCTACTCACAATTTACAAGAACGTTTAAGAAATATTCTGGTTGAAAACACAACAATTCTATATAAATCACATTACCGGAAACATCTCGCTATAAGAGAAGCCCTGTATATTAGACATCTCTCTTCCACTATCAACCTCAGCTCATTTAACAGTGGGAATAGTGTGTTGAAAGTTAAAAAAATAAATATGAAAAACACTCACTCGAATTCCGGCCGTGCTCAAAACGCGATGGTTCGGTATAAACGCTCCTACTAGTATTTAAAACAGCAGAAAAAACACATCTTAAACAGTCAAACACGAAGAGAAATTACCAACATTTAAAAAAAAACAACATTGAAAATAACTAAAAAGTGGCCAAAGGCGCTTGGAACAATGGACAATATAGTCAAATTTTTCACTCCCTTACTCCGGCCAAACGGAAAAATTTAAGAACACTGGAAAAACTAAAAAAAATAAAATTTTCATTGTCATATTTAACGAAGGATGTCCATAAGAAACGTTGCTAAGTATATATATATATATATATATATATATATATATATATATATATATATACTTATTACAAAAGACCAACATCGTATATCAAATGAAATGTCCTTTGGAAGACTGCATCTCTGATAAAAATGCTAAGACGCATGCTGGTTTTACAACAACGACGATGACGAGAAGGCTTACGTTTCACCTGAACGCTCATAGTTCAATCTTAGAACATTTAAAGGTACACTCATGTCCACATTCACAGTTTAGATAGATATTAGTCGAAAATACATCAATGCTCCATCAAGATGATAATAAGCAAAAACTTAAAATTCTGGGAGCCCTTTACATAAGAGAATTGCGGCCAAAATTTAAGAAAGTGAACTACGAGTTTAGCAACAAAGTTCTTAAATGTTTGTAATAGCAAAAGTGTTATATAAAAAAAAATACTAAATTGAAATACTACAAATAAAAAATCTTTTAAAAAGTTTTTAAAAAATCTTTTTAAAAAATTACATAAGTTACCTCCCTTGCATAGAGGTAAAAAAATATTTTGAATTTACGGTGTTAACGCATAACACATCCAAACTCTGAAGATGCTCTGAGATGAGATTGATAGTACTTGGGAAAATAAAAATTATTTGAAAGAAAATTTTTTAATTTTTCTTAATCAATTTTCTACAGCCATTAAGAAATTAATTCGTGAACTTCAAAAGATTAAAACTAAAATAAATAGACATAATAGATCTAAATTATTTAACCAAACGTGCTTGAATTAAAATCTGCTGCCTATATATATATATATCTTCTTAAACTTTGGATGAGTATCCGACGATATATAAATATATAAGAATGTAAGATAATTGGAAAAGCTTTTATTTGGACTTGTTTCGACGAACTATCGGTGTAACAAGTCAAAATAAAAGTTTTGCAAATTGTCTTATATGTATGTATGTATGCTTGTATAAGGATTTCTTATCTCTCGACTTTGTAATAAAGCGATTTTAATTCCATAGATCATAGATGTACTTCGTAGTCCTATGTTTTGTATCTAAGACAGCGAAACGAAGAACTAACAGGCAGCAGAAAATTAAAGTGCATCTTATGTAAGCACCGAAAAAAAACCAAAAAAACAAACTGGAAAAGCTTTAGCATATCGCTCAAGAGAAAGAACAGAAAGAAAAAAAAAACCTTTTCAGATCGCCTTTCCCCCTTGTTCCTTGTAAATCCATTAATAACCGAAATCAAAACGCAACTTGCATTACGTGTCACCTGGGAGAAAAGCGTAGCATTAGGAAAAGCACTTTATTCCGAAAACTGGAAAAGGAATACGCAAGGATAATAACAATTTTATGGTTAATTCCCTCAAGAGAAACTTTTCTTGGTCGAGTGGCTAAGCATTAATATCTGCCTTGTCATTTGTGAAGTTTGCAGGGAAACTTCTTCAGCGAAAAGGACTGAACTATTCCAATATTTTAAATTACAAGTTGTTCATATTTCTCTCCCTTACTATTCAGCACTTTTCATATCTATCTATCTATCTATCTATCTATCTATCTATCTATCTATCTATCTATCTATCTATCTATGTTCAGAACTTAATCTGTCCATATCTGTTAGTCTGTTCATAACTGTCTGTTCGTATTTCTACCCATCTTCAACTGTAATCTATCTATCTATCTATCTATCTATCTATCTATCTATGTTAGCTTAATCTGTTCATGTCTGTCAATCTGTTTTTAGCTATTTGTTCATGTCTCTGCTCATCTTCAACTGAAGACTGTAGGCGCGGCGGTAGCAAGAAACCGGAAGATAATTCCAGAGGTGAGAATTGTGGAAGAAAACAAAACTATCAAAATATTAGGTTGGTGCAAAAATAATGACGTAATCATGTCGTTTTTTGACGTTAAAAAATACGTCAAAAAACGACATTATTACGTCATTATTTTTGCACCAACCTAATAGAACTTACGGTTACATTTAGCTATTTCAACAGTAAAACGATGAGACCTAATTGCCAATCTAGTAGTATGTGCAAACGAGTTACCAAGGAGGAGAACTTACTAGAAACATTAAAGTATTGCTACTAAACTATTTTTCAGTCTAACTGCGAAAACGTTTGACAAGCAAAAAGATTCATGGATAGAGAGAACTACATTGAGATAGATATATAAAGAACAGACTCTATCTATCTATCTATCTATCTATCTATCTATCTATCTATCTATCTATCTATCTATCTATGTTCATCTCTAGCTATTCATCTCTCTCCCTTTGTTCATATCTATCTATCTATCTATCTATCTATCTATCTATCCCGAGTGATTAGAAAGTTTGCTTTCTGACCATGTGGCCCGTGTTCGAATCTGACCATGGTCCATTTGTTAAGAACGTGACTTTCTGGTGTTTTCGGTCTGGAGAGGAACCGATTCCGTCGGGCGGTAACCCTTGGATAGTGCTTGAAAACCGTATCACGGGTTGAACTAAGCCTTATGAGTGAACTCTTAGGGCCCGTCAATGTGTTAGCATGAATTCACAAGTCATCGTGGCCGAGGGCTTGAGCGTGCTGATCTTGTTCAAATTGTTGATCACGTTAGATAACACGCTCTTTCCCAGAAACTGTAACTAAGGTCTACACAGCATAGTTGCAGTATAAACCACAGGTGGGCTCTGTTGATATTGAATAAGCACAATTGTGTCTGAGCAGGCGTCTGCAATAGGGATTGGCTAGCCAAGCCTAGTAGACGGGTATCTTCGAATACGAATGGCCAGCTATATATATATAATAGAGAGAGAGAGAGAGAGAGAGAGAGAGAGAGAGAGAGAGAGAGAGAGAGAGAGAGAGAGATAAAGATAAAGATAATGAACAGAATTAGATAGACAGAAGACAGATAGAAAGAAAGAATCGTGATATCGGGGCAGCCATTCCACGAACATTTTTGCGAAATATCTTACCAACTGTTCCCAAAACAGCAGTCACCCGCGAATATCTATCTATCTATCTATCTATCTATCTATCTATCTATCTATCTATCTATCTATCTATCTATCTATGACAAACTGTTTATATACATTGTGTTATATTAATGTATTTGCATTTTCTCCGCTTCGAAAAGTACATTTTTATTTATATGCAGAGGTATATTTATTTATAAATGTATCTATTAATATGTAAACATGCATCCATGTATATTTCTGAACATGCATATACGTACATAATTGCATCTAATCATGCATACAAACACATACACACACATGTATATGGTGATATTGGTAGAGGGCGGCCATCTCTTCACTTTTGGATTAACTGGCCTTGATCACGTAAGTAACTCAAAAGCCCGTTTCTCTTCTGCATGCTTTCCCCACATATATGGCCAGCGAAAAACTTGTGTATAGTTTTCAAGTCTATCTGCTCCTTATGCGGCCTCATGTGACTTGCTGCTGACCCACATATTTTGTCACAAAACTGACATAAATTCCCTATGGTTCGTTGTGGATGGCTGACAATCTAGTCTGCTTGGGCTTGCTTACTGTCGTGCGATCTTAGAAGACTAGTAAATCCTGCTTTGGATAAGAAATTACCACAGACTTTGCATTTTTCAAGGATTGAGGTCATGACCTGTTTTCTAAGACCCGGCTTTTAAGACTGAATTATCTACATTATATATGTGCACGTCGTCGTCGTCGTCGTCTCTCTCTCAATATATATATATATATATATATATATATATATATATATATATATATATATATGTGTGTACTTTCACAAAAGAAAAAATAATTAAATTAAAGAAAAATATAAAGAAAAACGTCAGCCAGGGAATTTCTGGAAGATAACGTCTTAAAGGCAAGCAGTTTTTATAATTAGAGTGCTCAATATCAAGAGATTAATAATAACAAATGAAATTAGATGTTTATTTAGCTTGTTTCAAGTCTGTAATTCAGCGAAACACAGGGTAGAGACAAGATAAGTGAACATTTAATTTTATTATATATATATATATATATATATATATATATATATATATATATATATATATATATATATGTTGCCTGCCTGTGGTCTTCACTCATTATCTGAAGGCCATAAGACGTTTTGAGGGCTTTTGCCTCGGAAAATCAGTTAACATTTGTTTTCTCAACAATGTATTCAGATTTCTTGACAGGAAGAAAAAGTCACATTTCATTAACTTTTAACACCATCCAACTTCCTAAGAAGAGAATGTTATGCCAAGAAACACATTTTATTAACAGCATCAAAGTTTCGTTATCAATGTTTTGACTGGTTTGTATTTCATCTTGCCGTTGCTTGTCATCAGATAGATTTTGGTCGATACAATCTACGACCATGAAAGTCAGAAGAATCAGAAATAAAGTAACCTCCTGGGAACACATCTAACAGGGACCTTGTTTCAACCGATTTGGCCACAATTGTCAAAGGCTAGGTGTAGCCAAATCTACAGTTATATATCTGAACTCTTTTCTTACGATTATTCACGCCATAGTGTTTTGTTTATTATTCAAGTTCTGGCTTAGTCTGCGGCCATTAGTTTTACGCTAATCCCCTTTGCCTCATCTCGGGGTTACATAATAGAGTAGACTTGGTGTTTTAACCTTGTGTAGCAGCAAGTCTAAGAAAACAACTCTAAATTCAAAACGCTCGAGAAAGCAACAGGAACCCGCTCTACTATATTTTCCATAAAATCATGGCAATTAACAAATATTATTATTATTATTATTATTATTATTATTATTATTATTATTATTATTATTAGTGTTGGCCATGTTCGCCATAGTCTATGAATATAGAATACAGCGCAGTATGTAATCTGTTCAATAAAACAACGTTAAAGATTAACTCTCACGAGTCAGACACTCTACTGAATCTGACTATATCGCCAATACCACCAGCAGCTGTTCTGTAATTCTTCAGTCTTCGATATCAAAAGCTGGCAGTGAATATTTGGGAAAAAACATGGCCGCCTTTATACACGTCGCATTGAATATTTTGAGCCTTCTGATTGGTTAACTCTTCTATTGGTGAACTATAAAATGAGTCAGCTCATTTTGGCTGGCTCACTAGTATTAAAGTACCCAAAAATTCTAACAAGTAGTAGTAGTAGTAGTAGCAATAGCAGCGGGAAAATAGGTTGATAAACACTAATATCGTTAATGTCTATTGATTTGAATGTTGTGATAAGCAACAATAAAATGAAAGAAGTTTATCACAGAAAATGGTTATAGGTAAATAATAATGGAGTAGCAGTATATGCAATGGGCAACAATAAAAAAGCTAAAAAAACAAGCTTCGCTTGCGTATAATAAATTCAAATACCCTTGGCACTAAAATACAAGTGTATTTCTCTGCACACCTCCCTTGGGTTACTGCCAGACAATACTCTATCCCTATATAAATATTTATACCGTAAACTGTATACAACCACTTTCTCACATCAACGGTATAAAGTGGTTTCGAGCGAGTGAAAACTGTAGGTCTTAGCGAGGACCATCCTTCTTCGAACCTTGCGAATTGGCCCCGCTACAGAATTACAAAAACTAGGTATTTAACTGTCTCCCTCACCAAGACGAGTTGTGACATAAGGTCAGTTTTTAAGGTGGGGGACCCGAGCGCGTACACCCGGACTAGGAACAAAAAATTGCCCGCAGGCCACGCAACCGTCGGTTGCGCTGGCCTCGGTGCGAGCACCGAACCCTTTTTCAGGTGCAATGAGAGGGTGTGGCCTCGAGCTGCTGTTCCCCAGGGCTGGGCACCTCTCAGTATAATTTTCCTCAGTTGCGATTCTGTCCTTTGACGGAACCGCCCCTGAGTGCACTCTGCCCAAAGACAGAGACGCAGCCGAGAGATGATAAATAGGGCGTTACAAATCACTCGAGAGAGCGGTTTACAGAAAACCAATACCAAATAACAGAAACCACATCATTCGAAGTCTTTCAACAACTCCAACGACTAAAATGGATTGCACATGTAACTCGAAGAGAAAATAAGGACATAATAAAGATGTTTCCACCCTACTTCAAACAAAAGGTTAGGAAGGAAATCCTCATCAATACTGGACAGAGCGGTAACATCTTGTGGACTTGAGAAAGCTAATTTTCAGAAGGAAATGTTTTAACAATAAGATTTTATAAATTTTAAACGACGATAGCACCAGATGCTCAGTTGATGAATGCTGAATGTGTGGATGGAGACGGTTAATATTACCATTACCATTTACTTGTTAAATATTTGACAACAGCCAACTGGTAGTTCTTAACTTTGGAGTAAATTAAAGAATATATAACCAAGACTAACTGCATTCTTACCGTTACTCGGTGCTGAGAACTTGATGTGACAAGTTGCAATTAATTTTCCCCCGCTCGATTTTTAGTCGGTAGGAGACATCAGGACTTATATTAAGTTAAAACTTAATATGATCTTATCTTTTCATAGTTTAGTCATATCATAATTCTTTCCCTTAAAATTGTTCTTGATATACTCTCTGCCTTTAATCATGTGGTAAATTCCCCTTGGCAACCTTCTTAGAGTTGGCTTCTCGATAAAATCTATATCTTTTTCCTTTATCGTTCCCCTTCTTCTCAGAACTGCTGTATATTAGATATAATCTCTGACAGTATAGAAATGACGCTCTCTCTCCATCTGTCTGTGAACATTTTTGCCTTCGGAGATTTTAATACGCACCACGACACGCGGCTGATGCTGACCTCCAGGAGATTGACAGGTTGCGCCTTCTAGGGCTAATGTTCTCGACTGACATGAAGTAGAAAGACTATATTGAATCCATTGCTAGGTCAGTTGCTCGAAGATTTGCATGGCCATCATCAGGAGAAAAAAACACTGCTTGTAAGTAGCAGTGAACTAAAGGAGTGAATATATATATATATATATATAAGGCACGGTGGAGTAATGGATAGCGGCTTGGATTGAGGAATCGGAGATCCCTTCTTCTCCCTCCAGCTATTGGTAAATAGCAGGGCACAGACTGGGTTCTATAGCCTTGGATGCCAACTGGTCTAGGAGAAGGACAACTCTGAATTCAAAACCTGCGTAGGGTCGTTTGGGAACCTCGTGGCACTTAGTGCACCAGGTCTCTGTATTCGGTCCTTCGAAAAATGTGGATGATCCTGCACGAAACCTTCACCACTATAATCAAATCTCATGTGCTGTTGTCGGGCTGTCGGTTTTCTGGGAACTGATCTGCTTGAACCTCATACGCCGAATTCGACGGGAGAGTATATATATATATATATATATATATATATATATATATATATATATATATATATATATATATATATATATATATATATATATATATACTTACATGCTTACAGAGGCGTGAAGTGAAAAGACCGACTCTGTGAAAGAGCAAAGTAAAATAGTAATAATTGTAAAATATTTAAAGAATGATAATTTGTGTTTTTTTATAAGGCTTATCAACCATTTGCAGGTTATTTAAAGTCAGAAAATATTTTATATTGCAGGAATTTTTTTTGAGTTAATAATGATTTACTGACACAAGTTCTACTAATTAACCCATAGCGGAGGGAGAGAAGCGGTGAATTCATACCTTTCCCAATGATTGCGCTTAAGTGAATATAACGACTGGAAATGGAACTCAGCTGTTCGATTTCCAATTTCGAGCCGTTATTCCACGCAGTCACCCTTTTAGGTACTGACCAGGATCGACGTTGCTTAACTTCAATGATCTTATGAGAACTGGTGTTTCAACGTGATATGACCGTAAACCAAAAATCTAATAAAAGTAAAGGCCTAATAGAATATGTCGTCATTTTTGATGGCGTATTTAGACTAATTTGAAACAATCTCAAGCCGTTCAATTATTTATTGTGAATTAATTTGTAGATATGTAGATTTCTTTTTTAATTCGTAAATGTTTTGGCGATATTGTTTTAAAAATCGATCGGTTTTGCTTTTCTGCTTATTTGATTCGATGTCTACCGCATCGTCGGTGAATTTCGCATTGCGACAAGATACAACGGTCGAAGTAACATTTCGCTTATAGGCTCATCAGCTATTGAAATGTGTCAAAAAACAAAATGTCTAACCAGTGACAACTGGTACCGTGATCGTTATAGGCGGAGGTAGGATGAGTCATTTATTTATTTCGTCACGAATGTAACATGGATACTTGGAAAAATACCCGTTGCACTAGCTGTGGGTTGGTTGTTTTAGTTTAGCGGCATATCAACCTCTATGGGTTATTAGCTGTAGACATTATGGGATCATAGATACTACTAATACTACTACAACTAATACTATTAATAAGGTCCTGCATTTGCTTGGAAAAGTTTTTAGTTGAACCATTGAAGAGATTCCTGGCAGCCCATGCCCTAAAGAAATATAAAAAGAAGTCCTCACAAGCGCAGATTACACATTACGAATGGGCTTTGTCTATATAAAATGTTTTTCTTTAATCCATCAAGTTAATAATGCCACTAAGACCCAAGGGGCTTCTCGGAGTGAGAGAGAATGAAAAGACGTTAGAAGGAACCGGAAACTTAATCCTAAACCGGAAACCATTTAAAACATTTACTTCTGTATGCGTTTGGAGTTTTTTTTTTACACAAATGTTCAGTGGAAAATATCAGGATGCCATTTCTGACCTTAGGTCTCTGGTTGGGATCCGGAAGGAAATGAATATATAGCAGAAATCAAAGGAAATGCTAATAAATAGTAATAAAACATATTTAATGTTTTTCTTATTTGACGTTATCTTCAATCCATTAACGACTATCCACTCATTCATGTTCAGTTTATTGATTCTTTAGAGTATGGGAAAATACTTGTCTGAAATTTCCCATTATTCTAGGAATTATATCCCTTGGAAATAATTATGAAATCACCACACTCAGTGGATTTTCACCAAGCTTTTTACTTTCTAACCTTGATAGGGTTCAAAAGCGTTTCAGCGGCCTTGTGGGCAATTAATAATTTTCAACCCTACAACCGCTTTTCTCCAGATGAAATGTCGAAAGCGTATCCCTATCGCTATTTCTACGGTAAATATTCATACCAGCTACATTTCTTAGTCCCCCCACAGTTCAGACCCTTTACAACTAGGACCCCCCATGCCACATACACATGGTCGGATCATCCACATTCCTTTCTTTTATTTTGCGATCATCCCCTTTGTTTTTGTCATTTTTTTCTCGCACTCGTAGTAATTTACTGAAAAGCAGTCATCGAGTGTCGATGATTGGAGTAAAGTAGTATTTAGTGATGAATTATGAATCTACATTGGTTAAGGCGAGGATTTTGGATCTTGTCCACTTATACTTCAATGAAACATGAAAATAAACAAATTTGCCTATTCTTTTATAATATCGAATTACATTTATAATATAGAATTACAAGAAGGTTAAAGCTTTTTTTGTCAGGAAAGGTATATCAAGTCAATAAGTAATCTGGATCTGATTTCGGTTGAAAACTAAGGTGGAAATAAAAAAAAAAGTTCCATTCTGTAAAGCTGATTTGTCAATCGCTATACGAAAAAGTTGGAAACAGTTTATTGGAGAATATTGTTCTTCATTAGGGAAATCCTTGCCTCAAAGAATTTAGGATGTCATAAAAACACGAGGAGGAGGAACAAAATAAAAACGGTGATTATTTTTGGTGACGATTATTTCCTTTTTTTCTTATGTTTGATCTGAAAAAATATACCGTTAATTTAATTTTTTATCTCTTGTATCTCTGATTTGTTTATTTCGCTAAGTATTAGGTTGGTGCAAAAATAATGACGGTTTTTGACGTTAAAAAATACGTCAAAAACCGTCATTATTTTTGCACCAACCTAATATATATATATATATATATATATATATATATATATATATATATGTATGTGTGCGTGTGTGTGTGTGATAAAATATAGTTTTATGGTATGCTATATTTGAGGGATATATCAAATGTAAATATAAAAGTGGAGATTGAACTCAACACCAAGCGCCGACAGTCTGTTTCAGGGTTACACGACTTCAACGTCCACTTATATATATATATATATATATATATATATAGGAATAAAGTGTCGCTACCGACATTTGAGTTTCAACATAGATCACCAGTGAACAAACACAGGGGGTCCCATTATTGAATTAAGTATACCACGTGATCATAAAGCATATATGGAATTTAGCGTGATGTCTGATCGATTGCTATTTCTAGTCTATCCTCTATTAC
Organism: Acanthosepion lycidas; assembly: GCA_963932145.1. Lineage (NCBI taxonomy): Eukaryota > Metazoa > Mollusca > Cephalopoda > Sepiida > Sepiidae > Acanthosepion > Acanthosepion lycidas. The sequence goes on along the minus strand of OZ010588.1, from coordinate 44,682,153 downwards.
TATACGGATCGCTATTCTCTACTCTATTCACTATACTATTTCTCTATAGAGATCACTATACAGTGGTTACTATTCGAGCGAGTATTATCGAGCAAGTGATATTAGTGCGAGTAATATTCGAAAGCGTATACTATAGTTGTATCTGAAAGTGACAAAGAGTATTCGTTGGCATCACAATATATATATATATATATATATATATATATATATATATATATATATATATATATAAGTGAATATTGAAATCAACACTCAGAGACGACAGGCTGTTTCATGCTAGACGATTGCGTCTAGCATGAAACAGCCTGTCGCCTCTGAGTGTTGACTTCAATGTTCACTTTTATATTTATATTTGCATGGGCTCTATCTCCGATACTGTGCACTTTATCCCATAAATATAGCGCACTTTAAAACTATATATATATATATATATATATATATATATATATATATATATATATATCATTGTATGATATAACGATATATATTTTTATATATCAAGAACACAGTCTTGGGGAATGAGAAAGTGGAAAAAGTTTCCTTCTGACGCGTTTCGTCCTTTAGGTTTTCATCGAACGACATTTTGCAATGTTGGTAGGGCGACACACACGCACGTAAATTAGTGCCCTGACTCTTATAAAATTTCATCATTTTTGGCAGATCTTCTAATATCATAGTGTGGAACACCTACTTAGAAAAATGATGGAAAGAAAAAGAAATGTATTCGGCTAGATAAAAAAAAATCTTCTAAAATCCCCAGCATCCCTCTGACGTACACATGTGTAGTCCTACCAGCATAACAAAATTTTAATCCGATGCAGCCCTAAAGGACGAAACGCATCACAAGTAAGCTTTTTCCACTTTGTCATTCAATTTCCCCTTATATATATATACATATATATATATATATATATATATATATATATATATATATATATATATAAGTTAATGGTCAGAGTTGAATTAGTCCAGGAAACATTAATATTAAAAAGTGCTCAACACACGTGAGAAAAATATAAGTAAAAATAAAAATAACATGCAGAGCTTTTAACTTTAAAAATCAGGAGTTCAATTAAAATACGCGACAATGGTTTCGACCTGACGGTCTCTTCGGGCGATACTTTTAAAATGACCACTTTAACGCTTTCTTTCAAAAAAATCACAAATGACGCTACATAATTATCTTAAAAAAATAACAGGCTGATAGTGATTGAAAGGCAGGACATTGAGTGTAATAGAACGGAAGGGGGACATTGCGTATAATAGAAAGGAAGGGGGACATTGCGTGTAATGGATATATATATATATATATATATATATATATATATATATATATAAATATATAAATATATAACTTATACATATATATTTATTTTAGGATATTATCATAAAAACATGTTAAAAATCGCTACACAATGGCAATTATGTTGCGACACTAATTTTACCTGGATATATATATATATATATATATATATATATATATATATATATATATATTTGGCTGGATAGATGTGAGTTTGTGACCCTGGGTTTCATGCTTTAGCGATCGTCAGACAAACTGATTAATTTTTTAAAAAAATTGGGTTTATGTAGATTGCGTGTATTGGTGTTATTGTGGAAGTGGTGGGGGAAACTTCGTTGTTTTTTCATCGTACTAACGCAAACATCGATGTATGCAGACACATATACATACTTGGTCCTCCGTCGGGACTCATACATATATAAACATATGTGGGCAGTTTCGGATATGACATATGTATGTATACGGGTGGTGTTGTGTCTATACATACGCATTTGTATGTTGAAATTTAAAGATTGGAAGTGTGGCGGAAATGGCTCGTGAATGTCTCGTGAATGTATACATGTCATTTTTTTATTTTTCCACTGAATAATATTTCCTCGCATGTATGTATATACGTGTGGTGGGGTTTGTGTGAAATTATGATAGGTAAAAATTATTATTATTTATATCTATTTTTAAATTTTATACACACACACACACACACACACACATATATATATATATATATATAACAAAACCAAACAACACCATACCAAGATATAAAAAGCAAATAAATAAATAAAATAGAAAATAAAAAGATAACACAAAACAAAATAAAATAAGGGCGTAAATATCCCCTAAGCATAGTGATTCCATAATTTTTCGTGAGCAATATTTGAATTTACAACTTTTTTTTTGTTGCTTTGGGGCACGGCGCTTTTCTTTCTCGTTCTTGTTTTTGGATGGTATGTTTTTCAGCTTTCCTCAAGTGGATATTGCATTCGGTTATTTTTTAGTGCTTTTTGATATATTTTAAAATGAATCTCTCTGTTCCATTAAACATGTGGGCACTTCTTTTATGTAACGTCTCTCTTCAGGACGTGGAGGATCATGGATCTCCACAACTTCCTGCCCTTTGTGACACTTAGTAAATTTTATCTTTCTGCCACCTCTCCTAATCCCTGTTCTTTCAACGATGCTCGTTACGTAGTTTATTCGCTGCTTTCGTTTGTCCTTCTTGCCTTCACGTGAGTATAAAATTCTCTAAGTCCTCCTTCCTTATTCAATTATTTAATGGGAGAATACCAGAAAGATTTGTTTAATTGTAGACCATGGGTTGAAATAAGTAACAACAACGACAAAGATGAGGACAATAGTCCACATGTAAATAATGTAAATAATAATGATAATCTCTCATTGCAGAAATTAAGGCAGAAATTATCGAATCCGTATGTAATATACCAATGGAGGCGACCGGAAAAAGACCTCATCAGAAATTGGCACGGATGTCAAACCACCTGACATTCTTATACAGATTAGAGACCTAAAGCTAGCTTCATCAGGCTTATCAATCAAATCATTGGCTAGTTCCCTGAGAGCACAAAGGGTAATCGAAAGGGCAGGACAAGCTCTTGTGAAACAACAAAGATGGGAACCATAGTCCGGATGTAAATAGTATGAATAATAATGATAACTCATCCCAGAAATTCAGATATAAACAACAACAATAACCACAACAATAATAACCACAACAACAACAACAATAATAATAATAATAATAATAATAATAATAATAATAATAATAATAATAATTCTGTGATTTTGAGATTCAAATGAGTCATTTAATCAAGGCTAGAAAACCGGATGTAGCAGCCATAAACAAGAAGATATTTCGTTTTTCAGACAAAAGAGTAAATCCAAAAGAAAGTAACGACATAGATAAATATCTTGACTTTGCTAGAAAACCTAGAAAGTTGTTAATTGTTGTGCCAGTCTTTAACGGTATATTAGGAACGGCTCCGAATAGCCAAGGAAAATTATCTATCTATCTATCTATCTATCTATCTATCTATCTATCTATCTATCTATCTATCTATCTATCTATCTGTCTCATGCTGTTCATTATCCATCTATCTTTCTATCTAATTGTCATATAGGAAGAAAATGAGTGACTACTGACACCGAAGTTTGAGCGTGACACTCTGGACTTATTTACATGTTTTCCGTCAGGTGTATAAATAGCGGTGTCTGGCTACTGACTGGAGTGATTATTGAGTGACTATGAAGTGGAACTATCCAGTCGAATTAGTGTGAATTATTGTGCATCGATGATATGGGTTTTGATTTTGAATTTTAACGGACGTTAAGCCGAACCGCCCTACTAAGAAGGTATTCATTGAAATGGTTAATTATTTTTGGTTGTTTTACTTCTTTATTCTTGTTAATTATTTATTTGCGGTTGTAATTAAATACTGTTTATTTTAACATTGAAGTCTTGAGTTATACTTAATTATTAACGGCTACCTATTAGGTTGGTGCAAAAATAATGACGTAATAATGTCGTTTTTTGGCATATTTTTTAACGTCAAAAAACGACATTATTACGTCACAAAATTAATGTTGTTCATTATCTATCTATCTATCTATCTATCTATCTATCTATGTAATGTTCTTCATTATCTAAGTACCTTAATGATCTATCTATCTATCTATCTGTCGTTTCCTATCTATCTATCTATCTATCTATCTATCTATCTATCTATCTATCTATCTATCTCACAGTATTAATGTACGTCACCATTTATTTCTTTTATATACTTGACTGCAAGCCTGGTCACATCAGCATATGACTTATTGTTTGATTATTTTTGTAGTGTAGAAAATTTACCAGAAAGAATATCGACGACATTCATGAAGCGTTTTATCCATCATTTTGAGAAGAATCATTAATATTCCAATAATTGTTCGGACAATTGATCTCATTCTTTGTATTGTTAAGGTGTGGCCAGATTAACACCTTGTGCTGCTAAGGCGTGGAAGAGTTTAAATTAAAATCACCTGGATTATGTAAATAACTGTGAATGATATCGTCTGTGTGGCTAGTTTTACTTGGGAGGAACCTGACCACGTGGCATATGAGCTATCATTGTCTGTCCGTCATTTTGATCTGTAAAAACAACACATTTCTTTTCTTATGGATTGTACAACTGAAGAAAAGAAAAGATTGATCGAAACGTTGCTTTAATAATATCAGACGCACAAAGATGAAGTTCAATATTCTGAACAGTTCTTGGCATCATTTATAAAGTTTTTTTTTTTTAAAATACTGAATTGAAACAAATATCTAATCGGTTGTCGATTAAACACAGACGATGGAGTTACATACAAAGTTGTTACAGAGACAGTTGTAAATATTATGCTTTTACGTATAAGAGTAAACCAAACACTCCAAAACAACGATGAGCCAAAATATTTTAACTAGCGAAATATGCAAGAATGACAGTTACTGTCTCGTAACAACTGAGCAGGTCAGAGTCAGAGGTATATAAACAGATAGGTAAGCATTGTGTACTTCATTTTGATGCGTCGAATGTAGTAGCTATGAGCAAAAAGTAAGATTATGATAAAGGTCATTCTGTTATGACCAGAAGACAAGGTTAGATTATTTCTGAAATGTCACGGCTAGTAGGGTGCTCACGTTCGGTTGTCGTGTGTTTGAAAATAGAAAAATCATCAACAAAGCATGGAACGGTCAATATTGAGCAGGACTAGAATTAAACTGGGACTTTGAAGTACGAGTCAAGAGGCTGTTTACTGTGGCAAAATTTCTAGATAGCTTTAATCACGATCAAGCAAGGAATGCGTCACGACACAAAGTACATTGATTGTTGTTGAGTAGGAGACTGTGTAATACTAGCCCAGTTAGAGTAACCATGCTAACTAATTGTTATACCGGAACACACCTATTCTATTGTTAATAGACTTTCCCACAGATAATAAGTAGTAGTAGTAGTAGCAGTCGCCAGGGCTCAGTGGAGTTGGTGAGTCAGTCGATGTCGGAACATAAAGTATCAACCGCCACAACTAGATTGTTGCATCATTAACTATTATTTCAAGTTCCTAACGTTTCGTACGTCGAACCCTTTTAGGACCGACTGAGTGAAATACAAGCCTCCACTGTGAAAACTACTCTACAACACTAATGTCTATTGCTGAAAGTGCCTTTAGTGGTCGAAACTGAACAATTTATCAATGAAAGAAACTTGCCTTCTCCAATGAGTCTTGCTTTCCCATGGATAAGGGTATGACAGGATTCGTGTACGACATTATAGTAGGAAATCATTGGCATCAGAATGCACTGTCGGGAAAAATCTATTAGGTTTGTGCAAAAATAATGACGTAATAATGTCGTTTTTTGACGTATTTTTTAACGTCAAAAAAACGACATTATTACGTCATTATTTTTTCCTAATAGTAAAGGGCATTAAATGGTTTGGATAAAATGTTGCTGAGAAACACAGGGTCCTATAAATGATGGGAAAATTATTTGTCTTTTATCTCTAACTTAAGCAGTATTGTAGGGCGGATATTTAATCTCCTACTAGGGTAGTTCACCCTGCCACATTTAATGAAGTTATACAGCATTAGTTTCAGGAACATGAAGAATTTATTCTGTTGTCCTCGACTGAAAAACTACTTAGATTTCAATCTCATAATGCACGGATGGAATATGTTTGGCCAACAAGTTCTTTCTGCAGAATCGTCATTTTTCCCGCCTCTCTAACTTCGCAATTGCCGTGAGAGTATTTATAGAAAAGATATTTCTACGATGGAGTAATGGATAGCGGATCGGATTGAAGTATCGGAGAGCCGAGTTGGAATCCCAGTCGAATCCATTACATTCACTTACGAAAGGTATGAATCCTCTGCTTCTTCCCCCAGCTATGGGTAAATAGCGCGGACAGACCTGGTTCTATAGCCGTGGATGGCAACTGGTCTACCGCAGAAAGAAATAGCAACCTATTGCGGGAAAAAATCTGCCTCGTCAGTCATGTATCGAAAGATACATGATCGCCTCAGCGTGTATCACGCATGGGACATAACTATCTGCTGTCCACATTATTAACTACTTTTAAGTTTTAACAATTTAAAAAAAAAACTATTCAAGAGATCCCCAGCTATGGGTAAATAGCAGGACAGACCGGGTTCTGTAGCCTTTGATGGCAACGGGTCTACTGCAGAAAGAAATGGCAACCTACTGCGAAAAAAAAATCTGCCTCGTCAGTCATGTATCGAAAGATACATGATCGCCTAAGCGTGTATCACTTATGGCACATAACTGAGAGATTAGAATGGTGGCAAGTTCTCATCAATTTATATTCGATATAGTTAGATGTAACCATAAGTTCTATGTAAAGAGTTTCTTTTCACGCATTTCTCTTCCAGTTTCTTGCTTCCCAGTCAATTTTCATAGTCAAAAATTTAAATGCAATGCCAATCGTTATTTACTGTCTTCTTGATTCCTCTTCTTTCATTGTTCTCGCTCGTTAATAATTTTTTTTCTTCGTCTTTCAAACTCAGTTTAGGAGCTTTATTACTTTGCTTAGGGTGGAATGATTAAAAAAAACCCTGAATCGGTTAAATAACCCATTGTTATGAATTTTTGTACCAGATTCTAGAGGAAATCTGTAGAAATCTTGTAGAATGTTCGATTGAATATGAGGAAACCAACACCTTATTAAGGAAATTGGATTTTGTTTCATCGGTGTATGTCTAACAGATATGTTGTATGGATTTATGCCCACATGTAATTGCCATTAAAATGGGATGGCATCATACTGGACTTCATGTCAGACAGATGTCTTATAAAACTGATTAAGAGGGCAGTTGTGCACAGGAGAATAAATTAAACCTGACAGAAAACTTTTGACAAATTTGGACTATAGGCAACCAGAAACGACCTGACATAGAAAACGCAGTCTTAGTAAAGAGCCATTTACAACAGCCATTAAAAACATTAAGCTGTATTTCTTTTTCTTCAGAACCTTTATAGGCTTCAACTAGCAAAGTTCAATACAATGCCTCAGAGGAATCAATAAAAGCTGTCGAATCTTTTATATCCATAGGAAACGAGATAAATCCTACTGAAAAGGATGTGAAAATTCGCATAGCTAAAAGCCTGGGCTGCCTTGAATAAAATGGATGTTATCTGGAATCTTGAATGTTGTCTGGATCGGCCAGACAACCTCAAGCGTAGATTCTTTCGAGCCATTGTAGAGGCGGCGTTAATGTGTGGTGCCACTGCCTTGACATTAACTAAAACCCCAGAGTTTAAGCTTTGATGGAACCTACTCTCGGATGCTGAGACCTATATCTAACATCTCTTGCAGACAACATCCAACTAAATCACAGCTTTATAGATCCATCCCTGTTTTTTCTACAATCTTACGCGAACGTAGAATGCGCTTTGGAGAACACTGCTGGCGAGCAAATCAAGAAATCGCGAGATATATATATACTTACCACTAATTTGTCCCACACAGAAAAAATACTAGGTAAATCTTAGTAAATAGCTACTTATAACAACCAGTATTTAGCCACTGAAAACTTTATGCTGCTTTTTTTTTTTTAAGAATGTATGCAGAATAAGATGTCAGAGTTAAAGTCTCTGTGTAGAAGAATGGCAAAGTTTATTTTTCTCACCTATAATAAAAAAAAACGTCGAAAACTAAAAACAACAATACGGTTTCGAAAGATTATAAAATGCGTAAATATACATAAATCGCTAATTAAATTTTTGGGCATAAATATTAGGATATCTTTTATTTTTAAATATATTAATAAAATATAACAATTTATCTCATTTGTAAAAATGGCTTATAAGGAAATTTTAAACAAAGTAGATAAGATATAATATATGAATACCAGATAAATATTTACATTTTTTATTATATTGGCAAGTTTCCTTCAATATGAACATTATCACAACAACTGGAAAAATTAAGAAAACATTGTTACGATGGCAACCTTGCTACTTAGAAGTACCACTGTTAATGTAATTATCTTGTTTATAAATTACCAAAATGCCACGAGTAAAAAAAAAACATTATTTTTGGATAGGTAGAATAGACATATGACAAAGAAAGTTGTCTGCCTTATCAAATATAATCTATAGAATCAGCACTTTTACAGTATCTACGAATACAAGGCATATTTTTATAATAAATACACGGGGTAGTTTATCAATGTGCTTTTTAACGTAAATATTTTTCTATTCATTGTAAAGGGGGTGCTATGCAAGAAAGAATATCACCAGTTTGCATTTCCGCATTATGGATATTATTATATATCCATGATATAGTAACACCGTAATACATGGATGACACGGAATATCTAAAAGAAAGGAATTGAAACAGGCATTTATACCGATATATACCGTATATGCTGGCATACAAGACGACAGGGCATATAAGACGACCACCAAATTTTCAATTTAAAATGTAGGTTTCGGGCTATATTCGCCGTATAAGACGACACTGAAAATCGTATTTTAAAATTTATTGAATTTATTAAATAAATTCAGTAAGTATCTACTTTCTTTTCGCTCAAATTCTAATTAAAAAAACGTTGGGGAAGTATTGTCCATGAACCACCGCAAGCTAACTCATGAGTGGGTGCTGTGTTTTTGATAGGCTATAACGGTAGCCTGAATGACTTTTCCCCGCTAATCACCCACTTGTTCCACTGTTCTCGAATGCGACCTTTAAACGGCTTGTTGAAACACATATCCAGTTGTGTTTTTGTTCAACATTAGCGAAAAAAGGGAGCGAGATATTGTCAATTACCTACCACAATCTACAGCGTGTGATAATGGTATTGAATGTCTGTTTTCACGAATATGCGTTTTATTGGTGTCGTGCAATCATATCACATATTATATAAGGTAAGAGCACTTTTATTACACGACACTATTATTATCTCTATCTATAAAAGGCAGCATATGTGTGTGTGTGTTACGAATGCACGGCCGCAATTTTCGACGGATTTGCACCAAATTTTACATGCACATGCTCCAAGTTAGCGAGAAGGCCAAGACCGACTTTGCATTTCCCAACTCCCATCGATAGTGGAAATAATCGATTTTTTCATGCTTCTACGGAGGTTTTCATGTAGTTTGCGGCCATCTTCTACTGGCCAGAGTGAGAGCCAATAGCTGGCTGCCACGAATAGGCAAAAATATTCTATTGGCCAGCGTAAGAGCCAACAGCTGACTGACACGAAGGTTAACTAGCATGAAAAAAAAATCGATAGCTGCATTCGTCACAAGTGGGAAAAATTTAAATCTGCATGGAACTTTACTCCAATTGGCTCATTCGCTTGCTTAAACTCAATGTTGATTCTGATTCCGCAGAACTGGGTTTGGTGTGAAAAAGTATTTGTTGTTAATATTCTTTTTTCATTCGGTTTTTCCAGTTACGAGTCCTTTTTAAAGCTGATCGTTTTGTGTTCATTTTGTTTAGTTCTTTTTTCGTAAAAGTAAGGCATGTAGCAACATCAGCACGGCAAAGGGCACTCCTTTAAAGGCAAGGAAGGGCAAAAATATTTTAAGTCAAGTGATAGCGATTGCTGCTAGTTTTATTATAATTATGTGAATTAAGTTGTTTCAGTAGAAAATTTTTGTGTCGATAATTACCAAGGTAGATGATAACCTACCGTCAAAAATGTCCCATGCAAACAACTTATTTAAGGTTCACATTTTATATCTGGAGTATAAGACGGCCCACTATTTATTTGGGGGGCGATTTAAGGTTAAAAGGTCGCCTTGTACCCCAAAATATACAGTGCATAATTATTACTAATTTGTCCCACACAGAGAAATTATAACATATGTATACAACAAGCAGTGAGATAGGGAGAAAAAGAGAGAGGGTCTTGCTTCTATGGGAAAAAGGGTAGGTCTATGGTGTCCTTTATGTTTTCTGTAAGACCATGTTGTCATCTCTCTACGCCCTACTGCTGTAGGCTTGTGACGTCCGTCTTCACCCCGGCCTGCATAGCAACTGACGTTCGTTACTTTTTAACTTGACCACCGGCCATGACGTGACCCTTCATCTCAAGCAAAGGAAGATAATCACCCTTTGCCTCCCTACAGTTGACTTTGTAATGGTTTTAATGTTTTGCATATATTCATGTATGAATGTGTTTGTAGGACAAATTATTGTTGGAATTGAAACTCTGGAATGCATTTTAAATTCAGTGACTCATTATTTATGCATTGTAAAAAAAAAAAAAAAGAAAAAAAGCAATAATCATAAAAGCAGAGAAATATGTAACGACTTTTAGCAAGAAGAGAATATGTCACTTATGATGGATTATCAATTGTAAATGTAGGTTTATAACCTATTGGTTTTTATTTAAGGTCGACGAAATGCCGGAAAAGCAGTTTAATGAGACTTTCAATCAATTACTGCCATTTATCTTGGTTGGCTAAGTTCTTTTAAATTATCTTGAACACCAACTTGAAATGAATCGAGCAGTTTTCTTTTAGACAAGTAGTTAAAACGGTCTACGAAGTACTTACATGAAGTGTTATCATTATTATTAAGACTATTTACTAAAATTAATTTAATTTGGCAAAAGGCTTCCTTGATCACCAGTCTGAAGCTGTGGTCATAGTGTTTTTATAGGCAAATCTAATATTAGATATATTTTTTAAAACTTAACTTAGCCTCTTACAAGGCCGCATCAGCAAGAATCAAATTCAGTCAGACTGATTAAAAAGACAAGCCTACTAGCTATTGTACGACAAAGATCTCAGACATCCTGACGAGAGGAGCGAACGATTACAAAAAGGTTCGTCTACAAAACCCTGGAGTCGACGTGTTGAATATAACATCAATCATTTAAGTGAGAAATTTGATTTATATTAATCCTAATATATATATATATATATATATATATATATATATATATATATATATATATATTATTAGGTTGGTGCAAAAATAATGACGTAATAATGTCGTTTTTTGACGTATTTTTTAACGTCAAAAACGACATTATTACGTCATTATAATATATATATGTGTGTGTGTGTGTGTGTGTGTGTGTTAATAAGATTAGTTTACATGAGGTAGAAGACCCCAAGACTGGTGAACACTACGTTGAGTATTTGCGTCTATACGTAAACTCCAATAAAGAAAGGGTGGATGAGCGGGTGGTGTAATGGATAGCGGCTCGGAATGAGAAATCAGGGAGCCGAGTTCGAATTCCAGTTGGGTTTGTTATATTCATTTATGCGCAAATATCCTTGGGGAATGTACGGATACATCTTACCCCCCAGTTATGGGCTAAATAGTAGGTCTTGTATCTGGTAAAAAATGTTAATGAAATATTCACTCACAAAAGTAATTATTTTTCTTACAATCCAAAACATGTTTTGGCTTTAAATAATCCACAAAGGGTTGATAAACCGTAGAAAACATCAATCAATCGATCAATCAAAAAACAAACAACGTGAAAACGTATGAAACTGGCAGTTATGGTCGGTCACTACCCACTTGAAATTTATATATATATATATATATATATATATATATATATATATTATGAAATGGACAAAGAACTATGAAGAAATTTTAAGACAAATAGGAACTAAAGAGAAATTTAAACTTATAGTAATAAAGAGGTAGTTGAAATTTTTAAAATTCTTAATGAGAAAAGACTGCCTAGAGAATTTAACACTCACAGGACATATTGTAGTCAAGAGAAATAGCTCAAAAACAGCAAGTAACCTACCTTAGAGGTTTATGTGAATCAAAATTGCTTAGAGCAAAAATACAAGAAGTTGTGGGGAGACATGATCGCCCACGTCCTGAAAAAGAGGACGTCTTAAAAAATAGGTTATCAGCGAGACAAGAATTTAGTATAGTTTTTATAGTTACCACGTTTTTTATAGTGATGTTCACCATGAGAGATACAGTTTATGGGGATATCTGGGAAAGATAACGGTTAACCCTCGATTCGAACAGGTTAATGATCGGGGAAGCATCCTCTTAGGAGTCGGTTTCATAAAGCAGCGGTGCGTGAGAATAAACTGCTCGAGTGGAACTTACATCTCACCGATAGAATGCGAAGGTAATGAGGGTGGTTTGCTACAATGTGTGTGGAATGGCGGGTCTTAGCTGTGAAAGTTAGAATTAGTGGAACTGAAGAATGTAGTTCGTCTGAGCACTTTCCATGGAATTTATAGAGCAAAAAACAAAAATCCTTTTTTTTTACGCCTCAACTTGTAAACGTCATCAACTCAGTTTGTTTTCCTTGATTTGAATTCTTAAGCGTTTTGTGCTTCTTTGCACTTTTTAAAATTTTTTACTCAAATTAAGGAGTGACCAAGATTGGCAATTGTTAGTTGAAATATTTCCATAAAAATAAATCATTCGTTGGAATTACAAGTTTTTTCTTTTAATTATGCAACTACCAACGGAGACAAGCATCCTAACTTTAAATAATTCGATATTTGCCGAATAAGATCGGTTGCTAATGATTTGCTAAAAGTCAGATATGATACTGAGATGTTTAAAAAAAAATGATTGTTTTTGCCTAACAGTTCTGCTTCTCTTCTGCTCCATGTTACAGAAGTTTTCGCAGAGGTATGGGGCAGGGTAGTATGCTAGATGCTGGTATTTAAGAATCTCAGGTAATTTCTCAAATTTAGGTTAAAATTTAGCTGCAACGGTGGGTGGTCCAATTAGCTGTGTCATTACTGCTATTGCCATGAAATGCCTTTTTTTAAATCATTTCATCCCAAGCAAGGCAATAAAGCCACTATGAGTTTGCTGAGTGTAAGAAAATATGAGAAAAAAGAAAACATACTTAAAGAAAGAGGACTATAAAAGAACAGGAATTCAGAAGACAGAAAATAACGCTTGATATTGCATGTGAATTTTTGAAAATCAAAGTTGACTGGAAAAAAAAAGGACTGAAGAGAGTTCCACAAGTGAAAAGTGTGAGAGAAGAAACTGTTAGTATAGACATTACGATAACATCTAAAATTTTCAGCTGTGAGATGATGGGACGTTATCGTCTATCGTGTACTGCGCTTAAATTCGTAAAATCGAGGTGGCAAAGAGAAAAGCTTAGTAGAACAATTACCATAAAACTATTTATATAAAAGGCATAGGGGGTTGCGTTACGTAGGTGGGAAAGTGACCGAATCCGTGATGCCAGGTAAGGACGAAAACACTTGCAGATTCTTCTTTGTATTTTATCAAGAATCTCTAAATAAATAGCAGAAGCACTAAACCAGATGTGACAGCAATATTCAATGCATGGCGAACGTTAGACTTATAAATGTGTAAGATAGATTCTTGCGTGAAAAATTGTCTAGCACGACAAAAGCAAAGCATTATTATTTATACAGAAATTAGGAAATTTGGTGAATTTTGTATCTTAGCATCTGTTCTCGCTACTCTCCTTCAGAGTTTATTTATGTGTAACGCGATGGAAGTGTCTATGCGCTGTTTTCAGACCTTATCTAATCATTTGGACTATATATCAATCGTTATCAATCTCTCTTATTTTCACAAACATCCTATCTATTTCACCTTCATTCATATCACACACTTCATTCATCATTAGCATTTTAGCAGTAACCCTTTATCATAAGTGACACTTGGCAAACAATTAAAAAGGGAACTACTCAGACGTGAGCATAAAACATCCCTTCAAGTTAGATGCCACTGTGTGAGCTTTTGTACTGTGTGAAGTCCGTAATGACAAGCCGTCTCGTGCAGGTCTAATAATTTGATAAAATATCATATCTCCCAGATTTGTCAGCTACTGCCAGAGAATGGAGATGTAGGCACGGTAGAGTAATGGATAGTGGCTTGGATTGAAGAATCAGAGGACCGGGTTCGAATTCCAGTCGCGTTCATTACATTCATTTATGTGTTGATACCCTTGGGAAAGCCATGAACCCATCTATTATCTCCCCAGCTATGGGTAAAATAGCAAGGCAATCTGTGAACTATTTTTGGATGGCAACCTGTCTAGCAAAATGAAAACTCTGAATTCAAACCAGCCTGGGGTCCATCAGACTAGCTTACTCTGGAAACATTACTGCTATAACGGCTGCAGTACATGTGGTGCTCTTACGGCTATTAGGGATCATGACTGTGATCTAGAGAAGTCTGGGCTTTTCCAAAATTAAAATCGCCGTTGAAAAGCAACGGGCGAGATTAAGGAAAACGTGACTAGGTAGCTGATGGTGATAAGTAAAGTGAATTTTGTATATTGTTTTGAAAAGTGGAAAGGATGCTGGCGAATTCCCAAGCGGAGCTATGTGAGGAGGACTAAAGCGCAATTTCCCTAGGTAGGCTATATTTGTTTGCTTAATATTAAATGGACGGATACTTTTCCTTAATACCTGGTATATGCTCCTATTATCTTACCCTTTTTTCATTGGTCTTTGTGTTTCGCTGTCTTTCTGCTGTTCCTCCTTTCATCTCCCCACCTTCTCTCTTGCTCGTTTTTCCCCCTGTTCACGCCCAAGGATACAATCAACAAACGAAAGGTCATTCAGACATATAATCTAAACAAACGTATGTGTTTTTTTTTTTTCTTTTTACTTTGCTTTCTCGTTCGATTAACAATAAGCATGTCCGAACCATATCAGTACATACAAAATGATATGAGCACACACACACGCACACACGCACACACGAAAAGCGTACACAGACAAAAACTTAAAGGCATACATGCACGCACGCACACATTCGCATATAGTTAAATGAGTTCTTATTTTTACATCTTGGTACATACATATTCAAAGAGAGCACATGCACAAATACGCACACAAGTATTAGGTTGGTGCAAAAATAATGTCGTTTTCTCACATAGTAACATATGTGAGAAAACGACATTATTTTTGCACCAACCTAATATATACACGCAAGTATATATATCCAGATGCAAACAAGCTCTCACGTGTACACAAAAATACATAATATATATATATATATATATATATATATATATATATATATATATATATATATATATACACACACAAGATCAGTATATGCGCGGAAACGCTCACGCATGAAAATGCCCACAAATGCAAACAGGTTCACAGGTACACACAAACACCCACCCAAAGACAAACGTTTGGCAGTAGGAAGGAAAATTAAATAATAATTATAGATTTATTTTAGCACTAACTACATTTTTAATTTAGCAAGCCTTTAATTTTTCTTAGTGTTGCCCACCGACTTTACCAGTACTCCAAAAGTATATTGTTTTACTTTAGTAATTTTTTGGATTAACACTAAAATAAAAAAGGGAAGCGCTGAAGATTATTTACTTAACACATGAGTTTCTAGACACTTCTGGTTGGTATATTATTTTCCGTTTAATGAGGACAATGGAGCTGTATGTGAGGGTTGACAGCTGGCATTACTGAAAATGGATTCGGAGGACAGAGTTCGAATATAAGCTGAAGCTTCTTATGTTGGTTCCCTTTGGAATGAAGTCTCATTAGACGCCCTGTTTTTATAAACAGTATAAATCGTATATACCGCCAAGCGCATTCGAGAGACTTAATAAAGAGAAGTTGCTCTCCGGCAGGGTTCGAGTATGCATTCTATTTTATAGGAGAAAACCATCGTCTGATCCGGCGTTGGTTCAAACCCTGCCACAGAGCACATTTTTTTTATTATTTAAGTCTCTCGGATGAGCAGGTAGATGTGATTTTCACTGTTTATAAAACTGATCGTCTACTCAAATATGAGTAACCGCAAAATAACGTTTAGAGGAGTAGGAAATAATAATGTCGGATAAAAAAATTCATGGAATCTTTAGAAATTATTATATATATATATATATATATATACATGTGTGTGTGTGTGTATATATATATATATGTGTGTGTGTGTATATATATATATATGTGTGTGTGTGTGTATATATATATATATATATATATATATATATATGAGTATAAAAAATTATGAGATCAACCGATTCCACATCCTTGGTTTCAAGCTTTCTAATTCACCTCTTACCATTACATTTTTGTTATTAATATTATAATATATATATATATATATATATATATATATATATATATATATATATATATATATATATATATGGAGGCACGGTGGAGTAATGGATAGCGTTATATATATATATATATATATATATATATATATATATATATATATATGTGTATAATGGACTCTCTCCGTCGGTTTTGACGTATAAGGATCTGATAACTTAACCAATTGATTCAGTTATGAATTATATGCGATAGTCTTAAGTGGCACTTAAGACCCGCAAGTGATTTGCAAAGGGGGCCGCATATGGAGCTAGAGTAAGGATTGTGGGATGAGGTCACTGTTAGATTGGCTGACCTTTTAGATTTTGCTCTCGCTTCTTGAAGACGATTCAGACTAGCAGATTGAAAACCGTTGAGTCCAATAAAACACGTTGATCTCCACTCTATCCGCTCCAAGGCTAAGCGCTCGATGGTGTTTTGAGGTATATTGACAGTTAACAAGTTACTCTTCAGCTTGTTTTTGTATCTAAGCCATGGGTGTCCTAAATTCCTGTAGCCCTAATCTAACTGGTTATACATTAGCATCTGAGGTATCCTGTCATTAGACATTCTCAAGACATGACCAGTCCACCGCAACTGAGACTGTATGAAGAAAGTCTCCATTCCTCCAAACAGGTCTACATTGAATGTCCTGTCTTGAAGGCTAACTCTACAGATGGCACGCAGACAGCTCTTATAGAAAACATCCAGCTGGCGTATATCGTACCTGTATGGAGTTCACGACTCTGAGCCGTACAAAAGGATGGCAAGGACAACAGCTCTGTAAACCCGAATTTTCGTATGCAGTCGGATACCCCGCTCATCCCACAAGCGATGGCGAAGTTTGCCGAAAGCACTGGTAGCCTTAACAATCCAATGTATGATTTCAGCATCTAAAGATCCACTGTAGTTGGCTTTGCTACCAAAACAGGTGAAAGACATTATATAGTTCAAGGCTTTGTCTTCTATTTTCAATGGTCTCTCTGGAAATTTGTAGACTGGTGGTTTTTGTTTCACAGCACGGAATTGCTTCGGAGTAGGACAAGGTTGGTGCACTACTTCAGTTTTCTTTATGCTAAGAAAAAAATATGTATGTATGTGTGTGTGTGTGTATGTTTGTGTTGACACAAATCGAGAGGAAAAGCTACAACCAATGCGTTTTGCAGACGTCTGTTGGTCATACCTCTTCAGATCATTCTGCCAAGATCAACATGTGTCGGCAAAACGCGCACGTTTATAGCTTTTCCGCTTTGTCTGAACACACACACACACACATATATATATATAAACTAATGCTCAGAATATATTCATTCGAAGGTACGTCAAAAAGTAATGCCTGCTCTTTAATTATAACAGATTATTATAAAAAAGCATATAAAAAAGTAGATTTATAAAAAAGCATCTAAAACTTTCGCAGGATTCCAAATCTGTTTCTTAACATATTGTCCTTCTTTCTCATTCATAGTATTCTACATTTCAATGAGTGCTTGAATATCCGCATCGTAGAATTTTCTTGGCTGCTTTCTTAGTGAGTTGCCTTTTTCACCTCTTCACCATTGAAAAACTGCTGTTCTCTGGACGCCCCAGGAACTCTTTGACAGCAAACATCCTCTGTTCCTTCATGTGGCGTGTTAACTTTCTGGGAACCCAGTTTGTATAGACCATTGAGTAGCCAAGAGACTGCCCCAAAATTGCAAGCACTATCATGGCTCACGCGAAGGCTTTCACCGAGTTTTTAATATTGATTATTCTGTCAGTTGTAATGAGAACATTAGAATCTTTGGTTTTAACTTGCAGCTGACCTGTCTTGCGGGTCGATCACTAGGGTCAATTCCACTCTTCTCTCTAGGACTGCCATTAAATCGACTAAGCCATCACCTTCCTGTGCTTACATCAAATGCGGTCTTTGTATAAACTTTCACTAACTTCCTGTGAATGCTTGTAGTATTTTCTTCTTCCATAAACATAAATTCGATGACAGCTCTTTGTTTTCTACGTGTTCCCAGAAAAAGGTTTTGAAATATGATTATAGGTTGGGAAAAGGAATGTAAGTTCACAAATGTTTCTCCCTGGATTTCTATATAGTTTATGGTTCATAGCTTAAAAATAAAACAAAAACAAAAGTGTAGGAATCCTGACAAATGCTTTTAAAATTAAATTAGAACATGTATTACATTTTGACCGACACCCCCCCTTCCCCGTAGCTGTAAAACTGTTTTTGAATATCGAAAAGGTTAAACTAAAAGCAACCAATATCTATTCTGCATATTCCCGTAATATGCACTTTTTACTCCACCTTACGTATATCTCACTCAGTAACGCTCTGCCTTGAATAGGTCTTGATTTCAAATTGCTTGCTTCTTTATTCCATTCATTATGTGGTTTATTGTCTTCGTTTCTGTTCTTTAAAGTTACTTACCAGCCAAGCCGAATCACGTGATTGGAACTTAAGGTTTCTAAACGCGCGTGCGCGCGCACACACACGCACGGAATGCCGACGAATTATATTGGGTCGGTGCATAATTATCAGGCGTTTTTGTAAGCGAGTTATTTCTTAATAAAAATTGCTGTTTTGTTTACTTTTTTTAAATGGAAATATTTTATTTTCAGGTTATAAAAATGCGTGTCGACAATCATACGCTGCGGAATAATCGTTTAAAAATGTTATTGCTGAATTGTTGTATTTCTTTGTTCATAATAAACATTGTTTAAAAAAACGTCTGATAATTATGCACCAACGCAATATGTAAGCGGAAACATGGAAATACTTATCCAAATGATGTATAGGATATTGAAAATGCTTGATACTAGAATGTCGGAAAACAATTGTTTCATTCCCCCACTCCCGTTTCAAATCTATTTACGGGAGTTTCTTAAGAGCTTTCGGCTTGAGTCACTTTCTAAAACCAGTATTCTGATGCTGGATCATTAAAATTCTAATTTTAGGAAGTTGTTGGGGGAGATGTGAACTTTTCAGCACCCCTTGTATTTTTCACTCACTTTTTCGTATGTTGACTTTTTGAGAATGATATACTTGTAGTTTGTAAAATTTACAATGCTAACAAGGTGTTACTGTTCACGTGATTGATATAACGTAACCTTCCAATGTCTTAGCACTCAGCACATTGTATTAAGGTTGGTGCAAAAATAATATCGTTTTTTGATGTTAAAAAATACGTCAAAAAACGATATTATTTTTGCACCAACCTAATAGTACATTGGTGCACTTGTAAAATCGGCGATAGCTATGTGCCATGCGAGGTGTTACCCAGAATTCGGGGGAATTGCGACATGAAAAAATACTTGCATAACTATCTGGTTTCTACTGTTTTCTTTGAAGTAGAAACTTCTTTGTTGTTTGCAAACTGACTGAAAAAGCTCCGAAAGGCTCGTGGCAAAATGCCGTATTACATTTGGTTCAGTGTGTTGTTCAAAAGTCCCGATCTTTTGGACGAAATTACGTAAGTAGCCCCTCTCTATCTATCTATCTATCTATCTATCTATCTATCTATCTATCTATCTATCTATCTATCTTCATGATTATCTATCTATCTATCTATCTATCTATCTATCTGTCTATCTATCTATCTATCTATCTATCTAAGTACCTTCATGATTATCTATCTATCTATCTATCTATCTATCTATCTATCTATCTATCTATCTATCTATGTACCTTCATGATTATCTATCTATCTATCTATCTATCTATCTATCTATCTATCTATCTATGTACCTTCATGATTATCTATCTATCTATCTATCTTTCTATCTATCTATCTATCTATCTATGTACCTTCATGATTATCTATCTATCTATCTATCTATCTATCTATCTATCTATCTATCTATCTATCTATCTATCTATCTATCTATCTATGTACCTTCATGATTATCTATCTATCTATCTATCTATCTATCTATCTATGTACCTTCATGATTATCTATCTATCTATCTATCTATCTATCTATCTATCTATCTATCTATCTATCTATCTATCTATCTATCTATCTGGGTCTGTTCATTATCTATCTATTTTTTCGGAATATTTCAGAAGAAACTCCGTTATTTTTTAATAGCTGACATGTAAGATCATTTTTGTTCATTCTTCCTTCGTTAATTTTTCATTGATTTTTGCTATTTTTCGAAATTTCTGTAGAACACTCTGTGATCTAAAATTCAGTAACGGAAGAATCATTAAACTCGACAACGCAAAGTTCACTTTGAACATATTTTGAAGCAGAGTTTAATATTTTGCAATCTGAAACATTCAAAAATATTTGAATGTCCTTAATGAAGGGCTCGCTTAAAATTTACTAAGAAAAACTTCGCGAGGATTTTAAAATGAGATAGAAATCAAAAGAAAGAGCTTTTTTTTCCTTTCGCCTTCCTACACATACAGACATTCTGCAAATAACCACATGTTCGTACTGAAATTATAGCCGCTATTCTGACATCAGTTTACTTCGTGCTCGGGAGCATTTAACAAGGCGGTTGTCCCCGGCTGTTATCTCGGCAAGCAAAATAGAAAATGAGAAAAGGCAACGAGAAGTGCATTTGATTACATACTGGCTAAGCCGTCGAATACTTGATAGAACCGTCGAAACAACTTTTCCTCTAATCGATCACACAATTCTCTCTAACTTCGGCAGACAATTCCATTCGCCAAAATAAGACAGACTAATAAGCACTATTAGTCCCTCAAATTCTTAGAATAACTAAATTCTATAAAGCATGGAAGTAACTGCGAAACCTCGTGGAGTAATAATTATTATAACATTCTTAAACCATGGAAGACGTTTGTCTTTTTTGTTTCTACGTTTATTCGTTATCTAGGAATGTGACAGGAAATCAAGTACAAATTTTTGTTTTTGTTTTTACAAAAAAAAAAAAAAAAAAAATGCATCCATGAAATATTAAATCCTCTCCCCCTCCCAAAGAATGAATGTCGTTGCTCTTGCTAGCATTATTATAAAGTAAGGTAGTTAAAACTTACTGAGTGGGTTTTAAAATTATGAGTTGGGGAGTGGTGTCAATTCATGTTTCTTTTTACTTGTAACCAACAATTATAGACATGTCAGCAGAACTCGAACTGAGGAAATTCAGCAGAAGAAATTTTGAACCCTAAAAGGACGAGGGAAAAAATGAAGAGCATGGGGCAGAGAGAGAGAGAGAGAGAGAGAGAGAGAGAGAGAGAGAGAGAGAGAGAGTTTTCAAGAGAACAAGAGAAAGAGAGAGAAAGAGTTGAGGGAAGAGAGATCGAGAAAAAGCAAGAGAAAGAGAGGGAGAGAGAGTAAAACGGGGGAAGAGCAAGAGAAAGAGAGAGAGTGAACTATGGAGAGAGAATAGAACAAAGAATGAGAGATAGCAAGAAAGAAACATTGAAAAAATTAAGAGAAATGGAGCGAGAATGATAGAGAATAAAAGAGAAAGAGTGATAGAAAGAGGGAATATATATATATATATATATATATATATATATAGATAGATAGAGAGAGAGAGAGAGAGAGAGAGAGAGATGAGAAGAGATGGAAGATAAAGAGTGAGTGTAAAGGGGATGTATAAAGGAAAGAGGGAGGAAAGGGGACAGTATTAACAATGGCAACAGCAGCTTGGTAGTCCGCAGCAGTTCAAAGAATTCTGGTACTTACCAAAATAATTTCAAGATAAAAGATAACACCAGTTTTTGGCTCCGTTAACATGAGAGGAAAACAAAGACCGGTCCTTTTCTTTCATATATTGCTTTCTTGATAAAATAAAAAGATAATATTTTTTGTTCACTTTGATCTTTTGTGTGTAAGTCTTACTAGAATTAATTATTGGCGGGCAAAATCTTAACAAAATAAGAAATGCAAATAAGACAGATTTTGGTGACAGAGGCAGAAAACTACAGGAACCATTAAAGAAGACATTAAAGAAAAGTGAGAAGAAAGAGCTAAACATTAATTTTCCTCTTTCAATGTTATTTTCTTTTCAGCTTTTGCAACAAACACAAACACAGATATGCAAAAATCGTATCATTATTACAGGGGTAAGCATGATCGAAGTAAAATTTGACGAGAATTTGTTTTCTTCTACAAATTTTAGTACTTTAACGGTATTTACCTAGCAAAAATATCGCTACGATGCGCCGTTTTTGCTGTTTAACGATATCGATGACATCCCAGAAGAGAAATCGGGTCATTATATTAGGTTGGTGCAAAAATAATGTCGTTTTCTCACATAGTAACATATGTGACAAAACGACATTATTTTTGCACCAACCTAATAATACAGCTAGCTTTTTAGCACACATTGTTATCCTATTTTGGACAGTTCTTTAAAGCAATTGTCTGTCAGAAAATTTAACCATTGTATCTCCAATAGTACCAAATATAACTTATTGTTAATTATTTGCAATCGGTATATATTGCCAAATTTGTGTCGTGGCTTGGTAGTGCGTAGAATAGAGTTCGAAATCTGTTTGCGGCTCTGATTATTTAGTTTGTACGAATGTCTTTCGGAAATTTATGAATCCGCCAGTCCAATGCTCTCTGTCATATCCACCGATGTCTGGAAAATGGACTTGGCACCGGTGTGCTACGATGCTTTGCGGCGATGAATGTAGTGAACCCAAAAGATTCTTCCTTTGCTACTCGGTGCCGTATCACATGAAATGGTATCGCTATTAACCACCCGTTTCTACACTTTTGTTATAACTGACTTAGGACAACAGTTCAATTATATCCTGAATCATATGCACAAACAATTGATGAAGAAACCACTTAATACGAAACACGACATCCAGTTGATGATGTCACGCTGGGTAAACCGGAGATATCAGAAAAACGAGGGGATAAAATACAGATAGAATATTATATATATATATATATATATATATATATGTGTGTCTGTGTGTGTAAAAAGTGTGTGTATATAAATATAAATAAATATATATATATATAATTATTTATATATTATATGCGTGGTACTTATTAGAAAGCTCTCAAATTCAAAAGACACTACATTTATGGTTTTATCATTCTCCCACCGCCATTACTAATCACTTCTACCAATTTACAATAACTATTAGCTAATTATATTATCATTGTCTCCAATCCCTTACAACATTACTATCACATCATATCATATAGACCCGCTATAATCATTAACATAAACTACCCTCTCGCCCAGCATATTAAATATTAAATATCACAATATAAAATAACCAATAAGGATTACAAACCGAAATTTCTACCTGTTACATATACACAGTCATCAAAAACAAACAAATAACCAGCTTTAAATATAACAAATAAACCCCCTTTTTTCAAAAATTTAAAAATAAATATAAATAATAATAATTTTTACCTATCATAATTTTACACAAACCCCACCACACGTATATACATACATGCGAGGAAATATTATTCAGTGGAAAAATAGAAAAATGACATGTATACATTCACGAGACATTCACGAGAAATTTTCGCTACACTTCCAATCTTTGAATTTCAACATACAAATGCGTATGTATAGACACAACACCAACCGCATACATACATATGTCATATCCGAAACTGTCCACATATGTTTATATATGTATGAGTCCCGACGGACGACCAAGTATGTATGTGTCTGCGTACTCCATTAGGCGTATGAACATACCATAAATTCCTAAGTTGGCATCTACGCGGATGACACCACAATTTATTCCTGCCTCAAAAACAAATCTAGTCTCGCTGACAAAACTCGCCTGGCCGTGCGTCTCGAAAATGACCTCCAATCGATTGTGAACTGGGACAGGAATTGGTTGGTCAACTTTAACGCTTCAAAAACAAAACTGCTCTCTATTAATCACCATAGAGATCCTTCCCTGCCCTCCATTAGAATGATTGACGCTCAACTTCTCGAGAGCAACTCTCTGCGGCTGCTCGGTCTCACGTTGACTGCTGACCTGAGATGCAACAAATACATTGAGTCAATTGCCTCGTCCACCGCAAGGAAAGTTGGCTCCCTGTGCCGCGCCAGGAAAATTTTCTCCCCGGAATCGATCCTCCAGATCTACAAATCAACAATTCGCCCCTGCATGGAGTATTGCTGCCATATATGGTCTGGTGCCACTTCTGTTTGCCTCTGGGTTCTTGATAGGCTCCAGAGGCGTACCTCTCACCTGTGGAACTCCCTTCCCTATTCCAGTTTCCCTGAGAGCTATAATCTCCAGCTATTCAAGTGTAATGTAAGTCGATATCTCCAGTTGCCTTGATCTATCCACTACCCTTCTCCTCATCCTTTCTTTTATCACTCCTATCTGATCTTGCTCCAAATTTTCTGTAACCCCTTGCGTCCTAGTGGCTTCCCGCCTTGCTTGGGGTGAAATGCTTAAAAAAAAAAAAAAAAAAAAAAATCGGCATCCGACCATAGTAATGTAGCTTCCCTGTGCCTTTTCAATAAATATTTTCACGACAGTTGTTTTGATGAGCTCTCGTTGTTTTATTCCCCCCACCCACAGACAATGGATTGTAAATATGGGGGACTAGTTAGTATTTTCATAGAGACAAAGAGGTATTATGGTGGTTGTAGTAAGAAAGGTACGTATGAATGTGTTGTTTTGGTGTAAGGAATATTGTTCGTACGATTGGGTCAGTGTTTGCGGCTAGCTAAGTTATAGTTAAGACAGATGAAGACCTTCTTTTCCCCAATCCCCTTTTCGGCCTTGTGCCACATTTCTGTATTGTACAGAATAAATATCGCTCTCTTTGGTACCTCGACTTCGGGAATTTAAGCGCGGTACTAGATTGGAAACTAAGTTTCATCATTTTACTGTTGAAGTTGTTAAGTGTAGGCGTAAGTTCTATTCTGATGGTTTCTTCTCTCACACTTTATAAAACTTTCTTCCAATTTCTTGCTCTCGTGTCAACTACGACCTACTAAAATTTAGATGTAACGTCAATTGTCATCTGCTGTCTCCTTGAGTCTTTTTTTTAGTGCGTTTTCTTCTCAATAAAGTTTTCTCAGTTTCCTTCCCCTCCGTAATCCTCTCCATTTAAGTGGCTCTATGGCCTTGGTTGTGGGGAGGAATGATTCATAAGCATCCTTGGTTTTGGACGAATTAATATGCTTTATGGTTAAATGTTTGAAATTTGTCAGTGCTACCTACGAAAAGTTAATGTTACCGACTCCTTCGAAATATTTCGCTTGGGAATTAAAATAGGGATTAAACATCTGTTTTTTTTTTCTTGAGATTTTAAGCATTGTCGGAATTCAAGTGTGATAATGTCGAGTATTTCCTGTGATTCTATCTGGATCTCCCGAATTCTATCAGCCGGAATTTAATCTTTAGAAACAGATATTGTCTTCGGGATGAGGCAAATTTCTTGTTTAATCTTTGACCTTTCTGCAAATAGCAAAGCCATATTATTTCCTATCAAGTTCAGTAGTCACGGCATACATATTGCAACAATACGCTTCATATTCAAAATCTCCGTTACTGTTTCTAACGACAAACCGTACGATCCCATGAAAATGATAGATAACGATAAAGATATATTCCAATGCCATACCTGTCGACGACCAAAACGCTTATACGTTAGGTTCTTTGTTATGGTTCTTGCAAAGATTCCCAGTTTCCCCAATTTTTTTGTCCTCGCTTTTTATCTTTACTGGAAAAGCCTTATATATTTCTCCATTCCTTTATGATTTGTCCCACACTCGCCACGAGTGAGTGAGCTTCTGGATTCTGCTTATCGGCAGACTAAAACGACCGTTCTCATTTTTCTATGTTGGACAGGCCAAACTAAAAAAAGTTTTATTTTTGGGTTCATCTCCTCCCGTCTTTATTTCTTGATAAAATTTGTATATAATTTTATAATAATAATAATAATAATAATAATAATAATAATAATAATATATATATATATATATATATATATATATATATATATATATATATATATATATTACAATTTTCACTTCATGCCTCTTTTTAGTAGTACCCCAGTGAATATGTTGTATCGTGGTAGATGTTGGATCGAATAGAGGAGGATGTGTTTTCGTGGTGATTGAGAAAATTGTTAGAATGAATGAGTCGCTCGTCGGATTAGCTAGGTGTAGAATAGTCAGTGGATAAACGTTAAAAATAAACACATCATCACTAAATGTTTTCC
This sequence comes from Acanthosepion lycidas, assembly GCA_963932145.1. NCBI lineage: Eukaryota > Metazoa > Mollusca > Cephalopoda > Sepiida > Sepiidae > Acanthosepion > Acanthosepion lycidas. The sequence goes on along the minus strand of OZ010588.1, from coordinate 44,655,628 downwards.
TTTTCTATTTCGTGGCTTTTTGTACCAGATTTTTCTTTCTTTTCTAAACTAATTTGGGTTCGTTTATTTTACGACATATAAACTCTTGTTGGATCATATAATGTCGGAATCATTTAAAAAAAAAAAAAACAATGCCTAAGTTTGGAAGCATTTACTTGTTTAAGGGATAGGTAAATATCAGTCGTTTATATTACGAAGAGTAAATAAGCATTTACCTGCATCGGTGATTGGTAGTATATATTTGAGTCTGTAACCCTTTACTTGTTTTTAAGATACGTAAATATTGGTCGTTTATACTTGAATCTGTCAGTCGGGTCTGGTGCTTCTGCTATGCATTTAGAAACTCTTGATAAAATACAAAGAATAATCTGCAATGTTACTGGTTCTGACCTGGCATCTAGCCTTCAATCATTTTCCTAATGCCGTAACCCAGATTCCATGTACATTTTCTATAAATATTTTCGTGATAACTGTCTTGATGATCTTTCCTCTATGGTCTCTGGACTTTATGAATTTAAACTCAGTACTAGATTGGCGGCAAGGTCTCATCATCTTAAGGTTGAAATGGCTAGATGTAACCGTAAGTTCTATGCTAAGAGTTTCTTCTCGCTTGTGGAACTCTCTTCCGGTTTTTTGCTTCAGTCAACTTTGGTCTTTAAAAATTTTAAATCAATCGTTTTTGATTCCTGTTCTTTAATTGTTTTATCTCCTGAATACTTTCTTTTATTAATTTTATCATATTTTCTCACACTCAGTCTTTATTGCCTTGCTTGAGCTGAAATAATTAAAAAACGTATTTATTTCATAGGCGACCCCATTTAGGAGGGAATCTACTCCTCTGCAGGCGTTCCAAACTATTGTATTATTTTGTTTTAGGTGAAAGCAAAATTTGATTTAGTTTCTGTGTTCTTTATAATCTGACATTTCAGATGGAGATTTAAATTGCTGAACAACTAAAGCATTACAAAAGCGTTCATAAGCCATGAATGTCTGCCAGCTTGCGTGATATTTACACACGGGCTCACAAATGTTAATGCCCACAAAGATACGCAGTACATTTGATACACGAGCTGTTCAAATTCGCTGAAACTCATGGTTAGCACAGCTTACATACTAAAACGAAAGAAAATATGAATATTCATGATCAATTGTAAATTCGGTCAACCGTTGTAAGACGACAGAATGTATGGTTGTCAGCAAAAGGGTCAATCCAGCATGAAAATTACAAATTGGGGATGCCCAAATCAAGCAAGTACGAAAATTGAAATATCTCGGAAGTGTTTTAACAGGACAGAAAATACGACGCTGAAATCCGAAGGTCCATTGAGATAGCGAAATATGCCTTCCAAAAGTATTAAGAAACAAGAAAACCCAAGGAAGTAAGAGAAGGTATTAAAGGAATGCTAGAAGAAAGGACTAACCATCACTTGTAAGAAAACAGAATGCATGGCTATCAGCAAGAGGAACAGCCCAAGATGTAAACGAATGAATTGGTGGTAGCAAAAAGCATTTACGAAAATGCAAATATCTAAGAAGTTGCGAATTACGAATTGTAAATCAAGCAAGTACGAAAATTTAAATATTTGGGAAGTGCTTTAACAATGGACAGAAAATGTCACAGAAAAATCCGAGGTTGCATTGGAATAGCGAATGATGTCTTTCAAAAGCTAAGCAAATAAATGCGTTTTACGGCAAAGATCGAACCTGCATCCCTCTTTGTAGGGGAAACCTCTGTTTGATACCACCTGACCACGAACAAAGGTGGTTCTATTTTCCCTTTTTAGAGAAATAAAAAAAATTAAAATGGGGCGTCTATTTCAACAGAGCAGGGAAAATTTCAACAGAGCAGAGAAAATTTCTTTAGAAACAATGAAAAGATTGCTAACCTGTTATCAAATATCAGCCCTCTTATATATGACAATGAGTAGTGAGTAATCTTCTCCCAGATGAAGAAGAGACTTGAGGCAACAGAAATGTGGTTCTACAGAAGGATGTTGAGAATATCATGGATTAAACATGTGATCAATGACGAAATTTTAGAGAAAATGCAAATAAAAAAAGGACACTTATAATTAACTCCAGAAAGAGACAGTTGAAATTTCTAGGGCACATAATGAGGGAAGAAGGCTTGGAAAATTTGACACTCACAGTACATATTGAAGGCAACCGGGACAACACATATCCTACCTAACGAGCTTGTGTAAATGGTTGGCACAACAGGGATTATGAGAAATAGGGAAAAGAAAAAAATTACAAAGAGCTACAAAGGAGAGGAAATGGTGGAGAGTCATGATCACCCACGTCAAGAAGAGACACAGCACAGAGAAGAAGAATATTTATGAAGAAAGGCTATAAATCTATGCTACGCTCTTGTGTAATTGAAAATTTCTAAAGAATTAATGGAATTATTTTTATTACTTCGAACTATAATAACTATAGTAGATACTTCGTATTTGAAATAGACGCCCCATTTTTATTTATTAAATAGTGTACATTACGTCAACCGGCCTGCGCTTTCGAGAAGTCTTAGTAAAGAAAATGCGTTCCCCGGCAGAGATCGAACTTGCGTCCCTCTTTGTAGGGGAAACAACCGTTTGATCCAGTGTGCTTTACCGCCTGGTCACGAAATACATCACAGCAAGTAAGTTTCTATTTTCTCTTTTTAAAGAAGTAAAATAAATAAATAAATAAAATGAGGCGTCTATTTCAAATAAGAAGTAACCACAATAATAACATTTGAACTAATAAAAATGTCGGATTAAAAATAAATCCAGTAATTCTTTAGAAATTGCTTTGTTTACGTTTCGGAAACAAAACTGAGCAGATGTGAAGCTTTTGAGAAAATGGTCTGAATGGGGAAGTTTTGATTTTCTTAAAGACACACACACACACACACACACACACACACATATATATATATATATATATATATATATATATATATATATATATATATATATATATATATATATGCTTTTCTTAAAAACTTTCATATAGTGATACTTTTGTTAATCTAATCAAACGGTGAAACTATCAAGCTCTGAAACTATGAAGGTCGGACTCGCGAACTTGGACCTGTGTATGAAATGATTATTATTGATTTTGATTTCTATAACTTAATTAAGTGCATATATATATATATATATATATATATATATATATATATATATATATATATATATATATATATGTGTGTGTGTATGTGTGTGTGTGTGTGTTTGTGTATGTATTCCGCTATATTCTCTTACATTCAGACATCAGTGTAGGCTAGTTTGAAAAGACATTCGGCTGTTTTTAATGTTTAATGACTCCCAGTCTGTCTGTAACGAGATTATCGGCGCTAGAATGCTGTTAATGTGTTATTCAAACAGGACGTGTGAAGCTGTTCACACAGGCTGAGTTTGATCACGCGAAAATGTGCATAGACTTAGAACCAGGATTGAGCAGACATCACTGGTCAATGTCATGAGATGGAGGGTGTAATCTTTGAGAGAAATCAGTGCTAACTTATATACACAGTAGATTCCAATTAATTGGGACAAAATTAGAATAGAGCAACTTGGCCCAATTAGGCGACTTTTGCGAAGAAGCATATAAACAATTTAAGTATATTCAGTTTTAGTAGGAAGTATGTATACTGAGGAATTCTTTATTGTTATTAGGCTGGTGCAAAATAATGACGTAATAATGTCGTTTTTTGACGTTAAAAATACGTTAAAAAACGACATTATCACGTCATTATTTTTGCACCAACCTAATATAAATGTTATTTTAGTTGATGCATATATTTGAGTGGACATTCTTGTTTTTTTTTTACTATAAAATTAACGTCTACTAACCTAGATATAGAAAATCTCATTAGCGGAAAATATACCACTCGACTGGAAAATCACCTAGGTGTGCTTTACCTTTCGACTACTGGAGGTCTCTATATGAAAAGCAAGGCACAATTACCCTTTTTAAAGAAATCTACATCACTTGTTGGGACTATTCGATGTTTATATTAGCTAACTATATTTCCGTACACAAAACAAAATAATTTAAGTAATTAATGAATTTCAAACCTACATAATTTTTTTAATAAAAAATTTGACAAAAATTGTTCAAAGCAAATTCGAGTTAATGCAATTTATGTGATTTTCATAATTTCGAACGAACTCTCTATATACAGAAAAAGTCAGATGTACATACATAATATATGTGACAAATGGAGATAAATCACACATATACACACACAAATATATATATATATATATATTAGGTTGGTGCAAAAATAATGTTTTCTCACATAGTAACATATGTGAGAAAACGACATTATTTTTGCACCAACCTAATATATATATATATATATATATATATATATATATATATATATATATAATGTAATGAAAAACAAATGGTACCTTAAAGTGGTTTGTTTTTCATTACATATTAGCTCTGTCCTCACATTGAGCTCTCAGGATTTCATCCTCTTTGGATTTACCAATTCGGTTTACCAAGTTCCTTATAACTTAAATATATATATATATATATATATATATATATATATATATATATATATATATATATATATATTACATTCCACTGTCTATAATTATTAATCTATCTTCATAATAAAGATAGTCATCTGAACATATTTATCAGGAGATTGTAAGTGAAATTTATTCTTAAATATTTGTTACATGTAACAAATATTTAAGAATAAATTTCACTTACAATCTTACTGGATTTGTTATGTTAGTAGGTTACTTAAGTTTACTCCATCGCCTGTAACAATTGTCACAAAAATACATAGAAGAAACCTAAAGGAATCTAAATAAAAGATTATATGAACACAAAAGGGACATTTTACAAAATAATACATAAAATTTTAGGGTTGTTGACCTTAATGAGACTGATCACAACTTTGACATAAAAAATGCCACTCTGAACAAAGGAGAAATAATTCACTACGATGTAACTGTCTAGGGAGTGCCTTAATCGCAAGGTCATCTACAGTAAATTTGCGCCTTGGCACTTACAACATTTCACCATTCCTGACATATCTTCTAATAGCATAGAGTGGAATACCTAATTAGAAAAGTGATAGAAAAAAAAAGATTCTAAATGAATTCGGCTAGAAAAAAAAAATCTAAAATTACCATCACCCCTCTGTCGTGTGCACGTGTAGTCCTACCAACGTAACAAAATTTAGCCCGATGAAGTTCTGAAGGACGAAAACGCTTCACAAGTAATCTTTTTTCACTTTGTCATAAAATTTTCCCAATATATATATATATATATATATATATATATATATATATATATATATATATATATATATATATATGTGTGTGTGTGTGTGTGTGAAAAGTGTGTGTATATAAATATAAACAAATATATATATATAATTATTTATATATTATATGCGCGGTACTTATTAGAAAGCGCTCAATATCAGAGATAGAGCTAACATATTTGGTTGGATTGATGTGAGTTTGTGACCCTGGGTTTCACGCTTTTGCTTTTTTTTTGTTTGGTTTGTCTGACGATCGCAAAACCGTGAAACCCAGGGTCACAAACTCACATCAATCCAACCAAATATATATATATATATATATATATATATATATATATATATATATATATATATATATATATATATATATAATGTAATTAAGCAGCAAGTATTCCCTAAAATATGTCTTATTAAAGAGTATAGGCATTTTTGAGCTTCATATGTTTGTTCATGTTCCTCACCAAATTTCGAATAATCCTTTTTAAATAGGTATAGATATTTTAGGTGTATTGATTGTCAAGGATAGTTTCGCCTAATACTGCAAATTGCTGCAAAACTCGAGTCATATTCTTATATGGTCTTGTCAGATCAATACTTTCACATATATGTCATATATGGCGCGAAACCCGTTCAGAAATATCTAATCTGTCACCTGTATACAACCGCTTTCTAAGATTAATGGTTAAAAATCGCTCTGAGTGAATGAAAGCTGTAGGTTTCAGCGAGGACCATTATTCTTCAAACGTTGTGAATTGGTGCTAAAGAATCGCAAACAAAGAATTGAATCAAGTAGCAGAAACGACATCACTTGAGGACTATCAACAGCAGCAACAACTAAAACGGATATCACACGTAACTCGAAGAGAGAATAATGACATAATCAAGATTTTCACGTTGCAATCTACTTTAAACAAAACGTTAGGAAAGAAGACCCCCCCCCCTATCAATACTGGAAAGAGCGATAACAGCTATTGGATTTGATAAACCTATTTTTCTGAAAAGTTTTTGGAGAGAAAGTTTTTTCCAAATTTCAATAGACAGTAGCATTGGGCTGTTCGGTCAATGAATACCGGATGTTTCCTTATATGGAAACGGCTAATATTACCATTACTATTACCAATACTAAAAATTGCATAACTGAAAATCCGCCATGTTAGGGAGTAGCATGTAAATGGCTGAAAAGGAATTCTATGCAATCTGTGTAAATGTAAACTGTTCGAAGATAAGGACAGCTAAAAGAAAATTACCGTGTGCCAATACATCGATGACCTCATACCTGTTTCATTTAATCCCTGCTTTCGTTACCAAATGTTGACTAGTTTAAGAAATTTCTTTGTTCTGTTTGCTCAAACATAATATTTCCATACAACGCAGCAGCCATGTTGCAATTCTTGACCTTATTTTCCTTAGCTATGCCGCAGTCGTCGATTTGCAATGAGGACCTTATCAATTTCCCGTCTCATCTTACCAGGACGCTTTTCGGTGCTTTACGTCGAATTGAACGAGATTTTCCTTCCTTAGTCATTGAATTGCATGATCACGTTGTGACATCAAACCTCTACGTCAAATTGTGACGTCAGCCGATCCCGGGTCTTATCCTGGTCGCGGTGCCAATTGTGATGATCTAACCTTTAAGTGATTCGGATGGGAATCTGGTTAGATTCGATATCAGCCTCGTCGTTCCCAACCCGCTTCCAACGTCTGGTTACCGAAGTAACTACTTTGATCTCCAGTCTGCCTACCCACGTTGTGAATTGATCTTAGGCAGACGAAATCAATCAGCGTTGGGGCCGTACTGCAAGCTCGAGTTCGAATGAGGGCGGTATCGCACAAGTACGGGCAAAATAAAATAAAATAATAAGTCGAAAATGGTATAAAAAAAAAGATAACAATACTTTATATCTGGTTGCTGGATACATAGGACTGCGTCTATCTCCCGACCCGCTATATGGATTGTGACACGTGGTTTTCAGGCGAAATTCACAAAGCTTATTTTGGTGGTGTGAGTCAAAAAAAATAAATTGTTCTTGGTTAGAAGTTGAGTTCGGAAGTTGCGCGAATCTTGGTCAGCGCTTTGTGGTGGGTCTTCAGAGCTCTCAACTGGAACTCTCTCTCGAACTCAAAACTAACTAAACTCCAACTGAAACTCTACTGATTTTTGCTCGCTGCGAATTTGCTTATATCGACGCCGATTCAAAACCGGGGGTGGGCTCGTCAGGGTTTGAGGTTCCCTGATAAGTCTAAATCCACAAACCCCTTCTTTTGTTTTCGGTCAGGAAAAATTCATTATTTCCATTTTTGGAAGTCTTCTCTTACTCCCACCTTCTCTTATTTTCATATGGACATCTTCCCACTTCTTCGTAGTAATCCCTCATACTTAAACTCACTGCGGCTGCCTCCTTGCGTCACATGATCACCTCCGCCTGGCTGGTTAGCGTTCAACCAATGGTCGATCAACAGTGTGGGCGTGACTAGACTAGCCTTGTTCTTAAAAAAAAATATATATATTTTGTTAAAAAAAAAAATTATCTTTTTCTTTTCCTTTTCTTTCTTTTGTTTCTCTCTTCTTCTCTGGCCGCCAAGAAGACAATACGACCCGTAGAGTGACAATCTCAATTCTTATCCTAACGTCACGGCATATGGAATTCTTCAATCAGATTTTCGCCAGCACCAAGAGGCTAGTCAACCAGACACACTTATTCTTCGGCGCCAACGAAATATTGTTTCGCTGTCATATTCAATTTCCAACACAGCCCAGATGTGTTTTCTCTCAATGACACCTCCCATCGACAAAGACCCAACCTAGAGATGACTCTCTTTGTGTGTGGTCAACAGATGACCTATTAAATTGTTTTCAGACAGCATCATGACACAAGTAAACCTTTATCTATATAAAACTCTGTAATCACCTGGTGTTTGTCAATTAGCTTTATGACAATGGCCATAAGAATTTTCACCATTCTTCATTTATCAAAACAACATTTTCAAATGTCTCTTCTCGTAGGTGACTTTATCTTTAAAATTTTCCTCGCGGGGAATTTCACCACTCCCGACAATCAGCCTGTCACAAAGACACAGTTAATTTTTTATCTATCTAAACAAAACAATGTATTAACCTGGACCCTGCCAGCCAGCCCCAAGACAATGGCCGACAGAACCCTCACCAGTGTCTTCCATTATCAAAATAAGTTAAGTTGTCTGTTCCCTAATAAACTGGCTTTTTTTTCTTTCTCTTTTTCCTTTCCTTCTTTTTCCCTCTTTTTGCGCCCCTAAATGGTGTCACAACGTTCTTCACAGTTGAAAGTGGAAATACCAACTTCGGTGCTTTTTATGACTGGTTCATTTTATCTTCGGACCGAGCAAGAATAAAGTTCCCATTGAAATTAGAATATTTTTCAGCCTTCTGGAATATGTGATACGGCGGAATAATTGTACAATTATTTTTCTTGCGTTTCTAAAATAGTAAACCGTGTAATTATCGCTATGTCGTGATTTAATATAAAATCTGAGTAAAATATTTGTATGTATGTCTCGTTTCTGTATATACATAATAATGGGAGACATTTGGAATACAAGTATCTTAGATTGTAAAAATGACGTAGAGTATCAAATATACTTATTACATAACTGATATACAAGAGTTCAACATATTATCTAAGATTTTGCTATTTATTACAGGTAGCTCTTATCTCTTTTGCTGACGGTGGACCCTCATATTGTCGTGGACTCAAAAGGAATTGCATACGTGGATGTTCTCTTCGTGGTGGTGATCATCTCAGGGATGTAATAGTAAAATCTTAGATAATATGTTGAACTCTTGTATATCAGTCATGTAATAAATATATTTGGTACTCCATGTCATTTATATCATAGAAGATACTTGCATATAAAATGTGTCTCATCATTATGGAACGCCCTATATATTCAGTTGACTTCATCTAGCATGATCGTGTGTGTGACACGATCATGCTACCCTATAGTCTGCGGTAGGCGCAATGGTTTATAATCATTGCCTTTGTCTATATTTCTGTCTGTTTATTTCTCTGTCTCTCTCTATATATAGTAATAATATTAATACTGTAATCTCTATCTATAAAAGGCAGGATGTGTGTGTGTGTGTAACGAATGCGCGGCCGCAATTTTCGACGGATTTGCACCAAATTTTACATGCACATGCTCCAAGTTAGCGAGAAGGCCAAGACCGACTTTGCATTTCCCAACTCCCATCGATAGTGGAAATAATCGATTTTTCATGCTTCATACTCAGTTTTCATGTAGCTTGCGGCCATTTTGTACTGGCCAGAGTGAGAGCCAATAGCTGGCTGCTACGAATAGGCAGGAAGATTCTATTGGCCAGCGTGAGAGCCAACAGCTGACTGACACGAATGTTAACTAGCAAGCTAGCATGCAAAAAAAAAAAAAAATCGATAGCTGCATTCGTCACAAGTGGGAAAAATTTAAATCTGCATGGCACTTTACTCCAATTGGCTCATTCGCTTGCTTAAACTCAACGTTGATTCTGATTCCGCAGAACTGGGTTGGGCGTAAAAAAGTATTTATTGTTAACATTCTTTTTTCATTCGGTTTTTCCAGTTACGAGTCCTTTTTTTAAAGCTGATCGTTTTTTGTTCATTTTGTTTAGTTCTTTTTTCATAACAGATTTAATGTTTAGTATAGAGCTTAGAAAAAATTCACAGTATGAGATAGGCAAGAAGTAAGGCATGTAGCAACATCAGCACAGCAAAGGGCACTCCTTTAAAGGCAAGGAAGGGCAAAAATATTTTAAGTCAAGTGATAGCGATTGCTGTATGAGTCGTGCGATTTTTGAATCAAGCACGGGCAACGCCGGGCCGTGCTGCTAGTATATATATATCTATTAATAAAATCTATTTAATTATTTAACCTTCTGATGAGCAGATTAAAGTCGTAAAGATATATTTTTTTAAATGTTTACGATTAATACTCTATTTATTAATACTGAAAATTTTACTTTCAAAGACTGCTTGCCTTAAATGATTTATCCTCTTGTGATACACAGGTCAACTATTTAATGAGGGTTGAGGGCGAAACACCACTTTGTTATTATTATATATATATATATATATATATATATATATATATATATATATATAATGTATATAATATTAGTGGTAAATATACACATAAATAATGGAATAAATTATGACCATGGAATATTAGTGTTTAAGCCTTTTTATTATATATATATATATATATATATATATATATATATATATATATATATATATATATATGTATATATTGAGAGAGAGAGAGAGAGAGAGAGAGAGAATAAAGTCGAAAAATATGAAGTTGAAAAGCAGGTGGGTGTAAAAGCTAAAAAAAGATGAATGAGAAGAAAATAGGGCGTCAACGACGCCCACCACAAAGACGATAACGACAACGAAGGAGGCGAATAATGTTGTTTTATTGATAGCGATTTAACCAAATCAATATTTCTTTCTGTGAATTGATTACGTTATCCTCCTTTCACTGTTTTGCTTCTTTCTTTGACACCATGATGGAGACTTGGCCATTCATTTGTTGTCAAGCAGTAACGTATCGGGAATAACTTGACCCAACCCAATAGCCAAATATTTCTCATAACTTCCAACGTTTTATTCTAGTAACGCTATCTATCTATCTGTCTCTAAGTACCTTCACGATTATCTAACTATCTATCTATCTATCTATCTATCTATCTATCTATCTATCTATCTATCTATCTATCTATCTATAAGTACCTTCATGATTATCTATCTATCTATCTATCTATCTATCTATCTATCTATCTATCTCTAAGTACCTACATGATTATCTATCTATCTATCTATCTATCTATCTATCTATCTATCTATCTATCTATCTATCTACTAGTACCTACATGATTATCTATCTATCTATCTATCTATCTATCTATCTATCTATCTATCTATAAGTACCTTCATGATTATCTATCTATCTATAAGTACCTTCATGATTATCTATCTATCTATCTATCTATCTATCTATCTATCTATCTATCTATCTACTATATGTATCTATCTATCTATCTATCTATCTCTAAGTATCTATCTATCTATCTATCTATCTATCTATCTATCTATCTATCTATCTATAAGTACCTTCATGATTATCTATCTATCTATCTATCTATCTATCTATCTATCTATCTATCTATCTATCTATCTATCTGTCTAAGTACCTTCTCGATTATCTATCTATCTATTAGGTTGGTGCAAAAATAATGACGGTTTTTGACGTATTTTTGCACCAACCTAATATCTATCTATCTATCTATCTATCTATCTATCTATCTATCTATCTATCTCTAAGTACCTTCATGATTATCTATCTATCTATCTCAGTCAATTAGTATGTAGGAAGGCAAGCGTGGTGGCTGGGATAGCTGCAACTTGGCCTCTGTTGTCTGCGCTCGGTTTTCGTGCCAATTTTAAAGACTCAAATACAGGATTAAGAAATATAAACAATTTTACTGAATTTTTACTAGGTCTTAAGCAATTTCACTATTGACGTCAATGTAGTTTAGGCAACCATCCCACAAAAAAGAAAAAAAAAAATGAAAAAAAAGAAAAAAAAAAGAGAAAAAATGAAAAAAAAGAAAAAAAAACGAGAAAAAATGAAAAAAAAAAGAACAGTGAAACATAAAATGAAACAAATGATAATCGTTAAATTAACCGTTTTCATGCAGGAAACGTTCGGCATTCACTGACTGGACAGTTACTCTTATTGTCGGATGAAATTTATAAAATGTTTTTCAAGAAAATACGTTTCTCAGGTCTACTATCTATTATCGCTCTTTCTGGTTACTGATGGGAGTTTTCTTCCTAACTTATTGCTTAAAGTAGTGTGGAGGGTCAATATCTTGACTATATCATTATTTCCCCTTCTAGCTACACTAGCTATCCAATTTAGATGTTGTTACTCTTGGGCATCTTCATGTGATGTGGTTGTTGTTATTTGGTAAAGTTCTTTTTGATTTTGTGGCGCCAGTCTGTAAGATCAGATGAAGATTTGTCTTCCTTGAGACATAAAGGTTTCATTACCTTGTAGCCATTTTAATTATTTATCTGAGAAAACGGTTGTACATAAGTGATAATGTAGATATTTCTGAACGAGTTGGATGTCATCCGCAACCTATCGTATATTCAATTTCCTCATATCGTTCGGTTTATTAAGTAAATTTTCTACTTAATATATTTCTATAAATAATATCTGGTTACTCGTTTTCCGAGTGCATCTGGCTGCTAGCGCGGCTAAACAATCCCTGCTGCAGACGCATCCTCAGCAAGAAAACGCTGCCTCAACACCCACGGTAACTATGCTAAGCAGGCCTTAGTTACAGTTTTTGAGAAATAGCGTATAATCTGGCGTGATCACTCATTTTCAAATTGGTTAGTACGCTAAAACCAGCGGCCATGATGAATTGAAACCCACAGTGACTTGTGAGTGACTTCATGCTAGCACAACCATCGATAGATTTCGATCAGTTTCGGCTCAACACATGGTAAGGTTTTTAGGCATGCTGACATCACCTCCCCAGATCGATAACATCAAGGAGTTCCTTCGAACCACTTCGCTACGCACTTATAGTATATGTTGCGGGCGTTACATACGTCGTGTGTTTCTTTTCGGTTAAAACACGTATCTCCTGGAATATCCACAACAAAAATGGCGGACTCAGTATGTGAGTCCACGTGAATAAGTGGAAAGAAACAACAAGAACCAATACATGTACAAACAAATGATAATATGTATTAAAAAGAAATGTATACAAGTGACAAAGACAATGATGTGTGTAACAAAAGAATGGGGGAACGTTTTTGGTTCAAAGTATGTGAAGTGAGTGAGTGTGCGTATGTATGTGTGTTGTGTGTGTGGTTTGTTCATGCGTTTTCCAATAGGAAATGTGTTTTTTTCACGACAGACTTACATAGTGACATGTAAGCGGAAAAAAATAAGAAGAGGCCGAGAAAAATTGTCGGAGAGCGTCTTCTAGTAGTCGTTTCAGGAAAGTAAGTGGAGTTAACCCCACATATATATATATATATATATATATATATATATATATATATATATATATATATATATATATATGTATGTATAAGCATTATATTACATCACAAGCATTTATTAAATCCATTCTTAAAAAATCTAACGTATGTTTATCTAAAACAATGTCTACTAGATAAATACACACACACACACACACACACACATATATATATATATATATATATACATACTACAGTTAAAAATTTTGAAGCCACAGCAAAATTAGCATGAAATAAAATTGACAAAAGAGTGAAAAAAAAAAAAAAAAAGCTTCGTAGTATCCTTATTAAAGGAAGAGAGAAAATTACTGTGTTGATACATATTTATTTATTCTGATTACTTTCGACATTAGCACAATGCCATTATCAGGGTGTTGAGTTTTCTAAGACAAAAATTGTTGTGTTCATCATTTTTCTAAGATAAAATTGTTGTCTTCATCTGGAAATTAATTTTTTTACCCGTGAATTGAAAAACGCTATGGTTATTTACTGTACGATTTAAAATCACGATATAAACAACAGGGGTGGTAATTAAGTTATCAAATGTCCAAATAATTTTTTAAGACTATTTCAAACTATTATCAACATGGTAATTTTCTTTTTTTCTTTAATAAGGAATACTAAGAATCTTGTCCTATATATAATATATATAAGAAAACAAGTTGTTTTTCACACCGAATATGCACAACGGCAATCCTAAGAAAACGACCAGGATTTCTTAATGGTGGACATAATCTTAACAGCATGAGATATGCAGATGACACAGTATTAATAGCAGACACAGAAAGGAAACTCCTTGAAATGGTAGTAAAAGAAAGCGAGAAGAAAGGACTAAACATCAATTGTAAGAAGACATAATATAGGGTTGTCGGCAATAGGAACAAGCCAAGGTGGTACCAAAATCCAGCAATTACGAAGATACAAATATCTGGGAAGTGGTTTAACAGAAAACGGAAAATGAGACACTGAAAGATGCCTTTTAAAAGCTAAGCAAAGCAAAGTAAAACAGGAAAACTTTGCTAGAAACAAACGAAAGATTGTTGAACTGCTATGTAATATCAGTTCCCCTGAACTTGCTAGATAGAGAATACTTGACAATCTCCTCAAAGATGAAGAAGAGACTTGAGGTAACAGAAATGTGGCCCTACAGAAGGATGCTGAAAATATCATGTGAGCAACAATAAAGTTTTAGGGAAAAAAATATCATAAATTGTAAGAAGACAGAATGTCAGCAAGAGGATCAGCCCAAGATGTAAACCATAAATTGGTGGTGCCAAAATTGGTGGTTGATTTTCGGGTGTAACAGAGGTAGTAATATGAGAGTACAAAGGTGGATCAGTGAATCAATAAGACTTGAGCCTGACACAGTGAGTATCTGAAAAGATTTTGCATATAAAAGAAGAATAAATCTAATCTAACCGCCTGTAAATCTATCAATTTATACCGTTGCAATTGAATCCATATTAGGTAAAATAATTGTTGACTGGATTTAATAAAGCTAGCTCTTTTGATCTTCGATTATTTCGCTCTTGACTCGGAATCAAATACGAATTATCAGCTGTTTGATGATTCCCCTTCTACCTGAATTGATTGCGTATTGATTATTCATTTAATGCCAATTGCTGGTTTCCCAACCAATGATGTTTGACTCTCAAATCCTTAATTCTTTGATACTGGATAATATAAAAATATCCCGGATTTAATTAATAGAAAAGCCATTATCCTAAACTCGTGATACAACGGGATTAGTTGACAAGTGATCACCCCACCCCCAAACAGGACTTCCTGACCGCTTGTTGCCTGATAGCACGATCCTGATATTTAAGAAAATCCTTCACCTCTTATTGATTGTCTTCAATCAGTTTAAGGCACCAGAGCCTTTAACTCAAAGAATATTACACATTTTTTAAATGACAGATGATAAAAATATCATAGGAAATCAAACCAAAAAATATGTTATTTACATGTTCATCTTGGAGGTCATACTCAATGTTTCGGCCGTTGTAAAAAAATGATATCTGAAAAAAAAAATCCCCCAAAAACACAGCGATCTGAGGTTTCCTTTAAAGTTTATCAAAGTAATCAGGAAAATTGCGCCTGTCTTACTGAATACAATTAAACTAGTTTGGTTGAGGACTACAGTCGTAGAACATCCACTTAGAATTAAATACACTCTGATATTACAGTAGACACCAGGCCTTGACAAAGTAGTGAAAAACCTTGTCAAGAAACGAACTAATTGCACTAGCGAGTTAATACTAGCTTCTTAACTACCAAATACGATTAGCAACAGGCCTCGTCGGACTCAGAGAAGCGACACACACAGGGAATACTGAAGTCATCACACTAGCGAAAGAGTTTACGAACTGAGCTTTCTAAACCTGAAGATACGGCTGGTAAATAGTATTCGGGCAAAATGCTAGAAAGGTCAGTCACCCAGTAAGGCTCGAACAAGCTTTTGAAACATCACCTTGAAATACTTTGATTAAATGGGTGCTCTCGTTTTTAGGTCGTTTTACTGAGACAGTGAATCTGTTTTGCAAGAATTTTATAGAAAAATGAACTATTAAGGCATAATAATTATTATTTAGAGATAAGATAACTGTTGTTATTAAGGAATAAAACAAAATATTAGGTTGGTGCAAAAATATTGTCGTTTTTTGACGTTAAGAAATACGTAAAAAACGACATTATTTTTGCACCAATAATAATTATTAACGGTAAGGATAATATTAGCCGTTTCTTTATAAGGAAATGATCGGTTGGTATTTATTGACCGAGCAGCCAGTACTGCTGTCGGTTGAAATTTATAAAATCATTCTCTCAAAATTTATTTTCAATAGAATATTTCTCAATTCCAGTAGATGTTATCGCTCTTTCCAGTACTGATGGGCGTTTCTTTCCTAACCTTTTGCTTGAAATAGTGCGGAACATTAACATCTTGATTTTCTTGTGTCATTATTTTCTTTTCGAGTTACATGTGCTATCCATTTTAGTTGTTGCTGCTGTTGAATGTAATGTAGTTTCTGTTATCTGGTATAATTCTTTGCTTGTGATTCTGTAGCTCCAGTCCACAATGTTTGAAGAAGAATGGTCATCTCTGAGACTTGCAGGTTTCATTTGTTTATTTAACCATTGATTTTGGAAAAGCAGTTCTATACAGCTGACATGTTCATCTTGGTTGTCAAAGTTTCGGCCGTTGTAACAAAAATGATGCGTGAAAAAAAAAAAAAAAAAAAAAAAAGCTACAGTGATCTGCGGTTTCCTGAAATAGCCACCTACACAGTTTATCAAAGTAATCAGGAAAATAGCGTCTGTCTCACTGAAAGTTATTAAAGTAGTTTGGTCCAGAACTACAGTCGTAGGACATTCAGTTAGAATTAAATACACTCTGATAGTGCATAGTGTTACAGTGGACACCAGGCCTTGACATAGTAGTGAAAAACGTTGTGAAGAAACGAAATAATTACACTAGCGAGTTAATACACGCTTCTTAAGCACCTATACGATTAACGAGGCCTAGTTGGACTCAGAGAAGCGAGACACCCAGGGAAAAATGATGTCATCACAGCAGCGAAACGAGTTTAGCGCCATGTATGACATGAACAACACGATATGAATGTCTCGGTCTGATAAAGTTATTAATAGCATGACTCGAGTTTTCTGGATTGAGGTTTTGGTTTTGTAGCAATTTGCGGTGTTGTGCGAGACTACCTTTAGGGAAGCCTATTCTATGTTCAATTTTCGTATCGCTTATAGTAAATTTGTCATAACTAATCTATACACCGAGATATTTGAAGTGTCACTACTTTCGTTCCAATTCCAGATCACACTTTCTGTTTTGGAAAGCTTTATCTTGAGTCGTATTTCTTGGAACACTTGGAAGAGGCTGCTGACTTTTTTGTTGAAGATCATACTTATCCCAACTACGAATACCTACGTCAACAGCATAGACCCCCTCCCTCAGCATCAGTACATTGGGCTCGGGAGGGAAAGCAAGACCGCTGTTTTCTATTAGTAGATTCGTTTCGGGGTGTGGTATGGAATGCTCAAATAATCAATACCCATCTCTGCGCATCTGTGCTTGTATATGCACAGAATGTACTCTAGGAAAAGATAATAGAAGACTGGGGCTCTCATAAGGATTGTCTTAATAATTACTGTTGCGCAGCAGTGTGATTATCGGCTCGGATTGAAGAATCGGAGTGCCGAGTTCGAATTCCAGTCGATTTTATTACATTCACTTGCGTTCTAATAATACCCTTTTGAATCACTCTCTTCTCTCTCTCTCTCAGTTATGTATAAATAGCAGAACATACTGTATCCTATAGCCTTGGGTGGCAACCAGTCTAGGCGAAGTAAAAACTCTGTATTCAAAACAGCCTGGAGTCAGTTGGCTCCCGTCAGGCTATCTTGCCCAGGAAACACCACTACTACTGCGGCTGAAGCACGTGTTGTGTTCCTATGACCCTAAAGCGTTGCGGGTTTCGGGATCGTGTAAAAAAAAAAGCTGATTTTTTTAAATGCTCTGTCCCTTCAGAATGTCGGATATCATGACTCTCCACAGATTCCTTTGCTTTGTGGATTGCCATGCATTCTTGGGGTAAGATAATGGAATGGCTTCCCATTGCCTTTTCTACGGTTTGGACTGATTGTCAACGAAGGCTAGACTTCGTTGACAATCAGTCCAAAACCGTAGAAAAGGCAATGAGAAACCATTCCATTCTAGAAGGCCTAATTTATGCCGCTATTTAACGCATAGCTGAGGGCGGAGTGACGAGACGGATTCATGCTTTCCTGAATGGCATTTGTGAAAAAAATTAGCCCAACAGACTTGCTAGAGATTTGAACTCGGCTCACCTTATCCGTGCCGATATCCGTTACACGACTCACACATCCACAATTTGATTAAAATTCTTAATTATATTACTTCTCGAAATGTTGCCGATCATTTGCAGAGAAATGACACTAAATCGATTTCATTACGGAAATAAAGTTGATTATCTGTCGCCATTGAAAATCTTAAAGCAGCTTCCAACGTATCGAATTTTTGTTCAACACCTCAAGTTATGCACAATGCGGCGAGTAAGATATGGCTTTGGCTAATTCTGTTAAGCTATTTATGACATAATTTAGGTTGAATTTAACAGGGAAAATATGTGACCTTTTTCAGGTCTGCGGTTTGTGCAAAGAGAATGGACAGTTTTTACTGCAAGAAAGATGTCATCAGCAATGTTTATGGCGGATGAATATTACTAACAACCACGTTCATCATCATAAGAACATCGATTAACATGATTTATGGCGACTGAGAAAGGAAGTTAAGGAAGAATGATGGAAATAATAGCGCGACAGGATAAAACTAATGAAATGGAAGAGAGATGACAATGGGAAAGAGCAGACGGGTAAGAGTTCGTGGGTGAAGAAAGCAAGGGACATTATTCTTTTATGTGCCAAGTTTTTTTCAGGACGTGGGCGATCATAGCTCAGCACATTTCCTGTCTTTTGTGGCTAGGATATTTTAAATTCGAAACCTGTGGAGACCAAATCACGGATTTCCCTTTTGGCAAGGCATGGCATATGGACGCCAGGGTATACTTCAAGCTTGTCTCCCTAGATCAATTACAATTAAGTAGTGAGTTCGATCCTCACTAGATGCTCTATACTTTTTTGCTCTACACTTTTGGCCTCGTGCCGCATCTAAGCTACGCTAAGAAATCATTATGGTTACCACGATGTGGTTCAATAGTAAGTAAGTTTGTCTCGATCGAAGAATTAAGACTGATTAGTGAGTAGGAGGCATGGTGGAGAAATGGATTGTGGCTCGGATTGAGGAACCGGAGAGCCGAGTTCGAATTCCAGTCGACGTGCTAATACCCTTGGGAAAGGTATGAATCCTCTTCTTCTCTCCCCCTAACTAGGGGTAAATATCAGGACAGACCGAGTTCTATAGCCTTTGTTGGCAACTGGTCTACCGCAGAAAGAAATGGCAACCTACTGCGGGAAAAATCTGCCTCGTCAGTCATGTTTCGAAAGATACATGATCATCTAAACGTGTATCATGCACGGCATATGACTGACTGAGTTCGATCCTCACTGATTACCCCATACTTTCGGCATGGTGCCAAATCTTAGCTGCGCGGGAAGGCATCTAAGCTACCTGGGTGGCATCGGTAGTAAGATGGTGGATGTGGTTAATGATGGAATCTAAAAGACCAAATTTTTGCACTGAACTGCATTGGTTTAGTGCAAAATAGACAATGGATGAGACCTAATTATTCTGAGTCAAATGGAAACTGTGGCAGCATATAGAGCAGTATTTTGTGTCTACTCATATGCGCGTAATCGAAAACCCTAAAAGGGCATCCCGACGGATGATTCATTGATTTATTTTTTACGGCTTATCAACCTTTTGCAGGTTATTTAAAACTAGAATATATTTTTAGATTTTTTTATATATATAATAAGGATTTAATGATACAAAACCTTCTAATTAATCCATAGATGGAAAGAGAAGAGTTGGATTCGTACCTATCAAAAGGTATGTAAGTGAATATAACGAACCCAAGTGGAATTGGAACTCGGCTAACAATTCCTGTCATTATCCATTACACCACCCGCACATCCAAGTTTACAGCACCTAGTATTCCCAAGCGGTTACCCATCGATGTACTGACCATCTTCGACATTGCTTAATTTCGGTGATCATACGGAAACCGTGATATGGCCACAAACTTGGACGACCTAGTTAGTAGTAGTTCAGTTAGGTAATTTTCTACCATTTGCCATGCATTTTTGCCCTTGTTCTGTCATCCATTCACACATACTTATTAAGTAGGTTACTCAGTGTTTCGCTCTGCCTCCTTCTGATTGTAAGTATACGCTTACTTGTTCTTTTTACTTTCCTTAAAGATTCTCCGTTGTTGATATGTTCTTTCCATAGAATTCTTAGAATTCATCAGTAGAACCACGTCTATGTCACTTCAAGTCACTTTTTCAGCTGTGAGGAAATTGTCCAGCATCTACTGCCATATAGAAAATTAGATATTACATAGCAGTTCAGCACTCATGTCTTAGTTTATTTTCCTATGTATTAATACTTTGCTTAGTTTCATGAACATTCAATGGGACAAAAGTAGTTGGAAGTGGAAAATCAATGTGTGAAAAGCAAAACGCAGCAATAAACACTGAAGTGAAAAGTAGGGTAGAATTTTCATTTTTTGGATGGATTTTGTAATCCATCGAATATGATCCAAGGTTGTTTTGCTATTGAATCATGAACTTAAAATAATAGTGTGTAGCGTCATTATTTCATTATCGCGTTGATAAAAGGGGTCGCTATTTAAAACATAGCGTATACTTAGATATTGGAGAACAACTATAGGCCCTGTGACTACTGTCATTACTAAGTGATAACAATAATAATAACCCTCACCATCCCCTGTCTCAAAGATATTTCAAACATTGCACTGTGTAGAACTGCTCATCTACCCAGGAGAGTATTGTAAAGAAAATATAGATACAGTACATGTTAAATATCACTTAACATCACAATTTGTGCAAACAGAATTCTTATATTTATTTTGTGATATCAACGAATACTCGTTGTCACTTTCTTAAATGCTCGTTGTAGTAGAGACTTTGTAATCGCAGATACAACTACAGTAACGCTGTTTAACAATACTGGTGGCAGACGCCTTCGAATATCACTGGTACTAATAGTACTTGATCGATAATACTCCTCGAATAATATTCCGTATAGTGAAATAGTATAGAGAATAGAGTAGAGAATAGCGATCCGAGTAGTAATAGAGGATAGATTAGACATAACGATCGTTAGTCGTCAGCTACTTCCTACATATATGCGTTTCCTCTATGGTCACGTGGTCTACTTAATTCAATAATGGGATCGCTTGTATTTGCTCACTGCTGATCTATGTTCAAACTCAAGTGTCGGCAGCGACACTTTATTCCTATATAACAATTTACTAACACAGCCTCATCTTAAGTTTCGAGTAATGGCACAGCAAGAGATTGTACTAAACAGATTATAATAATAATAATAATAATAATAATAATAATAATAATAGGAAAAGTGATACTTTAAAACTAGGTACTTCCACTATTTCAGCAGAAATTTTCTATATTTAAGTTTAAAATGAATTTTTTACAACGAAAAAACATTTTTGAAGATTTCAGTTTAGCTTTAATTGAAAGTTTAAAAATTAAATTTACGATTTCTATTAATTAAACAATTCTGGTGTATTTCAGATAGAAACTATATACATTTGATTTTCAAATTTAATTTCAAATTTTTAAATTTTCTTAAAAACGGCCATTTTTCTTAATTTTAAGAAATTTGTAAACAAACACAAATTTATCGATTTTGAAAATATTTAAAAAATTTCTGAGACATTATTTTAGTAAAATTAAAAAATTTAAAGTTAAAGTAATCTGATTTGAAAGAAATCTTTCTTACTTATAGCGTAAAAGAATAATATACAACCAATTATTAACGATCGATCCTGTTAATCTGACCCAACTATTGATGGATTGTTGAATGACGAAGCGATGACAGCTACTACGGATTACTATAAATGACATAATTTTTAAAAGTCTGAGTTTAAAAAAAAATTATTCTATTTGAGTATGACCCACACTAATGGAAATACAATACATAAAATAAAATTATTTAGTGAAATAGTAAATGAAAAAAAAAAAAATTATTTTAAAATTTAAAGTTTACACTTTTAAAGTTGAACGGAAAATAAGAAATGTTATGAAAAGGCCACGTAAAGGGACAAAACCCTTAAATCACGTGACCTTGTAATAATACTGACAATTTCAGTATATCATACATGGAAATAAGGAATGTATTAAGTAAAAAAATACAATATAAAAAATTATTTTTAAAAAAAGTAGCTCAACTAAATTTATTAAACTTAGCAATTTTGGATTCGTCAATTTTTTTTCTACTTAATTACTACATAATATCGAGGAGCCCTCCTAATACAGAGTTTTACACGATGTTAAACTATTATAAATTATTATAATTAAAATTTCTTAAAAAACGAAAAAATTCTTGTAAAAATGAATTATTCATCAGAAAAAAAATATTTCTTTAGACAATAATGTCCTTAATATTACTTATTTACAAAAGCAATTAAGAGCTTTTCTAATGAAGTAAAATCATAGTTTTATTGGATTCATTATTTTTCAATTCAGACAAGATTTTCAGTTAAATAGCTCAAATTTGAAAAAAAAAGTATGTTATTTACCATCTCCAAAGACTCCTCCTTTTAACAAAAAAAAAAAAATTCAGGAGCCAAAAAGGTTTTGGGCGAAATTTCATGAAATTGAATAAGTGGGGGGGTAACATATTTTAAAAAAAATATTTTTTACCAAAATTTTCTAAAAACAAAATATTGTAAAAATAATTTCATTCATTTGTGAATAAGTCCTGAAAATTTCATTAAGATCGGACAATTATTTGATTTTTACAAGAATTTCCAAATTAATATGTTTTCAACGGGAAAAAAACGCAAAAAAAACAATGTTATTTTAACGTCACCGCGATGACGTAAACAAAAGAAGACTTTAACCAAAATTTCGAAAGTGTTAGAAAATATTAAAAAATTTCAAAAAATAATTAAAAAATACTTTTTTCTTTCATCTTAATAATAACATAAGCATTTTGATGATAATACTTTATTTTCCTTTAAGTTTGTGGCATTTTTCATTTACGCTATGCTGTTTTTCCGCGAAAACAGTGGACATGGCTATTTAAAACTGTTGCTATACGTATAATAATTGAAGCTTTGGGTACGATAAAAATACAGTCAAGAATATTAGCAAAATCACTGATAGCCTCTGTTTAAAAGAGAAAAGGAGAAAATGAAATACAAACGTATCGGTTTAGAAAAGTTGGCGTGTAGTTTCAGTTGTCGAAGAGTCCTTTGATCTCTAGTCGCTTCGGTTAGTTTTTTTTTTAGTTTTGACCTATAGTTGGGTATTTAGAAGAGACGAATTCGTGCTTTTCACAAGAACTCTAAACCCTACATGATAAGTTGTAATGATTTAGTGAGTGTAATGGAAAACTAAATGATCACTTATGGTCAAAATTAACAGGGCAAACCAAGAGAACCAGGAATTTTTTTACAGTAAAGTTCACCCTTTAAAAGGCCCGGTGGCCACTCGAGTTAGTGGGTTACGTTCGGAGGCGATTTGTGCAGATAGGAGTGGAAGGTAACGGTTAATCCTCGCTTTAAACAGATTGTAGTGTTCCGGGGGAACATCCTCTTAAGACTCGGTTCCACTGCGCAGTGGTTTGCTGTTAGAGTAAAACTTACTTCTCACTAATGGAATACAGAGGGAAAGTAGGTGGTTTGCTACTAAGTAAGTGACATGGCGTGTCCTTTCTGTGAAGGTTAGAATTGGCGGGAACAGGGGTTAAGATGAAAATGGATCCCCCCCCCAAAAAAACTATAAAAAACAAAAAACAAACAAAAAAAAAAAACAACTAAATTCTTACGTGGAAAGTAATCAGCGAAAAGTGGAAACAGGATTTATTTTGCGATTAATGTTATGCAGAAAGACCACTGACCTTCTCTACCCTAATTGTTGGGCATGGATTCGTCCATCTGCTATGAGTAGAACGTCTGCTCATAGGAACGGTTGTCGATAACTGGGTCGCAAGGCGTAGCGTTGGAGTCGTACGCATTGCCGCACTGAACTGCAGTATTCTCTATTACTGTATTCATAATCTATGTCTCTCATGTGATTAATCCCGTTCTTCACCCAACTTTTTCCTCCAGTGTTTCCTGACAGTATTATTAACCAGGACTCTGGTACTTACGCACAGTACTTGACTGGTGAAGAGGTCTCACCAATTTACAGTTGAGTTGGCTAAATGTAATCATAAGTTTTATGCTAACAGGTTCTTTTCTCACACTTCTCGATTGTGCAACTTTCTTCTGATTCCATGCTTTCCAGCCAACTTTGTTCTTCAAAAACTTAAATGCTGTCTTAATTGCTATTTACTGTCTTCCTGATTACTCTTCTTTTGTTCTCGCTCCTTAGTAATGTTCTGTTTTCTAATTCTTCCATACCCAGTAACTCCTTGTATCTTAGGGGATTTTACACCTTGCATAGGATGAGCTTGATTAAAAAAAATAAATATCCATGTATCAATAATATATATATATATATATATATATATATATATATATATATATGTGTGTGTGTGTGTGTGTGTGTGTGTGTGTGTATGCGTGTGCGTGTGTGTGTGTGTGTTGTATAGAAAGACAAAAGATAACCAACCTTCTGTAGACTTTAATAGTTGGACAGGGACTCGTCTATCTGCCATGAGTAGAATGTCTACTCATAGGAACATTTATTGCAAAGTGGGCCTCAAGGTGTAGCATTGAGTTCTACGCATCCCTTATAATTTCTGTTTACAAGAGATTTAAAAAAAAAATCATTCTTTGGAATTGTTAATCTCTTTAAGAAAATATTATCAGTGGAAGGAAAATATAAACTACATGTGGAGTTTCACTTAAGATCAAAATCTGCGAAAACAGAATGCATATATTTACTACCTTGATTTTAAGCTAAGTCTCGGCTAAATTTTAGCTAAGGGGCCATACAAAACAAAAAGCAAACGAAGAAGAATGCAAAAAAAAAAAAACAAAACAAAAAGAAACAAAAAAATAACTGTCTATATTTCTGAGATGAGGTATTATGTACATTATTTACATTATTCGGACTATTGTCCTCATTTTTGTCGCCATATTTATCACAACGTTTCGGCCGTTGTACGCTCCGGCCTTCTTCAGGTGGTTGGAATGTCGAACTGAACCCTTTATTTCGTAGACTGTTCTAGTTCCACGTGCCATGTTTAATGGATGTCAGTTATCAGTTATCTCCTGTTAATTTTCCGTCTGAAAGTTCTCCACTGCCTTAACCGGGTATTGAACTCACACTCTTTGGATCCTGTCACTGGATCTAACCAACGCCTTTATCCACTGTGCCATGTGTCCTTGATGACACATCCATCAAACATGGCACGTGGAACTAGAACAGTTTACCCCAGTGAGCGAAATAAAGGGTTCAGTTCGGCATTCCAACCACCTGAAGAAGGCAGGCCGGAGCGTACAACGGTCGAAACGTTGTAATAAATATGGCGACAAGGATGAGGACAATAGTCCGAATAATGTAAATAATGTAAAAAGATAACACATTAAATAATCCACATTAAGGATATCCTAGGAGAATTTTGTAAGGATCACCTATAATAAAACTACAATAAAGGATATACATAAAAAATAATAAATATAGATCATTTGGAGATAGCGATTAGACAGTTAATCATACCTTAAACAAAGCAAATTGACCCGGGAGTACAAAAGTGGGCATGACTGGTTGGGAAAGATGATCCACTGGAAATTGTGCAAACGACAGAGAATTGATCCTTCAAACTAACGGCATATGAACAAATCAGAAAGTGTATTTAAGAATACAAATCCTAAAACATCCACTGACTTAGAAATTCAAACGGGTCACCCGATCCAGGTCAGAAGATCCGATTTTCGCATCGGAAACCAGATGGTGATGATTGTGGAGATCACTATTCTAGAAACAACGTAGAGGGGTAGACGATGATTTAGTCACAAGTCTGCCGACTCATGAAGCAGCTGAAGTTCAGATGTGGAGGAGAAAATACAGTTAGAATCACTTCACTTACATTTAATTTGGTTGGATGGTTGGTTGGTTGGGTTTTATGGCATATCAACCACTGTAGGTCATTTAATGCCAAATTAAGTTATATATATATATATATATATATATATATATATATATATATATATATACATATATATATATATATATTATATTATATACAGTACAATTAAACGTATAGCTGGCAACATTATTTTCTTTTCAAAAAAACGTATAGCTGGCAACATTATTTTTCTGAAAACACAATCTGAGGCCTTCCTTGCTGTTGGACGTAGTTTATCGTCATACCCAGGACGCGGGTGTAGTTTAACGTCATACCCAGGATGCGGGTGTGGTTTATTGTCATACCCAGGACGTGTGTAAGACTTGGAAAAACTAGGAGTTCACTATTTGTCCATAGCTGGGACCCTAACAGGCGCCACCACCCCGGGTCAAAGTGGACCTGGGAACACCAGCAATTAAGAGGTGGTTCCACGCTCCTCAAAATCTCCTGATCAGAGGCCTTGCTGTTGGATGCAGTTTAACGTCATACCCAGGACGCCTCATTGGGGGGGGGTCTTACCCCTCTACAGAGGTGCAGTCGGCGTATTCTAAAGCCCCAGCCGACAGGGCCGTCACTTACATTTAAGTCAAAGAGACTAAAGGTAGAGACATAGGAAACAATCTTTTTAATGAGTACTTCTTTTATTCAATATCTTGTTCGTCTTTTCAAATTCGTGTTAATAAAGGGGTAAACGTCACGTTGTGAACTTTTTCTGTTATTTTTGTACCTTATTTTCTCTTAGGTTCAGCAAAAGTACCGAGCTATATATAGGGTGTGACAGAAATACCTTTCACATCTTAAACTGCCACCTGTGCGGTATTAGTGAACTTGGTGACAAGAATGTCTTCACCTATTAGGTTGGTGCAAAAATAATGACGTAATAATGTCGTTTTTTGACGTTAAAAAATACGTCAAAAAACGACATTATTACGTCATTATTTTTGCACCAAGCTAATAGCTAATGCCTTACCATTTTCTGTTAGATACCATCAGTTACCATCGTGGATTGGTGCACACCATGTATTTGCTATCGAAACGTTTTAATCTGTAATTGCAGCACAAGGAGCTTTTGTGTTCATTTCATATTACGTCGGAATGATGCTGCTCCGGATAGAAAATCGATACTGCTATGGGTTGAAATGTTCAGAGCCACACGTTCAGTACTTAAAAGCAAGCCACATGAATTACCTCGAAGCGCTCGAACATCCGGTTGATGGAAAACTTTAGAAATCGTGTATAGCGAATAGAGGCTATCATTTGAAGGATGACATTTTCAAAATGAAATGAATAAAAACTGTAGACGTTTTTTTAAACGACAGTGAAATTATTTTTTAAATAGCAGTTATCTTGATTTTTTTGTCAACGTTTAAAATGTGGGAGGTATTTTTGCTGTATCCTGTACTAACAATGCAACAGAAGCAACAGGTTACTGCTCAGCGCACGCTGTTCATGACTTGTTTCGTGTCACTGATTATTCAGGACTTTATATAAGAATGTCATAACGTATTATTCAAGTCGGAGT
Source organism: Acanthosepion lycidas (assembly GCA_963932145.1). Classification (NCBI taxonomy): domain Eukaryota; kingdom Metazoa; phylum Mollusca; class Cephalopoda; order Sepiida; family Sepiidae; genus Acanthosepion; species Acanthosepion lycidas. The sequence goes on along the minus strand of OZ010588.1, from coordinate 44,627,954 downwards.
CTCTCTACCATCGTTCTGCATTCAGTTTGCGTACATACCTTTAGGTTTCAATTTGCGCCAACTGATTATGGAAGAGAGACTCCTTTCATTCAAGATCGGCTATTGTAACACCCAAGCCGTAAAAGCAACAGTAGTAATAATAGTCACTGACTAACGTGACTGCAGTAATACGAGTCGGTATAGAACTGGAGTAGGTATTAAATTGATGACGTCAGCATAGCACCTATTACATCGGCAAATACAATAACAGCAATAAAATAAATGATTGAATGATTTCTTGCTGTCATTGTTATATTTTATAAATGATAAACAAAGAGTCTATTTTTTTCAATCTGAATATCAGATATATTCTCCGTCATTTGTTATCTAAGCGATAATCATATTCGTTTGTATTGTATAAAAGCGCATAAATTATCGCTAGCTGGAAAAAGTTCAGCAGCAGACGAAGCAAGAAAGATGTCTATGACAGTCGCCATGTTGACTTAATTTCGATATAATATATAATATGAGGATTATCAAGCGACCAACTGAAGGAAAGAAAGTATATTCCAGGTGTTAAATATTTATATTCGTTAAATTCTTGTTTTTCAAAGGAAACAGAAGTCAGTGGTTAGCAATTAAAGAGGCCGGTAAGCGTGTACGGTTCGTCTCATAAGTGAAATAGTTTTGTATACAACCCAGCATCTTTTTTTTTTCTTTTTTTAAATCGGTATCACCCCATGCAAGGCAATAAAGCCTCTAAGACATAAGGGGTTACCGGATGTAGAAGAATTAGGAACAGAAATTTTAATAACGAACAGAAAGAGGAAAGAGTAATCAACAGGACAATAGATAGAGATTGACATTGCATTTAAATTTTTGCAGGTTAGAGTTGGCTGGAAAGCATGGGTCCGGAAGAGAGTTTCACAAGCGAGATGTGCGAGAAAAGAAACGGTTAGCATAGAATTTACGGTTATATCTAGCTAGCTTGACTGTAAATTGATGAGATCTCGACGCCAGTCTAATACTGCGCTTAAATTCAAAAAAGTCAAGGTACCATAGTGAAGAGCTCATCGGAACAATTACCATGAAAGTATTTATAGAAAAGATACAGAGAGGCAACACGTCCTGGGTATGACGATAAACTACACCCACAAGGCTTCTGATCGGGAGGTTTTGAGGAGCGTGGAGCCATCCCTTGATTGCTGGTGTTTCCAGGTCCGCCCTGCCCGGGGTGGTGACGCCTGTTGGGATCCCAGTTGTGGGCGAATGGTTGACACCCAAACTGGAGTCAAAGTACTGTGGAGGTGTGGGAGTGGGTCTTAATACCAGAGATACTTTTTGAAAATAATTGTTGCCGGCAATTAATTTTTTAACGAAGAAATTATTATCAGAAATACTTAAAAAATTATACATTTTTTGGGGAAAAAATATTACAAGCTATACATTTTTTTTGAAAAAATATTACTAGCAATAAAAATTTTGTCGACATTAAATAACCCATTGAGGTTGATATGTCGTAAAACAAACCAAACCGAAGCAACCAGATAGGCAACATTACGATGATGGGAAAGTGACTGAAGCAGAGACGCTAGATCGGCTGATTCTTCTTTGGATTTTATCAAGGAGCTCAACGTAAATAGCAGGGACACCGGACCATATATAACAGTAACATTCTAAGCATGGACGAATGGAAGACATATATAATCTAAAAAGCAACAAATTTCAAATGCTAATTTTTTAGAATGTTGTTATAGTCATTCTTTAAATGCATATGTGTGTAGAGTACCAGTTATTGTTGCGAAAAGTTGAACCGGCGTGCCGTGTTCAAATTCTAAACGTGTGTGTTTTATTCACTTCGCACTACTACCCTTGGAAAAGGCAGGAACATATCTTCTTTCCGTTGTAGGTAAAATAACAGCAGATGGGACTCTTTAGTTTTGGTAGGGCAATCAGTCTAGAAGGAGAACTCTGAAGTGTGAAACCAGACCGAAGGGAGATGTGCTCCGTCAGGTTATCTTGCCCTTGCCACTGTAGCCATGACTACAGAACATGTGCTCGTGCGAACTTGTGATCGCGACTTTGCATACTTGAAAGATTTGCCCGAGGACAACACTAAGCTGAGTTTTGTATTGATAAGCTTTAGCTTAAGCGTGTAGATGAGCGGGTGGTGTAATAGAGAGCGGCTAGGAATGAGAAATCGGAGAGCTGAGTTCGAATTCCTGTCGAGTTCGTTACATTCACTTACGCACAAATAACCTTGGGAAAAGAATGCATCTATCTCCCCCTCCCCAGCTATGGATTAAATAATAGAACTTGTATCTGGAATAAAATCACTATTAGTCTAAAAAAATTGTTAATGCAAATAATAATTATTCTTACAATCCAAGATATTCGGCTTTAAATAACCAACAAAGGGTTGATAATCCATAAAAAATTAATCCACTAACAGCTTAAAGGTCTACCTAAAAATATCTACATTTCTTCTATTAACAATGATATGCATATAAGAAATTGTATTTTGTAAATTATCAACAAGTACCTAAATATAGGGGGGTGTAATGGATAGCGGCTCGGATTGAGGAATCGGAGAGCCGAGTTCGAATTACATTCACTTACGTGCTAAGGGAAAGATATGAATCCTCTTCTCCTCCCAACCAACTATAGGCAAATAGCAAGACAGACTAGGTTCTATAGCCTTGGATGACAACTGGTCTACCGCAGAAAGAAATGGCAACCTACTGCGGGAAAAAATCTGCCTCGTCAGTCATATATCGAAAGATACATGATCGCCTAATCGTGTATCACGCATGGCACATAACTGAACCTGGATATACTGTGTCTTGATAATATTTTGATCGAATATTTTAAATCGAATTTAATTATAATGATAATATTTTAATTGTCTGTTTTTCTTTACTTATTTTAAAAAAATCTTATTTCATTGTTTTTTTTATTTTTATTGTGGCTCTCCTGTCATTTATAAATTCTACGACCGTTAAGTAAGAAGCAGTAATCAGAAATAAAGAATTTCATCTGCTATCGATCTCCGTATCCAAATCAACCTCTTAATTATACGGGAAGTAAGTTTCAATCTTGTCAGATAAAAAGTCGTGTCAATGAATATCACGGCATAGCAACACTTGTTGTGTTATTTAATGTCGAAATTTGATTATTTAAAAAAAGAAATATATTTAAATCAATAAGTAAACATTTATCGTCCATATCCGATTCTGCAAGCTTTCACCAGGTAGGTGACCCATTTTGTTGTTGGTGGTGGGGTAATACTCCTCTGCAGAACATACAGTCGGTGTATTCTTGGCCTCGGTAGCAGAACAACTGCAATAAAAAAAAAAAAAAAAGCAACAATATTAGGAAGCAAGAAAAGCCATCAAGGTGTTAAAAATTGAGAATACTTAAAATTAATATAGTAAATAAACTTCCAATAATTGTGGTAAAACTTAAAATCGCAATTTATTTACAATGTCACAAAGGCTTTGTGTGCAAATGTCTGTGTAAACAGTCCTATTATTAGAAATGTTTGTTGTAAAAAGTTGTTCATACAATTATTAAATGTTTGCGGGAGAAAATGAAGTACAAGTGTATTGGTTTAGAAAAGTTAGCGTCTAGTTTGAGTTGACGGAGTGTTTTTTGATCTCTAGAAGCTTCGGTTATTTTTGTTTTAGTCCTCGCTCTATCAGTCGTTTTAGTACACAATAATAATCTCATCATTAGTTTTGTGTAGAAAGGCGATAAGCCTCCTCTAAAATTATGGTTGAACATCCGCTCTGAGTAGAACGTCTGCTCATAATGGAACGTTTTGTCGCAAAGTGAGTCGCAAGTCGTAGCGTTTGAGTCGTAAGCATTATCGCATTCTCCATTACTGTATTATTAATCCATGTCTCCCATGTGATTAAACCTGTTCTTTATTCAACATTTTGTTCCAGTGTTTCCTTACAGCATTATTGACCAGAATGACGAGCGTTATACGAACTTTATAACAATCAGAGTGAGAAAATTAATTGAGAGTTCGGATCTGAAGTCAATAGACAGTAATTTCAGTGATTGAAGTTGAGTTCACCGGGGCGTAGTTGAGAGTGAGCAAGTTTTAATGAAACAAACGGTTGAGGGTTTAGAGTTGAGTCCCAGTTACTTTATGGGACGGAGCCGGGTTGCAGTTATGACAGGGGACTTAGCAGTATGATATATGAAGTTCAGCCATGCTAAGTGCAAACATTTAGTGGATTTGTGGAGAGTTGTTATAAATGATTTTCTGTGGAGAGACCGAAAAACCTTTAAGAGAAAACGTTGTTCTACAGAAGAGGAAAAGGAATAAAATAATTATTCTTGTTTCTCCTAAACTTGGACTCAAATTATAGAAAGCTAAACGTTGCCAGACGAAATCAGTTGCCGAAGATATTAGCATTCTACTGTAGCATTAACATTTGCCTTTGTTTTCTGTTTATCTCATTAAAAGGGGAAGGTTTGTGTCACCTATCTGTCTAACTTTGCGAGTGATATGCGTATATATGTACAGTGTAACCCGGATATAAGTGACCCGGATATAAGAGAAACCCGGATATAAGACTGATTTTATCTGGTCCCAAATTAGAGCCATGCTTACCTAAACAAAATAGATCAAACCCGGATATAAGAGAAACCCGGATATAAGAGACTTCTCAGGTCCCGACAACTCTCTTATATCCGGGTTACACTGTATATGTATATATATGTATGCGTATATGGATGTATGTATATGTAGGTAGATGTATATGTAGACGTGTGTGTATGTTTTGGTATGTATGTACTTATATATATCTGTATATGGGTGTATATGTATGTATATATGTATTTATGTATAGTTAGACGGATAGATATAGGGATACATTGTTTATTTGTTTAGATGGGTGTATGCAATTGTATGGAGATGTAAGGTTTTAGGTATATATGTTTATGTGCACGTATGTTATTGTCCGTATGTATATATGTGTGTAAATGTATATATATATATATATGTAGGAGTGGATGTGTATGGATGTATGTGTATATGTATGTATGTGTGTGTATGTATGTACATGTATACATCTATGTGTATGTGTGTGTATGTATATGCATATGTATGTATGTATGTATATGTATATGAGAATATATATATATATATACATATGGAGATATATGTGCATGTGTGTACATGGGTATATATATGTGTGTGTATGTGGGTACACGCCTATATGTATGTATGTACGTGTATATGTTATTGTGTATGTGTGTATACGAATGTGTCTTTGAACATAAAAATATAGGTCCTTGCTAGATTAGATAATCGTTATATTTATTTTTTATATGTTTATATTTGATTTGTAACCTGTAGTCGATATTAATTTTGTCAATTTTTCTTAATTACACAGCGGCCCTTTCAGTAAATGCCCTTCAGTTTTAGTTTCCCCCGTCCCATCTCTCTCCCTCGCTCCCTCCCTCTTCTTCTGATCTTTAAGATTTGATCGTCTATTGTGTGTGTATGTCACCACAAAATGTATCCTTTCCGGTTACATCTTTAATGTATTAGACATCCGACAACATTCATATTTCTCTCACTTAAACCGTCTTTAACTCACCTCTCTAAAACTTCTCTCTGTTAAGTTTTAATCTCCCACCTTCTCTTGTCTGTTACCCCTCTCTTTAGCTCTAACATTCGTCCCACACTCTCATACTTACACTCTCGCTAAATTCTATTTTTTATTTCCGGAGTTGTTTTTTCTGTTTTCTTTTTGAATTTGTAGGTCTGATGAATTGAATCGTATTTACGATTCTAATGGAATAAATTATGACCATGGAATATTAGTGTTTAAGCCTCTTTGTTATATATATATATATATATATATATATATATATATATATGAAGAAATATTGTTTTAAGGTGTGCTATATTTATGGGATAAAGTGCTCAATATCAGAGATAGAGCGTATGTAAATATAAATATAAAAGTGTTGACTTCAATGTTCACTTTTGATAGTTATTTTCTTTTTACAAATATGATTCCATCGTGACACAGAAAATTTCCATGTTTCAAAACAGAAACTAAATTTTATACATTTAATTATTAAAATTAAACTTAAAATCCATAGTCATGTTCTATTGTCAAGCGATGGTAGGATTTTTTTTTAAATAAAAATAACTGCTAAGAACACTGGATTATAAATCCTCCTGTTCTCTCTATATACAAAAATAAAGTTTTTTTTATATATCTTTAACACTCTTGGAGGAAAGATGACAAAGTGGAGAAAAGTTTTCGTGTGACGAGTTTTCTCTTAGGACTTCATCAGACGAGATTTGTTTATGTTGAGGCGACTACATGTACGCACGAACGAGAAATGCTGGAAATTTTAACTTTAGAAAAAATATTTTTTAAATACGTGTTTTGTGCATATATAATCTGGCAAATTTAATTAAAATTTTATTTTTGTTTCCATCATTTTTGTTAATAAATGCCGCACATTGTGTTAATAGAAGATCTGCTAAGAACGGTGAAACCTTGTAAGAACCTGGACGCAAATTTACTGTGGATGATCTAACGATTAAATCACTTTCTAAACATTCTCGTCTTTCCATTATTTCCATTATTCAGACTGTTATCATCATCTTCCTTGCCATGTTCACAACGTTTCGGCCGTTGTACGTTATGGCCTTCTTCAGATGATTGGAATTTCGAAATTTCGTCCACCGAGGTAGATTGCCCTAGTTTCACGTGTCATGCTTCTTCTGGTTGTCTCAGTTATTTCCTTTTAACTCTTCAAGTTTGGTTCACCACTGCTGTAGCCTGGTATTGAACTCGCGACTTTTTGGGTCTAGTCATTGAATCTAAGCAACGTCTTTGTCCACTGGGCCACGTGTCCCTCAGGAACTAGAACAATCTACCTTAGTGGATGAAATAAAAGGTTCAGTTTAAAATTCTAATCACCGAAACGTTGTGAATATGGCAACGAAGATGAGGATAACAGTCTGAATAATGTAAATGGTCATAATATAATTAAAAGAGAAAACAAAATTGACAAAGACGATAATGCCTCTTGCTAATCCATCGTAATTTCCATGGAAAATATCCTGATGCGCTACATTCCTTATTTCTACGTTTTCAGACCTTTACGACCAAGACATGCCATGCTATGTACACTGTGATGAACCATCTTCATTATCTTCGTCTTTCGGTAAGAAAGAAATTTCTTTCGATTAGATTCCTTTCAAGAGTTGAAGCTTTGTGGAATAAACGTTTGAAAGGACGATTCCTTGATCAGTAAAATCTTAAATTCAAGTTCAAGGTCAACTGTTATCTATCTTAGATATCCTCATAATCTGCACTTCTTACTTCTTCCTATTACGTTCATAAAACAACCTCATTCAGTAACACTATCTCGAGTAAATATTGGGCTTTATATTGGGTGAGCAGTAGTAACAAAAAAAGAGCATATATTTTTGGTAAGCCAAGCAAAAAGAGTTGATAAGAATAACCATAAAAATCAGGAAATACTTCATATTATCGACTTTCCGTGCCATAGAAGAATACAATCGAGTCATTCAACAGCCATCTTGAAGTCAAACAGAGAAACACGATTTTAAATTGAAAAGAAATAATTCGTTTTAACAGTTCCATGTTAGAAAGAATTAAAAAAATTACATGTAAGAAAGAATTTAAAAAGTTACTTGTAAGAAAGAATTAAAAAGTTATATGCATACGTTTGTTTTGTTTGTTTAACGCATATAAACCGCTTCATGGGTCATTTAATGCTAAAATTTAATTTTCATGGGAGCTTTGAATTAATACAAATATGATATATGCTATTCTGCTTTCATAATTGAATAAATGGCAGATGATACTTAGCTTGTGTGTATATACATGTTTGTGTGGGCATCATTGCTAGAGGTGGGGGAAATGTGCATCTTATATTGTAGTTTTGTTGAAGTTATATTTTGGAATACAGTTTGAATTCTTTTAGAAATTGTAGGATATTATATGGATTAATCAAATGAAAGAGTTCTTTCATGTTGGTTATTTGATTGGTTTTCTTTAGCGGCATAAACACTATGGGTTATTTAATGTCGGAATCTAAATATTTTGAACACAATTTTATGGCTTCAACTAAATATATTGTGAACGCAGATGCATGCTTTCAACTACATATAAAATGTATTGTTGCTAATTTTGCTATAAAATGTATTTTTATACTTTCATAGTATTTTATTTTTGTTTGGAGGTTCACAATTTGCCCATAGCTGGGACCCTAAGAGGTACTACCACCCTGGATGCATTTTATCGTCATACCCAGGACTAAAATGCTATATGTAAGAAAGAATGAAAAATTAATTTAAAAAATGATTACGAGCAAGAAAAATTCTAAAATGTAATCATATTATATATATATATATATATATATATATATATATATATATATATATATACCCAACAATATAAATATCTACTATTCATAGCTTGGTCGGGTACACAATTTTACTACACTTGTGACTAGGTACTTCGGCGTGGTGTAGTGATTAGCAAGTTTATCTCGCAAGATGAGTTACAATTGAGTAGTGAGTTTGATCCTCACTGTGTACCCCGTACATTCGGCATTGTGTCACATCTAAGCTACGTTCACCATGGCTTACTCAGGTACCAAGCGATAAGATTTTGAAATCGAACTTGCGACAGAAATCTACGAGAATATCTTGTTAATCACTATATCACGGCAAAGCAATCCAGAGTTATCCTTGTGGAAAGCAGAATCGTAGGGCCGTGTTTAAATTCCAATCTGGTCTGTTGCGTTCATTTTCGCACAAATACACTTGCGAACGGCATGAATCCAAATATTCTCTTCCCAGCTATGGGTTAAATAGCTGTATAAACTGGGCTCCCCAACTTTGAGTGATAGTGGTCCACAAAAGTTTCGGCGCGTCTTATAGGTACGACGAAAGAAGATATCAGGTGAGGCGGAATGATTGCAAGACAAAGATTTAGTCACAGTTTAAAAAATTCATACATATTTTCCAAATTTAAAATATTATTATAGATTACTTGTAATTGCATATATGAGTCTCAGTATAAATAGTTATAAATAATTATTGATGGATTTTATCATTGTGATATTTTTGCATTATGTCAAGGATTAAGAATAAAGTAATTAGGGTCCGTAAGCCTGAGGAGAGAGTTATCAATGATAATGTTCTAACTTCGAATCCGGGGTTATCTCCCTTTAACGTTTTCTCTGTTTCATATTTTAATATGTACTTTTTATCGCATAAATAGTATTTATTATATTTGTTGACAATTCTCAAGAAGAAAGACATTGTATAAAGCCACTGTCATATGTCTAGTTTCTGTTACAATTCTAATCATCGCTTTTTCAAACAATAATCATTGCCGGGGGAGTGAAGATAGTTAAAATAATAGCGGTGTCAATGGAAAAACCGTCCTTTTGACACTCCGAAGTTTGTCGAAAAGTCAAACGAGAAGCAACCCAGTAATCACCGTTTTGCATCAAGTGCCTGGTAAGTCTCTACTTTTTTTTAAAAACAAATCTAGAAGCCGGAAGAATGTGTTGGTAGCTTAACGGTTATCTGCACCGAAAGTGAAATTGGCGAGCTAAGTTCAAGCCCCATCCTAGTTTTTCGCATTCCCTTTTGCACTAATGCTATTGGGAAAGGCATGAAATTATTTCTCCCCACTATCTATGGGATCAGCATAGTTAAAAAAAATAAACTTGGGTCTTAGCCAGTCTAGGAGAAAGGAGATCTCTGAATTCAAAACCGTAGAAAAGGCATGGGGAAATGACTCCGTTGTTTTTTTTCCCAGGAACTCATGACATATCAGAGATAATAAAGAAAAGAAATCTGTGGAGAGATTCTGACCGTTTTCGCCCTGAAGGGACATAATATCTTAAGAATATGTATCCTAGGGAAATGTGTTTTTAAGATCTTTTATAATAATTCCATTTCATTTGTTTAAATGATCTCCTTCAAATCAAGACAAAAAACACCATTAGGATGCGAGGAGTTTCTGAGAGTGAAAGAAAATGAGATAGGACAATAAAAGAACAGGATCCAAGGAGACAGAAGATGATGATTGACATTGCATTTATATTTTTGAATATCAAAGCTGACTGAAAAATAAGAAGGGGCATGTCACAGTGAAGAAGAAGAAGAAGAAGAAGAAGAAAAAGAAGAAGAAGAAGAAGAAAATATCGATGCTTGCAATAGTCAGAAATATAAATAGCATTGGTTCTTGCTTAATCTTTGGAAGACTATCGCAAGATTATCGGAATGCTTTCTTTGTGTACAAATTAATAAATAAATAATGCTGAGTTTACACCATGAACTAAAGAATCATGGTATTGAAAACTTGATTCTCTTTAGTTTCTAGTCGATATCACATTTGAAGAAAGAAAAAAAGCGAATCACCAGTAGTTATTTTAGTAGTAGTAGTTGTAGTAGTAGTAGTAATAATAATAATAATATATGGTAAAATTAGATTAATTAGATAAATTGTTTTCCCATAAAAATCCTTGTTGTGATTAAAAAAATATTGAACAAAAATTGCGCATTTCGTATGAAAAATGTGATCATTGAATTGTGTTCGAAATACGAGTATGAAATATTCATTATTTGATTGGAAATTGGAAATCATCTGGCGGGAAGAAAGAAAATAAAAAGCAAAAAAATAAAACAAACAAAAAACAAACAATCGAAAAAAAAAAAAACAATAAAAATAACAAAATAACAACAACCCCCAAACCAAAAAAACAAAAACAAAAAAAAACAAACCAAAAAAACAAAACGTCTAAATAGGAAAAAAAGAGAAACAAAAAAAACAATAGAAATTCAATTAAATAAATACTTAATTATGGAACGGAAGTGGAGACAAAAAACTTTCGAGAAAAATAATAGAAACATTGCTGAGAAAAAAAAATGAAAGAATTTCTGCAATAAAGATAAATCATTAAAATATATTAAAAATAAGGAGGAGAGGAAAATGGAGGCGGAACAGAAGAAGAGGGGGAAGAAAAAACCGAAGAGAGAAATATATATATAGAGAGAGAGAGAAAGAGAAAATAGAGAAAGAGGAAAGATGAAGAGAAGAAAGAAGAAACGTAACTGATGTGTAAAAAGACAAAAATAAACAAAAAAATATTTGACAGAAAACAACCGCATAAAATACGAGAACCCCCCCACAAAAAAAAACAAAAAAAAACGAGAAGTAAGAAGCAGGAAAGGCAAAAAAAAAAGTAAATAAAATAAAATAATGAAAGAGATACAAGAAAAGGAAACGAAAGAACAACCCCCCCCCAAAAAAAAAACAAAAACAAACAAAAAACAAAAACAAACAAAAAACAAAAAAAAAACAACCAAAGACGGTCGATTATAAAGGAGTAGAAAGCTGATGTTAGCGAAGTAGCTGAGGTAAAACTTTAAAAAAACATGAAAGAAAAAGTAAGCACTCATAAGGTATTTATTTCATCTCTTGACCAAAGTAATCAGACCAATGATGGAAATCATAATACAGTAGTAGAGCAATTATGATATTCCCGGACCCAAAAAAAATTTTAAATAAAAAATTCGAAATTTTAAGCCCTTGCCCTCACAGAAAAAAAAATTTTTAAGTGAATATAAAGCCGGTTAAAAAATCTAATTCAAAACCCCACTGTCACTTTTTAGACACGCTAACCTCCCTCCATAACAATTAAGTTACATATTTGCTTTCCCTTTTTATTGTATACATCTACAATACACCTGCATTCCTGTTCATTTCCATTCTTCTCTTTTTTTTCCAACCTTTCTTTTCCTCTTCCTTTCCATTACATTGAATGTCCTGCCTTTCAATCCTCATGAGTCTGCTATTTTTTGAAAGATAATTATGTAGCGTTCTTTGTGGTTTTTTGAAATAAAGCGTTAAAGTGGTCATTTTAAAAGTATCGCCCGAATAGGTCGTCAGGTCGAAACCATGGTTGCATATTTTAATTGACCTCCCGAATTTTAAAGTTAAAAGCACTACATGTTATTTTTTATTTATTTTTTTCCTCACGTGTATTGAGCACTTTTTAATACTACCGTTTCCTGGTCTGATTCAACTCTGACCATTAACCTTCATACATGTATATATATATATATATATATATGGTCCGGGTTCGATATATATATATATATATATATTAACTGATTAAAAATATGGTTTCTTCGCTACACAGGAATTACCATGTTTCAAAAAAAACTTCAAATTTAATTATATAATTAAATTTGAAGTTTTTAGCTTCAGTTTTTTGAAACAGGGTAATTCCTGTGTAGCGAAGAACCCATATTTTAAATCAGTTAATTTATAATATTTATGCTCTATAAATTTATATTGAGTACTGTTTTGTAAAAATAAAAATATCAATAAGAACACCGGATTATATATCTTACTGTTCTTTCTTTTTATTATAATATATATATATATATATTCTTCAAGAAAATTGGAGAATACATAAAGCGAGTCTTGAAACATGAGGATCCTACTCAGTTGAATGACACTGCTTCATCACACCATTTTTCGCAACGAATCGTTTGTATTTCTCAAAAATCAGTTCAGTTTATTTGTTTTAAAATTAAACGATTGAAGCGTTTTCTGACTCAAAAAATTAAATTAAGCATTGAAATAATTTGTTGTAATTCTATCCGGTTTCAAACGAAAATTTGTTCTAAAGTTATCATTAAAATCTTTCGTCCATGTTAAAAATTCTCGTAGGCGATATTCTCAGTGTATGCATGGGAAAACTACGCATTTCAGATGAAAAACAAAAGAATTGCTTCATATTGCTATCAGTTCCCAATGTTATATAACACGCTGATATTCCACCGCCGCTGAGTAGCAAACTGGTTGATGGTCAACACACAAAAAAGTCCAATGAAATTAACTGATTGCCAGAATATTAGAAATTGCTAATCAAAAGGAAACAAACACGTCCCCTCGATTCATTCATTAATGACAACCTAAAGGCAAATTTTCAACCATGTTCGTTAAACAATTGTTGCGTCGGCTGTCATTTTCATTTTATTTTAAGAAGTCACGTGATGTTTGAATCCCCCGGCTATTCGACTTTATTAAGAAGTATAAACAGAAGAGAAAACACTTCATTGTGAATATTTCTGTTCTCCATCACCTTATCGCCTAAAGCAAGAAACCAGTTTATAAACAATAACAACAATAAATAACATAAGAGTATAATAAAAACGAAAATGCTAATATTAATATGAAATAATATTTATTAATAATACTGAAACAACAATATTATTAATAGTAATATTAAAAAGAAGAATCATTTTACGTCTTATAAATTTATTAATCATTTTTATTCTAATATACGAATAATATTTCGCAAATGTAACTGTTGTAGATATAAATATACCTTAAAAAAAGGAACCACCTATTAATAAAAAGAACTAAAGTCTAGGATTTGGTTTTTAAACAAAAAAATTAATGTTAATTTTTTAAACAATGCGCTGCTTAAAATATATTTGATGTTTTTGCTTCACTTTACTTTCTCACACGCCTGACGATGACTCATGTTAACTGGAAGCTTGGGCCTAATAGAAATTTCAGCCACATTTGCGAAAAGTTATTCGTATATCGCAAAAAATGATGAATAAATTTAATAGACATAAATGTCTATTTTTAAGACTTGTTTGCAAGAACATCTGCTACCAAAATACTCTCCTCATTCCCACTCTTTATATATATATATAGTTCGATTCATGTGAGTTTGTGACCCAGGGCTTTACGCCCTTTGCGATCGTCAGACCTACCAGGGTCACACACAAACTCACATCAATACAGCTAAATATGTTAGCTCTATCACTGATATTGAGCGCATTGCAATAAGTACCGTTCTTATGTAACATTTAAATAATATATATATATATATATATATATATATATATTAAAGACATTTTTATGGTTAACGTTCTTTTTATAGATACAAGTATTTAAGTAAATGCTCTGTTTATAATAAACAGTATTAAATAACAGTTACCGGCCTGAATGTCCGAGAAATTTTCATAGAAAATATTCGTCCTTTGACAGGATTCGAACCTGCATCCTATACCTAACCGTCATTTACCTTGACGTGCCTAACCGTTCGGCCACAAAGGATCGTTCGGTTAGCAAGGTCGAATTTACTGCTTATAAACTTCAATCTTCCATGAATCTCGTACATTCATAACTGCTCATGGCGTACCAAATGTAAACAAATGACGTCATACATTAAGAAATGGACAAAGTCCGACAATTTATTTATTAAAGACATTTTTATGTTTAACGTTCTTTTTATAGATACAAGTATTTAAGTAAATGCTCTGTTTATAATAAACAGTATTAAATAACATTTACCGGCCTGTAAAGCAGGCCTTTACAAAATTGTAAATTCGACCTTGCCAACCGAACGATCCTTTGTGGCCGAGTGGTTAGGCACGTCAAGCTACCTGACGGTTCTGTATAGGATGCAGGTTCGAATCCTGTCAAAGGTCGAATATTTTCTATGAAAAATTCTCGGACATTCAGGCCAGTAAATGTTATTTAATACTATTTATAACAGAGCATTTACTTAAATACTTGTATCTATAAAAAGAACGTTAAACATAAAAATGTCTTTAATAAATAAATTGTCGGACTTTGTCCATTTCTTAATTTATATTTTTATTTAATTTTTCTTGTGTTTGAACAAATGTTTCTTTTCTGGCCACAGAGTCTGCAGAAACTGTTGAAATGTCCTGAGATTCCGAGCGCTTTCGGCTATACTTTTAGTCATCATCAAGGATGATTTTATTTTTACTTTTTAAAATGATATATGGTTTGTGTGTATGCATTACAAACTTATAGGAATTTTTTTTTCTGAACACAGTGTGCTCATTGTGGCCGTGTTCGTAGTTAATATTATTGAGTGTTGTTTTTTTCTTTATTATTAGGGCTTCTATCATTTTTAATCTTTTCTTACATGTGGATAAGATTATTATGTTTGTATTTTCTACTAGTATTTTTCTGATGGAGTCTGGTAAGTTTGTGTTTGTGTTTAAATGGGTTCTAATGGAGCTGTGGTCGGATAGGTGTAACGTAAGACGTCTGGATAGGCATGTAGTAGTGTGACCGATGTAATTATTTATGAGTTCGGTTTGATCGGAAATACAGTTTCTTAGGGGACAGTATCTATGTAAGTATCAAAATTCAGACATAAATACATCTGTAAAGACAATATATATATAAAAGAAAAGACAGGAGAAAAACATTTTATTCCAACGTCTTTAACGAAATCTGTTGGCATAAAAGTTTTTCCACATTACTTTTCTCTTATGTATACGTTTTAGTCAGTCATACAAGCCGACGCTGCTAGGTTTTATTCTATCTGGATGTTACACTACTGAGGTCTTGTGACAGACTCATCTAAATTTAAGTATCCGCAATTGTATATATATATATGTCAGGATTTAATGGCATAATCTTTGCTCTGTGCTTCATTACTGTGGCCTTGAGCCAGATTAACTAATCTTAATATATATCTGCATCGTCACACTTTCTAAAGAACATGAAAAGACGAATAAAGACAGGAATATAAAAAATACGCCATTTTATAGGTTTATTCGTTATTGGTTTCTGTTTAGGAAATCGGTGATCTTTGAGGATATATGACTGTTTCTAGAACGGGATGCCACTGAGAAAAAATATTCACTGTATCACCCGACATACTTTTTTCCATGTTATTATCACCCAGTACAAGGATAAGTAATCAAGTAACAGTGTATGAAGATGGGGTCGGGTTCCTTCAGGGACATTAGAATGAAATGGAACGAGTGTTTAGTTGAAACTAAAATCTGAAAATATTTAATTCATTCTTTTTTTCGGTTTTTTATTTTCTTCTACATGCATGAAAACACAGTGGGGACCAATTAACTTACTAGTATTAAAAAGGTTCTTTTGTTGTTTAGCGGCATAGCAACACCTCTATGGGTTATTTAATGCCGAAATATAAATATTTTGTACGCTATTGTATTTTAGTTTTTGGAGATAATTGTTTTAGTGAAAAAAAAAGTTTACTAATTAACTCATAGCTGGGGAAGGAGAGATGGATTCACACCTTTCCCAAGGGTATTTGCGCATAAGTGGAATTGGAACTCGGCTCTTCGATTAACAAATTCCGAGCCATTATCCATTAGACAGCACGCGGTATTCTCAAGTGGTTACCCATCTAGGTAATGACCAGGCTCGACGTTGCTTAACTTCGGTGATCATACGGAAACTTTTTGAGATAGAATACTATAAGCAAAGGGTAGGAGAATTATATAGAAAGAAAGAAAGATAGATTGAGACAGAGAGGGAGAGAGAGAGAGAGAGGGAGAGGGAGAGAGAGAGGGAGAGGGAGAGAGAGAGAAGGGTATAGAAATAAAAAGAAAGAAAACGTAGAGCGTCAAGGAAAGTAAAAGAGAAAATGAATTAAGAGAAAGAGAAAAAGACAGACTAGAATAAAAATGAAAACGCGAATTCAAAAGAAAAAGTGCAAAAAAGCAAAAATAAATAAATAAATAAATAAATAAATAAAGAAAGAAAGAAGGAATGAAGGAAAACGAAGAGAACAAGAACTTTTGAGAAACAAGACAAATGCCAGGCACATTTTAATTAATCTGAGTTCATTTCATTTTTAGTTTTACAGGAAAGACGATGTTTCAATCGAGCCGATTTTACTAATTAGGAATAATATCTTTAAGATGATGGATCAGAATTGTTATATTGGGCGAACTGATTATGGCAACTGTTATTAAAATCTGAAATTACTTTTTTTCTCATTAGAAACTCAAATTAGCTCCCCTCATACACATAATAAAATTTAAAGTTTAGTAGCGCTGAATTTTCCAAAGAAGCCCAATACGGATTAAAGAAAAGTGGACAACATAATTTCAGGGTTCATTTCTGTTTATTCACCCAAATATAAAAAGAATTTATATTTGCTAAAATTCACACCAAATCCTTCCATAGCAAGGCCCTATCATTACACTCCGTTTGGGTTGACCTTTGCGATCGCTCCAAAGGTGGGTGACTCAGCTGCGCTATTTCTAAGTGTGGAGTCTCCGTTCGCGCTAAACCAGATAAAAAAGCCCAAACAGATTTTTTGTTTTTTATTTTTTTTAATTGTAAAGAATTCCTTGTACGTACCTCGAATATAACCTGAACTTACGAAATGTAAATAAGTTCCTGATTTTTTGGCAATTTTTCATTCTTAGGGTAGGAGTTGCAGTGCGACAAGATAAACAAATTTTGATTTAAAATTTATAATTTAAAAAGAGTACCAAAAATTTAATAAAAACAAACCAATATTGATTTAAAATTTATAATTTCTTGGGGTGAAATAATATGTAGTGAACAAAACAAGATCTAGATTAAAAATTCAAATGCTAAGCACTGACTCATTGATTTTGTTAGAAATTAAAAAGACTCGAATTTACAAACTTTGCTTAAGACACACGTAAAAGCGAATCCAAAAAAAACAAAAAACAAAAACAAAAAACTCGTGAAATTTCACACCTTGATGCGAAATGTTTTTCGGCCAATAGGAAACTAGAAAAAATTTAAAAACAAAATTCAAATAATCTTCAATTCTCAGAAACAAATTCGTTTTACAGACCTTTTCGCGAGCCGACACGAAGTTTGTTCGTCGTCCAATGGAAAGGCCCGAATCATATCCGAGAGGGAATTCCTAAATGACATTTTCAAGCCACACAAACAAAATAAAAGACGGGCAAGTTCGACTGTCACCAGAAAGGAGACGAGCGTATTAACACGTCTCTTGACAAACGTCAAGCGATCATTATTATTATCTCTACCTTTCTCCCTCATCTGTTTTATACTTGATAAACAAACGGAACATTTTAAGACTGAGCGCTTACTTCAAAGACATTCCTGCACTACGATAACGCTCATACATACATACATCCACACATACGTTCCTGCCTACGTACACATGAACTTATTCTTGCAAGGACTACTACGAACATTTTGACGACCTTGTATCAACCAGAATACATTAATCTTATTTGTAAAGACCTTAATTGATTTATATGTATATAAATTTGTTGTTTCACCTTACAATTTCATTTTCTTGTTTTATACCCCTCTTATGGTGGGTTATCTAACTAACAAGGTCAAATCAAACTAATCTGTTCCAACACTCGTACACTTCATTATAACTGATAACCCACTATAAATATATGATCTAACTAACTTTACAATATTTGGGGTGAATTAAGAGAAAAAAAAAATCCAATTTCAGTAGTAAATCAAGCGTTTAATAGTGAATATTTACAATAGAAAAATACATTAAAGAATGTAAAAAGATTAATTTTCGGTTATTTGATGTTCAATATCTAGTAGCTATGAAAAAACTTTCAGCACCAAATGTTATATATATATAGAAAAAGGAGGCTCTATAATCTGACTTGTCTATAAGGCTTAAATACGCATACTATGCAGAGGAATAAGACCCAATCCCCCAAAAGAGATAAGAACCTTTCACTTAGCAAGTAAATACTTACAGATTCAAATATAAACGACCAATATATACCAGTTCCAAAAACAAATAAAGGCCTATAGATTTAGATATAAACGACCAATATTTACCTATTCTCGAATCAAGTAAATGCTTACAGAACACATATAAACGACCAATATTGACCAATTCTCGAATCAAGTAAATGCTTACAGAACACAGATAAAAAGACTAATATTTACCTATTCTCGAATCAAGTAAATGCTTACAGATATAAACGGCAAATATTTACCTATTCTCGAATCAAGTAAATGTTTACAGACACAGATATAAACTACTAATATTGACCTATTCTCTGATCAAGTAAATGCTTACACAGATATAAACTATCAATATTTACCTGTTCTCAAATCAAGAAAATGTTTATAGAACACAGATATAAACGACAAATATTTTCCTATTCCCGAACTAAGTGAATGCTTACAAGACTCAGTTCAATAATAATAATAATTATAATACAAAGTCTGATTCCAACATTAAACGATTCAATAGAGGTTGATATGACGTCGAATCTGACACATATAAACGACCAGAAGCTATATCAACTGAAATTACATCGCATGCTGTACAAAAGATGAAAGAAAAAGGAGAGTAAACCGAAAAAACTATCTATGTGTGGTCAACCCGAAAATGATGGACGATCAATTTGCCATGATTACTCATATTATGCATGTCGAGTTGTTTAATTTTTGCCTGCTCGGAAAAACAGTAAATTCGAATTTTAATTCGGTACGTTCTGAGCAAAGTTTTTAAAACAAGGGAGGTAACTAGTTACTGCAAAAGAGACCAGATAGCAAACGAAATGAGAAAAGGAAGGGAAATGAAACACAAAAGATATATAATCACAGTTGTATCAAATGTTTTATCCTAAGCATCAATACTGCCAGAAATACAATACTTGCTTGCGTCAAATGTCCAAGCAACTCCCTAACGTCATCGATGACGTTATTCGTTCTAGTTCGAAACAAAGAAAGAGACCATCTTCATTCAACCAACTAATTGTGCTTTATTAGTAGTTGTCTGTCTGTTATTGATGACCATCGGCTGTTTACCATGTGCTTAAGTTGGTTTTGAAGTGCTTACTTGTCAGAGTTATTGGTAAAATAAAATAAGTGATTTGTTGACGATAAATAGAAAGAAGAAAATGGTCAGTAAAATGCCAGACTACATAAATTTAAAAGGAGGAAGTTATTAAAATTTAACAAAAAACAAACAAGAAAACAACAACAACCACAAAAAACAACAAAAAACAAAACAAAAAACAAACAAAAAAGCAATTAACAACATATATTTTAACCAATAGTAACTAAGAAAAATAATTCAAAATTTTGACATCCAATTTGGAGTCGTTTATTTTTGATAAATTTCGATAACCAATCTTACTTATCTAGTTCTGAAGAAAAATGTCGTAGATTTTGCAACTTAACGATTACTCACTTTCGATATTATTGAGTTTTATCTATACACTTATTAATGTTTATTCACTTCCTTTTTATTATCAGCATTATTTAAAGTAATTACAAAAATTATATTTTCGCCAACCGAATTTACCTATTGCTGGATTACGGCTACTACAACTGCTATTGTTGATACATAAAGACGCGTTAAACGTAAACGTAATCTCGCGTATCAAAATTCACATATACAAAAATAAGGAGATTGTAGTAGGATTAGGTAGTAGTAACACGATATGGAAATAGACACTATCCTTTTCACTAAGAGAGTAACAAAGAAAACTCTCTCTCTCTTTTCTATTACACATATTTTCTTTCCTTCCCTTCCTTCCATTGTTCCTATCCTCGGTAACTGACAGAACCCGGACATAGTTTATGTGGGTCAGTGAACGTCATAAAAAACAACCAATGACAATACGTCCCGCCAAAAATCAAACGGAAAACACGGATGTGTCAGGCCCAATAAAACAAAAAAGAAAGGATGAATTCGACAAATTAATTTCTGTCTTCCCAAAACACAACGACCCTGTATGAACTCTCGAACCACAAAAAAACAAAACAAAAAAAAAAAAAACGACTAAGACGATAGTCACCCACTCTAACCACTGTAACCAAATGGAGTCAACAAAGAAATGGTACTATAGACAATAAATTTGGCCTTTACTTATGTATTAGCCCAACCTTCATCTCCATATACCATAAGATTATTACCACACACAGAGGAAATATTTGTCATTAGGATCGTCAAAGAACTGATTTCATAGCTTATTTTGATGTTTTTTTTAAGTATACCAATCTGTTTATCAACATTTGAAAATATAAATAAATCTTCTAAATATGTAGAAGAGTTTAATTTCTGTTTTCTACAATTTATTCCTCTACAAAATTGGTGAGCCAGACGCAATTCTTTCGAATATGCATTCTACGAGTTGTGATAAAAAAAAAAAAGCTAAAATTAAAATAAAAGGAATTCTAGCTAAAAGTGAATAAAACTCAACAGTGACTGATCTAAAAATAAATTAACGATGCCATGGCATTTAATAAACTGTAAATGTATAAGAAAGTTTTAATTTTTTTTTTATTTACTGCGGATGTCAGCTTTCTGGTAAAGTCTGTATAATAACATAACATAAAGAGTTTTCTTGGAAGACTTATCATTTACTGTCTCCCGTAGAAAGTAAGCCAATGATTGTTGCGTAAATCTGTTCCGTCTTAAGTTACGCTATGTTATTTGATCTTCTGCTTTACTTTATGGAAGAACGAAAAACAATTTAACGTTTAAAATTGATTTGATCCAATCGCATCGTCTTTGTTATAGTCATGACGATTTCGCAATCCGATCTTCAAAGTTTATATATATATATATATATATATATATATATATATATGGTAACTTAGAACAATATATATATATATATATATATATATATAAATATTTGTGTGTGTATCTGTGTAAGAAAACGAAAGCACTATATTGAAATTAGATACCAATATCAGTATCAAATTTGCAATGATTGAAAAAAATGCATTCAGATTTTTGTCCATTTTCTTTTCTTTCTATAACTTTTTAGACAGAGCATGTGACATTTAAAGGCACAGTGGAGTAATGGACAGCGGCTCAGACTGAGGAATCATGAGAGCCAAGTTCGAATACCAGTAAAAACTCATTTACATTTACGCCCATTGGCAAAGGTAGGAATCCATCTCTTTTACGCCCAGCTATGGGTAGAACAGTGGGACAGCCTTGGCTGGCGACTAGTCTAGGAGAAGGAAAACTGATTTCAAACCATTCTAGAGAGAGTTGGTCTCCTTCCGAAAGCACCACTGCTACTGCAGCTGAAGTAGAAGTTGTGCCCCTACGACCCTGATGGGTTACGGGACACGTGATCATGATGTGGCGTTTTGATCATTTTATTAGGTTGGTGCAAAAAGAATGACGTAATAATGTCGTTTTTTGACGTATTTTTTAACGTCAAAAAACGACATTATTACGTCATTATTTTTGCACCAGCCTAATAAAAAGACTTAAAAAGGGGGCTTAAAAACTGGGCGCTGAAATAGAGAAAGATGAAAAAAAGAGATAGAAAGTGAGGGTGACATAAATAGAGAGGAAACAATTGAGCAAAAGTAAAGGAATAGCTATAAGAATAAGTGAAAAGGAATTAAATATCTGAAACAAAAACAGGAGATATTAGGTTGGTGCAAAAAGAATGACGTAATAATGTCGTTTTTTGACGTTAAAAAAATAGGTCAAAAAACGACATTATTACGTTATTATATTTGCACCAACCTAATACATATTCATTGAATAACTATGTCCGTTGAATTGTATATCTCATTGTATGTATATCTTCCTATCTGTTCAATTATGTATCGATTATCTATCCCATCTGTTTTATGGTTATGGTGATATTAGGTATACTTAGCCGGTATCCTTGGATGTATGATAACTCTGTATATATCCACAGCCCCACCCACTATTAGTGTTGCTGCTGTGGCTACTGGAACAAGTAGGCTTTTCGTGGAGTCGAGTTGCTAGCTTCAACCTTTTTTTTTACTATTGAATACTGACTGGGGATGTTTGGAAATGCCATACCAACATCAACATCAGTCACATGACCCTGGGTAGACGTAGAGTCCCTGCGCAGCTGAGCACCTGATCAGCTCCTTCCACACGTCTCCTTAGGTTTTCATTTATGCATAGAGTGCCTTGGGTGGAGCAAACCTAGCATCGCTCCCAAAGTCATATATAAAGATAATGAAAAAAGAGAAAATCTGTAGCCAATTGCTGAAAATTCCTAAAGAGTGGCCTGAAATATTACGAAAAAATTTGCCTACGAATCTCTAGAGTTGAGGTACTGAATATAACATCATTCAAGCTAAGTGAAAAATGTTATTTGTGTTAATTCATATATATATATATATATATATATATATATATATATATATCAGGTTGGTGCAAAAATAATGTCGTTTTCTCACATAATAACATATGTGAGAAAACGACATTATTTTTAACACCAACCTAATATATATATATATATATATATATATATATATATATATATATATATATATATATATATATATAAAATATATATATATGATGAAAGAAAATTCTTTTATTCCATCGCGTTTCGTTCTTTGAGAAACTTTATCAAGCCAGATATAGAAATTTATTTTCAAAATTTATATAGGAGGCTAAGTGACAAAGATGAATGACATGATGTTAGACGAAAAGGAAATAATGTTGTTACTTTATATATATATATATATATATATATATATATATATATATATATATATATATATATATATATATGCATATATAAAAGTGAACATAGAAGTCAACATTTAGAGGCGACAGTCTGTTTCATGCTAGACAGTCTGTTTCATGTGGCCTGACGATTGCATATAGCATGAAACAGACTGTCGCCTCTAAGTGTTGACTTCTATGTTCACTTTTATATTTACACACGCTCTATCTCTGATATTGAGCACTTTAACCCATAAATGTAGCGCATCTTAAGACTATATTTCTACATATATATATATATATATATATATATATATATATATATATATATATATATAATATATATATATTATGAAAGAAAATTCTTTTATTCCATTGCGTTTCGTTCTTTGAAAAACTTTATCAAACCAGATATAGAAATTTATTTTCAAAATTTATATAGGTGTCTAAGTGACAAAAATGAATGACATGTTGTTAGACGAAAAGGAAATAATGTTGTTACTTTATATATATATATATATATATATATATATATATATATATATATATATATATATATATATATATATATATATATATATATATAATTAAAAGGCCTAAGCACTAATATTCCATGGTCATAATTTATTCCATTGGAATCGTAAATAAGATCCAATTCATCAGACCTACAAATTCAAAAAGAAAACAGAAAAAACAACTCCGGAAATAAAAAAAAAATGTATATATATATATATATACGCACACACACACACATACAGTGGGGGAAAGAAGTATTCGTACACCTGCAAACTTTTAATTCATTGTCTTTCCAACTAATGAATAAACATATTTTTCATATAATTAACTGTACACAGATGCATAATAAATAGATATGCATAGAAAGCAGAAGAAATTGATTTAATACAAATAAATCCTATTTATCCATTTTAATGGGTGAAAAAGGTATTCGTACAATGCAAATTTCAGATTTTAAAACTTTTAAATTGTTTTAATACTATAGATTATTCAAGGCGAATATTCTAGAATGTTCCAATAATGTTATCAGTGGTTATCGTTTAGAAAAATACAAATAGGATCTTCTGTATTTGATATTCTCGAAAGAAAGTTTTTATCGTGGCAAGGGATAAAGAATTGACACATTCGCAAAAAGAACTGATTGTTAAGCTCTGGAAAGAAGGTAAAAGTTCCAGGAAAATCTCAGACAACCTGAATATTCCATTTACTACCATTAGTTCATTCATTGTAAGGTATAAAAACTCAATCCTATTGAAAAGCAAAGAAGAACAGATTCCGCGGAAGATTTCTGCAAGATCTTCAAAGAAATTAATGCGTTAAATTAAAGAGAATCCAATGGCTACTCGTCAAGAGTTGAAGGATCATTTGTTTTCATCAGGAATCTGTGTCACTAAACGGACACTAAGCAGAGAAATTGATAGGAACAATATAAAATCACGCTCCCCTCCTAGAAATCCACTGCTATTGAAAAAGCACAGAGATGCCAGTTTGAAGTTCGTTCGTGAACATATGGATAAGGAAAAATCGTATTGGGAAAGAGTATTATGGACGGACGAAACCAAAATTAAGTTGTTTGGACATAATTCTAGAAATCATTTGTGTAGGAAAGATGGCGATGCCTTCAAACAAAGAACAGTTCCAACAGTGACATTTTGTGGTGGCAGCATCATTGTTTGGGAATGTTTTTCTGCAAAATGTACTGGCAACATATCAGTAATAGATGGTAGAATGAATGCCGCAGGATATCAAAATAGTTTGGAAGCAAATTTAATGATTTCGGTTGAAAATCTTGAACTTCCTCTTGATTGGATCTTTCAAAAAGATAATGACTCTAAGCCCACTGCAAAATTTACGAAGAAATGACTTGCTAAAAATAATGTAAATATCCTGAAATGGCCAAGTCAGTCCCTAGATTTAAACCCAATGTGGCGTTATGTTAAAATTCAAATCCACTCGTGAGCTCCAACAAACATCCTGGATCTGAAAACCATATGCGAATATATATATATATATATATATATATATATATATATATATATATATATATATATATATATATATATAAGAAAACCATATGCGAAGATATATACATATAAGAAAACCATATGCGAAGATTTACATATATATATATATATATATATATATATATATATATATATATATATATATATATATATATATATATATATATAAATATATAAGAAAGGATGCTTCTGGCTTGTATTTTTTAATTCAATGTTCCTTTCAGACGTGGCCATAGCTCTCTACAGTTTCATCTTTTTTATTATCTGAGATTTTCTCTGATTTCTTGTCGAAAGTAGTGGAGAGGTTTCCCATTGCTATCTCTACTTGATTTGAATTCAGAGTTGTCCTACTCCAAGAACTGCTATCGCACAATACTCGAGAGGCAAGTATGTGCTGCTATTTATCCCATAGCTGATGGGGAGGAGAAATGGATCCATTCTTTTCCCAAGGACATTAGTGCGAAAGTGAATGCGCTAGACTTAGACGAAGCTTGAACTCGCCACGCCAATTCCCCTTCCCGAAACGATAATTGTTAAGTTACCCACACACCCGGCTTCTAAATTGGTTAAAAAAGAATAGACTTGCCGACTCCTGATGTAAAGCGATGGTTTCGCCAGCTAGTCACTGAAGCCATTACTGGATTGCCATCTGTTTTTACTTTTTTTTTGCCTGATGAAAACGAGTTAATATGTATAAAATAACCATATGTTTTATATAATGATTAATGTAAACGAGTTTGTGTACGTTGTAGATTAGTTTTCTCTTTATTTCATGCATTTACACGCATTCCTTCATTAACCGATATTTTAAATCGAGCAGAGTGCATTTTCTGACCTTTTGCTTGGCTGTAAGCGAATTACCAAGCGATTAGCTCGTTCCCTTCACTCCTTTTATTAATTTTATTCCTTGCAAACTTCCGGTGGTTATATTTCCTTTGAAAAAGACTAGAGATAGGATTTTAAAATAATCCTTATCTTTAAGTGCCACTTGCTAATCCCGTCTTCTACTCCACTTCGAACGCCGCACTATTTAGTTTACTGTTCAAAGTTAAAGCTTAACATAAAAGCATGAGTTTCTAAGCAGGAGGAAGTTTCAAAAGGATGAAAAATGCGAAGCAAAAGTGGCGGGAGAAATATGAAAGGACAGGAGAAGGAAGAAGAAGTGAGAGAGACAGATAGAGAATTGAAGGGAGAGAAAAAAATAGATAGATAGATAGATAGAGAGAGAGAGAGAGGGAGGAAGGAAAATAGAGACGGAGTAAATAATCAAGGGAGAGAGAAGAGAGATAGAGTCAGATAGAGAATAGAAGAGAGCGATAAAGAAAGAGAGGACGGAAAATAGAGACGGAGTAAGTAATCAAGAGAGAGAGAGAGAGAGAGACAGAGAGAGAGAGAGAAGGATAGAGAATAGTAGAGAGAGAAGAAAGATAGATAGAGAGAGAGAATGAGAGAAAGAGAGAGAGAGAGAGAGAGAGAGAGAGGAACGAAAATAGAAACGGAGTAAGCAATCAAGAGAGAGAGAAGTGAGAGAGATAGAGAATGGAAGAGAGAGAAAGAGAGAGAGAGAGAGAGAGAGAGGACGGAAAAGAGAGACGGAGTAAGTAAACAAGAGAGAGAGGAGAGAGAGGCAGATTGAGAATAGAAGAGAGAGAATAGAAGAGATAAAGAGAGAGAGAGAGAGAGAGAGAAAGAGAGAGAGAAAGAGAGAGAGAAAGAAAGAGAGAGAGAGAGGAAGGAAAATAGAGACGGACTAAATAATCAAGATAGAGAGGAGAGAGAGACAGGTAGAGAATAGAAGAGAGAGAGAATAGAAGAGATAGACAGAGAAAGAGAGAGAGAGAGAGAGAGAGAGAGAGAGAGAGAGAGAGAGGAAAATAGAGATGGAGTAAGTAATCAAGGGGGAGATGGGTGGAAGGGATTCACCCGAGCGAAAGTACAGACAAACAGGACGGAATAAAGACGATACCACAAATGAATAAATGGAAGAACGATGAATGGAAACACTTCAATTCGTTAATTACAAAAGAGAACGGATTGCAGCCGAGAGCAATTATTACGGCCAACCTCATGTACAATAGCAAATATCTTTTAACACACGCCAAGACAAATCACCAATGTGAGGGTAGCATAAAGGTTATCAGTAAAAAAAAAAAAATGGAATCAGTAAGCCGTGTTCAAATTTCGGCCTAGTCTGCACTAATGTCTTTAGAAAAGGAACGAATTCACTTCCTTTTCCCTAGCTATGGTTTAAATAGGAGGGTAACTGTGTTCTCTAGTTTAGGAAGAAAACTAGAAATTTCAAAACTACGAAGAAGGCAACGGGAAACTACTATTTTTCACGAGAATGCAAAGATAATAAACCGAAAAGGAAGCTGTGGCGAGCCATGATCGCCTACATCCTGCAAAGACATGTAATTTTCGACAGAGAATCTATTTAAGAGAATTGAGTGAGATTGATTTGTTTAGCGGTGGAGTAATGGATAGCGGCTCGCATTGAGGAATCGGAGAGCCGAGTTCGAATTCCAGTCGAATCTATGACATTCACTTACGTGCTTAATATCCTTAGGAAAGGTATAAATCATCTTCTTCTCTATCAGTAAATAGCAGGACAGACCGGGTTCTATAGCCTCGGGTGGCAACTGGTCCACCGCAGAAAGAAATGGCAACATACTGGGGGAAAAAATCTGCCTCGCCAGTCCTGTATCGAAAGATACATGATCGCCTAAGCGTGCATCACGCATGGCACGTAACTGACTGACCAACCCTTTGTGGTTTATTTAAAACCAAAGAATATTTTGGATTGTAAGAACAATATTGCATTTACATTATCTTAAGAATAACAATGATTTTTCCCGATAGAATCCTATTAATAGCTGCGGAGGAAGTGGATCCATACCTTTTCTAAAAGTATTTTCGCCTAAGTGAATGTAAAGCACACGACTGGAATTCGAACTTAGCTTATTCCGAACCACTATACATTACACCATTTGTACATTTACATAATTAAGAGGACAATATATATATATATATATATATATATATATATATATATATATATATATATATATTAAATATGCATAATTATTAGGTTGGTGCAAAAATAATATCGTTTTATCACATAGTAACATATGTGAGAAAACGACACCAACCTAATAACAAGTGCCAATAACAATCGAGTTCAAACCATTAAAGAATTGTCTAATTAAAATACAAAAAGGCTATGTATAAGAAAACTAGTCAGATATAATAGTATTATAATGTGCATTTACCCTAATATATAAGTATTTACTACGCATAGATTATCAAGTAGAAAGGGGTGAGTTGTTAGAGTCGAACACACGACAGAAATTTACGAGGATAGTGGGTTAATCATTACATCACGGCAAAGCGGAATCGATGAGCTGAGTTAAAATTTGGTCTACTGCATTCATTTTCACCCTGTTACCCTTGGGAAAAGCATGAATCAATTTTTTCTTCCGAGCTATGGGTTAAATAACAGGGTAGACTAGTCTCTCTAGTTTTGGGTCTTTTGTGATGCTAACGAATACTCGTTGTCACTTTCTTAAATGCTCGTTGTAGTAGAGACTTTGTAATCGCAGATGCAACTACAGTAACGGCGTTGAACAATACTGGTGTCAGACGCCTTCGAATAACACTCGCACGAATAGTACTTGTTCGATAATACTCGCTCGAAAAGTAGCCACTGAATAGTAATCCCTGTAGTAATCCGTATAGTGACCAGAATAGATAAATAGTATAGTGAATAGTATAGAGAATATCGATCCGTATAGTAATAGAGGATAGTATAAAAATAGTGATCCCTTAGACGCCACGCTAATTCCCATATATACATTTCCTTTCCTCTTATTCAAAATGGAGTCGTCTGTGTTTGCTCTCTGGTGATCCGTGTTCAAACTCTAGTGTCGGCAAAGATACTTTAATCCTATACAATCTAGAAGAAGGACAATTCTGGATTCGAAACCGTAGTGAAGGCAACTGGAAATTATTCCACGATCTTTCCCAAGAAATCATTGGAATTTCTACTAATAAAGAAAAACCCAAACGAAGGGCTAGAAATTGCATTCTTCTGGATTTCAAACGTAGATTTTGTTTTAATGGTAGTTTATACAAGAACTAAGGGCCACCCAACGTAGAAGGTTAGATATGGGGAGGTGGGAACATCTTGGTTGATTTTGTTTAATGGTATACCAACCTCTATGGGTTATTTAATACCGAAATCTAAATATTTTGTACGTAATTTTAGGCTTTCAACTTTCAGTTCGTAGATCATACAACGTATTTGTCTATATTTCTGAGATAAGGTATTATGTACACTATTTACATTGTTCGGACTATCGCCCTCATCTTTGTTGCCATATTTATCACAACGTTTCGACCCTTATATGCTCCGGCATTCTTCAGTTGGTTGAAATGTCAAACTGAACCCTTTATTTCACTCACTAGGGTAGACTATTCTAGTTCCACGTGCCATGTCTAATGGATGTCAGTTATCAGTTATCTCCTGTTAATTCCCTTCTCTAAGTTCTCCATCGCTTTATCCAGGTAATGAACTCAAACTCTTTGGGTCCTGTCACTGGATCTAACTAACGCCTTTATCTACTGTGTCCTTAAGGATCCTGAACTTAAAGAGATCAAAATTGTAGTTCTCAGGAATCTCTTGGGAGTTTATGCCAGAAAGTAACAGTTCTGAGGAAGAAGTTGAGTGGAACTTGCTTTTATCAAAGGAACACGAAAGGAATGGTAATGGGTTTGCCATCGTAAACACGGCGTGGCAGGTGCTAGCTGGGAAGGTTCCAATTGGTGGGACTAAAGAATAATGAAGGAACGTCTGAATACACTTCAAATAAAACTAATATTGAACGCAAAATATCGTTTGCATGAGTAAATATAGGACATACAGGATCCTGTTAGGATTATTAATAATGATCGTCTTTGTCAGGCACAAGGCAACAATAAATGGTAGTCCAGTGATAAACTAACGGATCATCGGTTTACGCAAGACGCTTGGAATTTGTTTTATTTATAGTAAGTTTTAAAACGATGCATTAAATCTAGAAGACTACACTTGCACTGAGTCTGAAAGAGACGCATTAAAAAAAACGAGTACCTAAAGTATTAGGTTAATAAAACAGAAAGTTGTACAAGCTTTTGTTTTATCAAATAATAATAATAATAATAATAATAATAATAATAATAATCAAGACTTTTCAGACAACAGCGTTTATACTAATAGTATTGTATGAAAGAAAGCTTGCTGCCACTTATAGTCTGTGTATGTTAATTGTTACTATTGGTGCGAAAATATACATCTATAAGAATTCTATAAATATAATACAGTATAAATCGTCTAAACCTCCCGATGAAGTCATTGCTACAAGTTCAGCTTCTGTGAGTTTGGGACATACTGAATAAATTTTCGATTTTATCACGCACGTGCGCGCGCACGCACGCACAATTTTCCCTGTCCAATCTGTAGTGGGAAGGGAGGTAAATCAAGTAAATTAGTAAATTTATGAATGATTACTTCCCTTAGTCGTTTTAATAATCTATACAAATAAAATATTTAGCTGCATTTAGACAAAATTAGTTTCCTGAGAAAAATAAACTGTTTAATTAATCAGTTTCTTTACTCCTATGTTTCTTAGCTTGCAGTCTTATTTGTTCAAGCCTTTCATGTGAGGCATTCAGATAGCTTCGTCTATTAAGTGATCGTCTTTCTTCAACTTGAAATAGACTTTGTCGTCGCTGTCTTTGTCGTTCTGTCACTAATGTTTTTCTCACCGAGAGATTTTTCCACTTCACTGTTATATAATTTCACTGTGACATAAAATTTGTAACATGAAAAGATATTGAGCAAAAATTTCAATAAGTTTTATAAGTCTATAACATCAGGAGTAATCAAGGAATCATAAATATCATTGAACGTCTAAAAAGGAAAAAAAAGTGAACGGATTAATTAAATTAATTCTTTACTCTTCTTTATTGAATCTCAATACATTGTTTCAAGACTTTTTTTTTTTTTTTAATTGAATCTCAATATTAAAACTGTTTAACAATTGACATAATTTCGGACGGCACGAGTACACTAGTACTTATATATTCCCGAATTAAGAATAAGTTTC
Source organism: Acanthosepion lycidas (assembly GCA_963932145.1). Lineage (NCBI taxonomy): Eukaryota > Metazoa > Mollusca > Cephalopoda > Sepiida > Sepiidae > Acanthosepion > Acanthosepion lycidas. The sequence goes on along the minus strand of OZ010588.1, from coordinate 44,596,474 downwards.
CTCTTTTACGACTTTTACACTGTCCACAACTTGTACATCACTTATTAAATTAAGTAAATACACAAAAATAGAAAGGGGCGTAAGACAATGATGTGTTTTCTCATCGGACATATTCAAGCCTTACAATGAGACAATCCCGAGAGAATTATAATATCTACCAGGATTTATTATTGGCGGCCACAATATTAACGATATAAGATATGCAGATGATATAGTGTTGATAGAAGACACGTAAAAGAATTTACAAGCACTCCTAGAGAAGATAGTAAAGGACTAAACATCAGTTGTAAGAAGACAGAATGTAGGGTTGTCAGCAAAAGGGACTAGACAACATGCAAACTCCGAATTGGAAATGTCAGAATCAAGCAAGTGCAAAAATATAGGACGTTATAATGACAGGGACATGCTGGACAATCTTCTCACAGATGAAGAAAAGACTTGAGGCAACAGAAATGTGATTCTAAAGAATACTGACAATACAACCGACTGAACATGTGAGCATCCAACGAAGTCTAAAGGAAAATAGAAACGATAGGACAGTTATAATTAGAATCAGAAAAAAAGGTGAAATAATGAGGAGAGATAGCTTAGAAAATTTTTACTCACAGGACAAATTCAAGGCAAGAGGGAGAGTAACCTACCTAAAAAGCTTGTGTAAAAAGTGTAAATGGTTAGCCGAACTGGTATTAGAAGAGACAAACACGGCTAAGAACTACAAAGGACAGGGAGTTGTGGAGAACCGTAATCGCCTACTTCCTGGAGGGACACGTCACATAGAAGAGGAAGAAGTAAAATCTTTGAAAATGGCTGATTGCTCAACCGAAAGCTCTTCAATTCAACAAACATTTGGACAATTTCTTTTTTAAGTTCAGAAAAAAAACACTTGCTAGCAATACAAAACATATGACAAAAAAAAAAAAAATAACAAAAACACTCTTGTTTAACAAAACATGTATCAAAGACGGACTGCTACCCAAACACACACACACACACAAACATATATATATATATATATATATATATATATGGGGGGGATGGGATAGAGAGGTGGGCGAATATATGTAGATTCTAGCTTAGAATTTTTATGAGACCCTCTCCATTAGTAGTTGGAGATAGCATATAAATATTTCTGGATATTTCCATGGAATCAATTTCTCGCTCTCAACTCTGACATTTTCGCCATAGTCGATGCATATTTCAAAATCAAGTCATAAAGAACATGCAATATAGTGAAACCGAGGAAAAAAAAAAGTCAAAATAAAATATATTGTCAAGCTTCTCTGGTGGTTTCATATGATGAGAAGTCAATTGAAAGAGACAATCGCGGATAGTAGTGGGCTGTCGTATGAAGACTAATGACCAACCATTTTCCTATTTTTCATAATGTCAGTGTCTGTCTGTCTGTCTGTCTGTCTGTCTGTCTTTCTTTCTTTCTTTCTTTCTTTCTTTGGTTCTTCATTATCTATCTATCTATCTATCTATCTATCTACGATTCTTCATCGATCTATCTATCTATCTATCTATCTATCTATCTATCTATCTATCTATCGTTCTTCATTATCTATATATGGTTATTCATCTATCTATCTATCTATCTATCTATCTATCTATCTATCTATCTATCAATCTACGATTCTTCTTCATCATCTATCTATCTATCTATCTATCTATCTATCTATCTATCGTTCTTCATTATCTATATATGGTTCTTCATCTATCTATCTATCTATCTATCTATCTATCTATCTATCTACGATTCTTCTTCATCATCTATCTATCTATCTATCTATCTATCTATCGTTCTTCATTATCTATATATGGTTCTTCATTTATCTATCTATCTATCTATCTATCTATCTATCTATCTATCTATCTATCTACGATTCTTCTTCATCTATCTATCTATCTATCTATTTATCTATCTATCTATCTATCTATCGTTCTTCATTATCTATATATGGTTCTTCATTTATCTATCTATCTATCTATCTATCTATCTATCTATCTATCTATCTACGATTCTTCTTCATCATCTATCTATCTATCTATCTATCTATCTATCTATCGTTCTTCATTATCTATATATGGTTCTTCATCTATCTATCTATCTATCTATCTATCTATCTATCTATCTACGATTCTTCATTTATCTATCTATCTATCTATCTATCTATCTATCTATTTATCTATGATTCTTCATCTATCTATCTATCTATCTATCTATCTATCTATCTATCTATTCTTTCCTACTTTAGTTTGTTCATATCGGGTTACTTTATAGCCTTGATAGAGACTAGGAAAGACAAGCATGCTAACTATTACACCACTTCGAGGTGCCAAAGAATCCCTTAAATATATGTTTTATGTTCTTTTTCATAGCCTTATCTATCTATCTATATATCTATCTCAGTCTGTTCTATCTATCTATCTATCTATCTTAGCCTCTTTATCTATTTAAGTATCGTTATATCTATCTTAACATTTTTATCTATCTATCTATCTATTACGTTGGTGCAAAAATAATGACGTAATAATGTCGTTTTTTGACGTTAAAAATACGTCAAAAAACGACATTATTACGTCATTATTTTTGCACCAACCTAATATCTATCTATCTATCTATCTATCTATCTATCTATCTATATATATATATCTATCTATCTATCTATCTAAACGTCATTATACAGCTCGTAACAAATCTTTTACTCACTCTCACAATTGTGTAAGTGCAAAAGATATCTTATTGATGTTACTGATAAACAATGACAACCTTAACAGCATAATATACGCTGACGACACTGTTCTTCTTTACAGCAGCGAATGTTGGACGATTTCCTCAAGGATGAGGAAGAAACTCGAGCCGATGGAGATGTGGTTCTACAGAAGGATACTAAGGCCATCATGGACCGAACGGGTGAGCAACAATGAGGTCTTAGAGAGTTTGCAAACAAGGAGGAAGCTTATACTAGACATCAGGAAGAGGCTGCTGAAGTTTCTGGGACACATAATGAAGAAGGAGGGTCTAAAGAATCTGATACTCACGGATCGAATAGAGGGAAAGAGAGACCAGGGAAAGCAGCGCATGACATACTTAACGAGTTTGAGCAGGTGGATGACAGAACGTGGTCTGAGGGAAGAAACAGAGGGAAGGAGCTTGCTGAGAGCTGCAAGGGATAGAGAGAGGTGGAGAGCCATGATCGTCTACGTCCTGAAAGGTAATGGGAAAAAAAAAGAAAAGAAAGAAGATACACAAGGAATAATGTCCGGTTACTTGCTTCCAAGCGTACCCATTTCTTAGCCATTCCATGCTGCAGACGCTTGATCAGGCACATTTGTTATGCTGTAACTATGCTGAGTTCTGGGGTGGGTGGGTTCATAATATGGCCACTACGGTCCCGCTGATTTCTGACTTCGTACTAGCACGAATATCGAGGAATTCCATCCACGTGTATTTCAGTGTTGCACGCCGAGATAATATCACCTCCCTGACAAATCGACCAAGGTGAGATACGAACCGGGGACTGGTGGTTTGAAACCGAAGGTTTTAACCACTCGGTCACGCTGAACAAGCTACAATAAAAGAATATATATTATTCAAGGAAGGGTATAGAAGTATAAAATCTTCTTTCTCGTCCCATCCTATGATGTTGGTGGTAAAGAGTCAGCGCTTCTAGTAATTATTCCAAAGACGGAGTCCAAATGGTTTAAACTGTAAATCTGAACATCTTAAAGTACATGTTTTGCGCAAAAACATAATTTGTTGTTCCCTGAATTGTCTGCCTGTCTTTTGATCAACTCTCGCGACGCAGACAATGATTAAACATAAACACCCAGCCATAAAACATGGAGACTTTGGTATGTGAGACAGATTCAACAGCTCACTGCAGAAGTAAACACTAGCGGGGAGTAAAGAGAAGGCGGGAAGATATTAATAGTCGATAGTGGTATGCCTTTAGATTTAGAGTTATATGGCAATTTATGTCTATTTTGTTCGAAAATGTTTTTCTTTCTTTCTTTCTTTTATTCTTTCTTTCGTTCTTTCTTTCTTTCTTTCTTTCTTTCTTTTGTATTTAATGCTGGTCCAGGATGTATCCGCCCATTTTGAATATCTCGAATCGGTTGCGCAACTTGACAATTAATCACGAGATCTTATTGCGCATCCGTGAACAGACAATCCTCTAGGCTTTTTAGGTCGGCCGTGAGACCGTTGAGTTTGTTTATCGTGTGGCCATCGTATTCCCAATGAAAAAATAGCTGCTGCTTCATGTCTCGTTCAGTGGGTTTTGGCAATACATTGTATCTTTATACTATATATATATATATATACCTACTATATATCCACATATAATGCATACATACGCATGTGTGTACGCACACACGCACACACACACATATATATACGATAAGAATATAGTTTTAAGGTATGCTATATTTATTGGTGAAAGTTTTTAATATCAGGGATAGAGCGTATGTAGATATTGTCTGAAGATTGCATTGAAGCTTGAAACAGGGCGTCGCCTCTTCTGAAAGGTACCACTTTCCAGAGTTTCTAAACTTTCGGTTAATCTGATGAGTATTTATGAGCGTTCTAAAATTTAATTTATTTAAAAAACCAATGACATTTTGTTCTTGTATATAAATACTTATTACACAATCAAATCTTTGCCTTGATAAAGTACCTTAGAGTACGAAACGATTCGGCTAAGATAAGTTTTCCTTTTGTCTTTATACATATACACATAGATACATACATATATACATACATATATATATATATATATATATTTATTAAAGACATTTGTTATGTTTAACGTTCTTTTTATAGACACAAGTATTTAAGTAAATGCTCTGTTTATAATAAACAGTATTAAATAACCAGCCTGAATGTCCGAGAAATTTTCATAGAAAATATTCGTCCTTTGACAGGATTCGAACCTGCATCCTATACGGAACTGTCATTTAGGCTGACGTGCCTAACCGCTCGGCTGCAAAGGATCGTTCGGTGAGCAAGGTCGAATTTACTGCTTATAAACTTCAATCTTCCATGAATCTCGTACATTCATAACTGCTCTTGGCGTATCAAATGTAAACAAATGACGTCATGCATTAAGAAATGGACAAAGTCCGACAATTTATTTATTAAAGACATTTTTATGTTTAACGTTCTTTTTATAGATACAAGTATTTAAGTAAATGCTCTGTTTATAATAAACAGTATTAAATAACATTTACCGGCCTGAATGTCCGAGAAATTTTCATACAAAATATTCGTCCTATATATATATATATATATATATATATATATATATATGTTTTACCAGACATCGTCTGTATGTTGTGTATTGTAAATCGAGACGGAAAAAGCTTGTTAGAGGTAAGGAATTAATGTGAGGCGTACTGATAAAATGATAATAACGATAGTTTATATTAGCCGTTTCCTTATAATGAAACATTTGTCATTCATGTCGAAATTCATAAAATCTTTCTCTTAAAAGAATTTTTCGGTAGAAAAAAGGGTTTCTCAAGACTACTGTCATCGTCCATATTGTTAATCCTAACAAGAACGATGAAAACATTCATGGCACTGATAGGATAAGGAGAAGAAATTGGCGCACGATTAAAAGATAAAAATCGTCTTTTGAAAATTTTGAAACCAATTTAATTTGTATAAATAAAACGAAAAAATAGATCAACAATTTGAACCCCCCCCCCAAAAAAAAACAACAGAAATATACAGAAAAACAATAATTAGTATATATCAAAAGAAAAATAGATCGATTAAAGTTATTCCTTTTTTCTGCACAGGGTAGGTCTTGTAATTACTTAAACAATTGTGAACCTATGCCGAAAACATACCCTGTGTAATATTTCAAACCATTTTCCCTGATAATTCACTATCTCTTGATCAACTGCATATCTAAAGGCGACTGTGTCAACCATCTTAAACTATATATATATGATAAACTATGCGACTATATATATATATATATATATATATATATATATATATATATATATATAGCAAATATCAAACTATGCGACTATTTATATATATATATATATATATATATATATACATAATAATAATCTCTATATATAATCTATATATATATATATAATCGCACTTTTTAATATTTGCTATATATATATATATATATATATATATATATATATATATATATATATATATATATATACAAAGCAAATAATATGAATAAAATAAAAACGGTTGCCAAACGATCCTCAGGCATTATTTATAATGATGAAAGTGATAGCTGTAGCCGTAAGTTCTATGTTATCTGTTTCTTCTCTTGCACTTTTCGCTTGTGGAACTCTCTTCCTGGCTCTTGCTTTCCAGTCAACTTTGATCTTCAAAAATTCAAATGTCAATGTCAATTGTTATCTTCTAATTTCCACTCCCATTCTTTTATTGTTCTATCTCGTTAATAATGTTTTCTTTTTCTTCTTATATCTTTGCATCTTAGTGGCTTTATTGTCTTATTTGTGGAGGGGGTAATTAAAAACCTCACATGACCATGCATGAGTTACAGTCTAAATGTTAGCGTAAGCTTTATGCAAGTAGCCAATCATCAATCTGAAGACAAATAACATAAACGGACCGATTAATATGTCAATATTTCACTGCAGTCTTTACGCTATTTTGTCTTGTGTTGTTGGAAACAGAGACTTTACAATTAGTGGCATTCCTTATCTAGTACTTCTTTAAGACACCAAACTTCTCTATCTAAGCATTATTGGAAAGTTAAAGATAGATGCTTCATCCCACAAATTAAATGGGATCAGTCTCAAACTCCCAACAACTTCCGGGAAAGGTGCAGTCTATGCATACACGATTATAATGATTAAATATAGAAATACTGACCACAATTATTGAATCAAAGAAACGAAATTATTTTCAAGTGTAGACCCAAGAACAAATTTAAAATTCCTTAAATCATTGACTTTGGGGGATATACACTTGAAGTGTTGTTTCTATTTTATATGGGTAATAACATGTGTACGTGTATTCACATTTTTATATATAAGTATCTATGCTATTCTCTTGCCTACATCATTTCTATTCTAAATTTGTTCTTTATATTTATCTCTTGATTCATTTATTTATTTATTTTTTTATATTATTTATTTTATTTTATTGATGTTGGATATTTTTATTATGAATTATTTAAAACTCTGATGATTATTATAATGCGATGATGAAATTTGCAGCCTAAAATGACATGACTATTAGACATATTACTCTAACTCTTTTCATTTTGATCAAGTTTATATACTGGGTAAGAGGGGCTCTTACCCAGTATATAAAGTTGTTCTGCCCTTTAAGGAAAATTTTTTTATCTAGGTCAACTTATTGGCTCATCATTGATTTCTTCTTTCTTTCCTTTCTTTTCTTTTTTTTCTCTCTCTCTCCCTTCCTTCCCTCTATCTCTCCTCCCTCTCGCTCTTTCTTTTCTCACTAAATTATTATTATTTTTTTTTATTGAAATTCTTATTTTTCTTTTATCCTTTTTAATCATAAGAACTTTTTCTTTTTTTCTTCTTCCTTTTTACTATCTGTCTGGACAGATTGATTCTAATTCTAAAAAATTCTTCGGTCTGAAGAGATGAATATGTGAATATATTCACAAAACAAGTTAAAAATGAGATGTATTTTTTATTTTTTTTTTTACTTATATATATATATATATGTATATATGTGTGTATGTGTGTGTGAGACACTGGTAGTATGAAATTGAGATTAAAAAGGTTTATGTAAAAAGCCCGTATAGGAATTGGAGAATTGTAAGGGTTAAAAACGTTAAAATCGTTAAGATGAAAACATGACTTGAAATATGAAGTGAAGATAAAAAAAGAGATTTTTTTTTCCTGATAAACTGATTGGTGGATAGAATTGTTATGAATTCGAAAGCTGGAATGTAAAACAGTCTAAAATATTTCCTGAGGAATGAGAAAATTTTTGCCGATTTGAAATATATTACAAAACGCAAAAGTTATCGGGAAAAATTATTGTTTTGAATAGTTGACTGTTTTGGTATTTGAAGGTCATTTGGGTAAAGCCAAAAGAATTCGTAAAGTCGGGTTTTGTAAACAGGACAGGAAATTATTTGGGTCGTAGTAAGAAAGTGACAAAGAGGAATTCTTTGACGATTTAAAATACATTTTTAAACACAAAATTTTGCTAACGGGAAAAATTCAATTATGACACGACCGATTGTGAAAAAAGGAATGTGGAGACAGAGTTTATTGTTTTGAAATAGCTGATCGCTTTGTTGAGGGTCGATGTCATGTCTCCAGGGTTGGAGAAAATAATTAATTGATGAATAATTCGTAAGTTTTGAGCTGCGGTAGGTGTCGAGCGAAATACATATAAACCGAATGCTTAGTTGAAGTCAGCAGCTAGAGCAAAGGGCGCAGACAAGACGTAACGGCAGCAGACAAGGAGCCCTGGGCCCCACGTGACCTGCTGGCGACAGAATTCCAGACCTCATGTATGTTTAACCCGTTCCAAGTTTTAGAAGAAAGAGGTACCGTGTCACCATAGAGAGTTTAACAGGAAGGGTTAATTTTGTTGGATCAGCGATTATATAAGCCAATTGAAAATTGACCCAGCGAGCTTCTTATTTGTTATGATAATTGTATTTTCACCAGCGGAAGAGTTCTTTGTCCTTATCTAACAGCACGGTTCCGTCAATCTATTCAACGCTTAAATAAGGTCAAAAATTCGATATTCACTGCTCTGTGAACGAAGAACAGAACGTGAGCAGGGCAGATGAGGAACCGAAACGATTAGCAGATAACCATCAGTTGAACGGCGGCAGAGCTGACCAGCATGAGAAAAACCCAGGATCTAGCCGGGCGGGCCGGACAGGCCGTGTTCTCTCTCTCTCTCTCTCTATCTCTCTATCTATTAGGTTGGTGCAAAAATAATGACGTAATAATGTCGTTTTTTGACGTATTTTTAATGTCAAAAAACGACATTATTACGTCATTATTTTTGCACCAACCTAATATCTATATCTATCTCTCTCTCTCTCTCTCTCTAGATATATATATATATATATATATATATATATATATATATATATATATATATATATATATGTATAATACCAAATAGTAATTGGTATGGATTATTCCAAAGAGGACTTTTAGTCTATATGAAAACTCAATGTTTGATACAGACCAAATTATAAAAATAAAAGGAAAAAACTTTAAAATTAAAAATCCATATTCGGTAAGGTGTATATTTAGGCAGGAAGAATTATTTCAAACGTGTTCTGTTGATAATATCAACAATTTCTGTTCATTTAATTTTTATTATCATTTTGAAATTTCCGTTTTATATAATCTGTAAATTTACCAAGGTTCATTTATTGTTTTTTTCTCGAGTACTTTCGAATGTTGCTACATTCGTCTTTAAGGATATCGTTTTTTTTGTGGATTTATGTAACAGCTTTTTGGTTAGGTAGAATTCCTTTCTTTAAATCCTGGTATTATTTGGAAAAATATAAGTTTGAAATGGCATTCCACATAATGTCAAGACAGAAACAAAGGAATTCTGCATATCACACAGACACCGGATTGGTTGTTGAAAATGACTAAGATGGTCGAAAGTACTTGAACAAAACAATAAAAAAATATGAACTTCCGACTTTTTATCTACAATTTCGATCACAATATTCAGCACCTTATTCGAAAATAGAAAAAAATACAATAAAAAATTAAGCTGACAATGTTTGTCGGGTCTTGTTCATATATATATATATATATATATATATATATATATATATATATAAGGCAGCATATATTTTATATATAAAGAAATAATCATACATAGAGTCAATCAGCAATATTAATGCGATTAATGGCGAAATCACTTCGCTAGTAGAAACATAATGTATGCATTAAAATACTGTTAATCCATTGAATGATGTGATCCTCATTTATAAAACTGTTGTCAGATGTTTCTAGTGTATATGTTTTTAAGTTAAGCAAGTACTTTCGAAGATCCATGTCTTCATCCTCAGGCTGTAATTTTTTTCCTTTAAAGTTAAAACTTGAAGACGAAATAATTGTTTCTAGACCGAAAGATGTTTTTTTAAGAATGTGCTATTTATTGACGGTTGTACAATCTCGGAAACCAATTGATCCGCATTGCGAAATTCCTGAGAAAAAAAAACAAAAAAACTAAGACATATCACTATATTAATTGAACTATATACTTAGTTCATGTCATGGTAACTGAAAAACACTTGTAAAAAAAGAATTCGCGGATTTACCATATTACAAAATTCATATAAAAATTCTCACTTGAAATTTTGAACTTGCGACCTACACGTTCCGAGAATATACGCTAGAAACATCGCATTAATATTGCTGATTGATTCTATGCATTATTATTTCTTTTTATATATATATATATATATATATATATATATATATATATATATATATATATATATATCTGCTGTAACAGCAAAATTATCCAAATCGTGTTACAGCATAATTGTACATCCCACAAAATGTTTAATATCTAAAAAATGCTAAACGAATTGAATTACTTTTTACAGGTTTTCGATAAAAGGTTTAGCCATCTTGACCCCATTTGTAAGAATCCCTGAAAAACCACTTGAGTTATTCAGCTAGAAAGAGAAGAAGCAAAATTGTTTTATGTCAGCCCCACTGTCTTTTCAAATGAGCATCGTGAGAGGACAAAAATCATTCAGGCCTTCAGTAATGATACCAAGATTCATACTTTCGCTTCCATCTTCAAAATCCATTCAAGAACCATCAAGAGAACGGTGAATAAGTTTAAAAAAAGAGGGAACAGTAGAGAGGAAAACTGGATCAGGAGGTCACAACAGGAAGAGGGATCATAACTTCAATTTAGAGATAAAGAGATCGATTAGAAAAGATCCAACTCAATCCATAGGACGTTTGGCACGTGAGAGAAGAGTTTCAGCTATGACAGTCCAAAGAGCAGTGAAAAAAGACTTGAAAATGAAATTGTACGTGAAACCTGTGAGGTGACTTATTACTCCAGCTTCGGATCCTTAGCTATGATTAATTAATGATGAAAATGTCATTTTCTTTTATGGTCGATTTCATCACGATTCTTCTGTTAAGCTTAGAAAGTAATTATAGATTTTTACTGTTGAAAATAGAGTCCAATAGTGTTATAAAAACCTCGGAGAATTCCAGTAAGATATCATTAATCATTTCTAAGATACAACGGTTCAGAGCTTAATCTAACAATTGGACAGTTTTGCTGTTGCACGATTTGGACAATTTTGCGGTTACACCCGGTACACACACATACACACACATGCGCGCGCGCACACACACACATATAAATACACACACACACACATATATATATATATTATTCTACGTATCTAAAAATCGATATGCATTCAAATATATATATATATATGTTTTTGGGTAACACTTTTCACAGACAGCACAAATTTCTGGCTCTAGGCAGAAGTGCCACACAGCAACATATTGATCTTAAACAAATCTAGTCCGGTGTCCTGGGTAAGATGATAAACTATATCCATCAGCAAAGCCTCTGATCTGGAGATTGGAGGTTTCGGGAAGCGTGGAATCACCTCTTAATTACTGTTGTTCTCAGGTCCTCTCTGCCCCATCGTGGTAGAACCTATTAGTGTCCAGCTATGGGCAAATATGTGAAGCCCCAACCAAAACACATATTTGTAGTAAAATTACCAGTAATATCTATTCATAGTATATATTTAGTTGAAGCCATAAAATTGTGTTCAAAATATTTAGATTTCGGCATTAAATAACCCATAAAGGTCGATATGCCACAAAACAAAATCACCCAAGCAGCAATCCTAGGCCAAAGTCCCGATTCATGTATAAATAATGCCCTCACTTTTGACGGGTACTTTGCTTGCATCATCATCAAGCCTTTAAATTAACAAAACATTGATAATATGCACGATCGTAAACTTAGGAAAAATTCTATTCAATCAATTAACGATTATCGACATTTTACATGTTAAATATATCTTCGCGATAGATCTGGTTAATTCGTTTATAGAGGCGTAGTCGTCTCTTAATTTTATTACACCGCAACGTTGTTTATGGCGCCATATGCATCTCGTCGTCTTTTCCGCCAGTATAGTAGAGCTTGTGGCCGTTGTGCTATAAATAACTGGGCGTTGTTGTGGATAGGATGGGAGAATGTGACCCAATGGTGTCCAAAATCATACTGTCTAAATTCTCTCTCAAAAGGCCGGTTTGCACCGCCGGGACGAACTTTAATGGAAAGCGTCTCGCTGCCTTTGTGGATTTGAAATTCATTCATTTAATTATTCTGCTTCAACTCACTAGCGTCATTTGAACTTGTTTATTCCGCCCCACCGCCTTGCAGAAAAGAAAAAAAAAGAAAAAGAAAAAAGTAGCAAAAAATGTTTATTAACCCAACAAACAAAAATTCCCATTAAAGCTGAAATAAGAATGATCAATTCGCAGATGTATTTATTCATAAATTGACATCTGTTCACCTTTAAATTTTATTTCGTGCGTGTTAATTAACACGCGCATTTTTTTGAGGTGCGCATTGTTGGGCACACCTGCAGGAATTTGCGCAATGACGACTTGCAGTTTGATTTTGAAACCATTAAAATTCAAGAAAGGCCCAATTGGGTTTCGAGTTTAGGCTAAGATCCGGCTTTCAAGATAGCAAATTTCCAAGCAGGCGCATAAACTTCATTGTTTATAAATCTGTCGCTACATAATCTTCAGAAAAAAAAAATAAACGGCACAAACAGAAAATCAAGCCAACAGAAAGCAAAAGTGTTGGGCTTCTTGAGAATTCGTACTTCACAAAATTATGAAGATCTTTATTTAATCATCCTCAAAGAAATTGGGCGTAATTTCTAGGATTAAACGAGCTATCTTCTTTTAGAAAGCTATATAACTTTGGAGAGCTGTCTAACTTTATAAAGTTATCTAACTTTGGATAGCTGTCTATCTATATAGAACTATTTAACTTTGGAGAGCTGTCTAACTTTATAGAGCTTTGGAGTGCTGGCTAACTTTATACAGCTATCTAACTTTGGATAGATCTCTAACTATATAGAGCTATCTAACTTTGGATAGCTATCTAAATTTATAGAGCTATCAACTTTAGGGAGCTGTCTAATTCTGAAGATTTTTTTTTATCTAAAATATGGTTGACGCCACTAAAAAATAAAAATAAATTTTTGACAGACACCGTCAATAGCAATAAGTACATTCTTTTTTTTTTAATAATTTCTTCACAAGCAAAGCGATAATGACACAAAGGTGGCGGGGGGGGGTTAAGGAGAATGAGAAGACTTTAAGGAGAAGTGAGAAAGGGTTTTAGGTGGCAGTCAGTCAGTTAAGTGCCACACTTGGGCGATTATGTATCGTTCGATACATGACTGACGAGGCAGAAGATTTTTCCCCCGCAGTAGGTTGTCATTTATTTCTGCAGTAGACTGGTTACCAAACAAGGCTAAAGGACACAGTCTGTCCTGCTATTCAACCCATAGTTGGGGGAGAAGAGATGGATTCATACATTTCCCAAGGTAAAGTGAATATAACGAGTTCGACAGGGATTCGAACTCGGTTCTCCGCGTTCTCATTCCGAGCCGATATCTATTACTCCACAACGTACATCCGTGTTGACAAGGTGACAGGGAAGCAAACGATAGGGAGTTCTACAGGTGAGGAGTGCTAGAAAAGTAACTGTTGTAGTAGAAGTGGCGGTTGCATCTAGAGCCTTCAACAGTAAAAAGGTGAGACCTAATTACCAGTCTAGTAGCACGCCACAAAATCACGCAGTCGAGGCACTAAGAAGAAAAGCATGTCAGAAATATTTCTTGAAAAGACAGTGGGGAGGCCACATCACCTCGGTGAGAATATGACTGAAGTCGAGATCGAATACATTACAGACCCTTCTTTGAAATTTGTCAAGAATCTTGAGATATACAGCAGGGACATCAGACCAGATATGGCAGTAGTATTCAATGCATGATCGAATGGTAGATCTAAAGTGTGCAAGATGGATTCTGAAGAGAAATAAAAGTTCTGGTACGACACAATGAACCAACTTTTCTCGAAGCAGACGTAGCAATTAATTTAGTATTTTCTTTGAGCTAGGCATGTCCTTAAACTTGCTAACTTCAAATCCGTTGTGCCATTTTAATTTTAGAAAATAACTAGATCTTGGCTGTTATTTACTAAAGCTTGATTAGTTTGGGTACTAGAGGACAAGTATTTGAGGACCTTGAGGATCGAACTCATTAGAAAAATGATTCAAAGTACATTACTAACAATTACTCAATGTCTAAGCACAAAAATCATTCGGCATTTATATATGTAGTTATTAATTACTGATGAGCAATTGACGAGAAATTACGAAAGAAAGCTTTTTTTTTTGTTAGAATGGCTGACGAGAAAGAGAGTTCGATGTCTTGCAGCGGAGGACGAGATATTTCGAAATAATTTTTTTTTGTTCTGGAGATGAGGACGAGATATCTCGAAAGTGCCATTTTTTTTGTTTTGTTTCGGATCTTCTTACTCTGGTAGTGAGTACGATAGCGACGCCCTTACAACATCCCCGTTCAGTAACACTCTACATTGAGTGGCACTTAGGTCTTGTATTGGATGAATAATAGTAAAAATAATGTCGTTGATGTTGATGAAGGTGGTGAACCCAATTATTTTCCTGAAGTAGTTTTACGAGATATTTCATCAACAGAATGTCATAAAATATCCTGGTCGTTGTTAAATACATAAAAATCACGCATATTGGCAAGACGTATTGAGTGCTCCACTAGTAAAGATAAAGCTAATAAATATCTATTGTTGGGTACTTCCAGAGAGCATGATTAGCAGGTTAGTCACACAGGCTATTGATAGTTAAGTGCATTTCTCTACTGTGGCCTTGTATCAGACTAGATTATTCATCTGCCTGTAGCAGGGAAACGATTAGAAAATTTGTTTCGCAAGCCATTGAAGATAATCAAATTCTCATTGGATGCTTCCTGATAATGGACTTATAATGGCTAAATTAAGCTTATTAAATATCTATAAGAAACGACAGTTGTCTGCTGTATTGCGTGGCTAGTTGGTTGGATGCGTGGAGGTGTAACCGTTAGAAGGAGAAATCGGTGAGTCATGTTCGAATTCTGGTCGAATTCGTTACATTCAATTTCACATAAATATTCTTGAAAAATGGTATTTATCCATCTCTACACCTTTGGTATGGGTTGAACAGCGTTGCAGACGGAGCTTTCTAGCCTTAGTTGGCAACCAGTCTAAGGGAAAAGCGACTCTGAATTCAAAACCTGTTGTAGCCATGGCGGGTTAATGAAAATATTATGGGGTCCATAATTAACTGCACCACGGGCTTGTCTTTATCATCTCCATTGAGGTTGAATAAAAAAAAAGAAAGTTAATTTCACATGTTAAGTTCAATACACATTGGGAACTCTCCTATTGTGACTTTGTGCCATGAATAGGCATTGTATTTATTTGCATATAAGATAGAGTTGTGATGTCAAGGAAATAAATTCTTTAAAAAAATATCGATAGTGACTAGATTTTAGAATGTAGTTGTACAGCAGGCATATCAATATTAATATTAAGATTAAGACTAAGGCTAAGATTAAGACTAAGGTTAAGATTAAGACTAAGACTAAAATTGAGATTTATAGGTTAAGCACTCCTGATCACGAATATCATGTTTTCTTTTATTAAATTTTATAAAAGTTAATAGTGGGATAATTTGACTATTTAAAATCGATGTAAACTGAAACCTCCCTACGGAAGCCAAAACAAAATATAATTATACATAAATTTAAAAAAAATTGAAATTCATAATCTGGAGTATTATTTTTCATATATTACTATCAATTAATTACTCCAGTTTACGAATTTCAATTTGTTTACATTTTAAGCAATCCGATCGTATGAACGTATTTGTTTTGGCTTCCGTAGGAGGGAACAATTTACAATGAACTTACATAGCAAGCTGGACCTCCTATAAGCCTTTTTCAATTTTTATATATATTTTTCATTTTTTTGATATGGAGTGATTAATCCATAGTAATATGAAAAATAGTATTTCTCGCCGCACATCATATTTGTACTACTCCACCCATTTTAGGATAGAAAAGAATACGTGCATGCAGAAAGAAACAAAGAACTTTGACTGATTTCAAGTAAAATATGCTAAATAAATAAATAATAAATGTCTGACGGGTTTTCCTGTGGATCCATTTAAGCTGTTCATTGGTTTAGTTTTGCTCCGACCCGGCCGACTTCAATGCACCCGGCTCGTTTCCTTCTTTCATTCGACAACAAGAATCAGAAGAAGAAGAAGAAACAGAACAAGAAAAGAATTATTTTTGTTCAGTCAAGTGATGTGTAAAAGCAATTCCCCACCACCCAGCCAAAAAAAAAAAAAAAAAAAAAATAAAAAAATAAAATCGGCAACTACAACAAACAAACCAATAAACTTTAGTTTGTTGGTCTTTTCGTTATTAATCTGCAGTAATCTGACACTGAGGTTTTGTTTTTCTCGTCCTATCGATAGTGAGAGCGGATTATCCTCTTCCTACACACGGCTTCATTCTTTAGAGACAAGTCATACAGAATGGATTGCATTTTTTAATTTTTTTTCAATTATTTTTAGGAGTATGAGTTGGAGGACAAGTTGGAGGAGAGTTTGAATGTGAATACTGCTTGTTCTTCTCGATTCCTCTAAAAACAAGTCATTTTAATATTCAGTCAGAACAGCATACCAATCGGTACACCTCATATTAACAAAACTTCTCATCTCTTTCACCCACTCTCTCGTGTGCTTGTATCTTTATTCTTTTCTCACGGTTTTCTTGTCTCTATTTATTAAGTTTAGCTTCGAAAGACACAAAGCCAAATAGAGGGAAATTCAGTTAGATTTTGTTATGCCAATATTCCAATCAGGTATTCTTCCAGCCACGTATACCAACAGATAGAATTAGAGATCTCGGTTTTGGGCATGTGGGATTTATCCCACTTGTCCGCCAAAGAACTTCCACTAACGAGCGCTAGATGGCGATGCCATGTCAGTATCCTATTATAATTGTACTTGAACCTTTCTTGGTTGCTTCCGTTCACTCATTCTCTCTAATATAATTGTTTCTTTTTTTTAGGTCGTTACTTCCTGTCAATACCTCATAAATAATGAACTATTCCGTTGTGATAAACAGCTACATATCAAGATCCTGTCAATACCTCATAACTAATGGACTATTCTGGGTTTTGATCGCATAGAAAGAGGGGAGACGTTAACCTTATTTTGTATTTTTTCTATTCAGTCGACTTTATAAGTAATTATCGTCAACAAAAGACTCAAAACAAGGACTGACATTTGTGAGCAGTATATAATTACAAGCAGCATGACCCGGCGTTGCCCGGGCTTGATTCAAAAATCGTACCACTCATACAGCAATCCCTATCACTTGACTTAAAATATTTTTGCCCTTCCTTGCCTTTAAAGGAGTGCCCTTTGCCGTGATGATGTTGCTACATACCTTACTTCTTGCCTATCTCACACTGCGGATTTTTTCTAAGCTCTATACTAAACATTAAATCTGTTATGAAAAAAGAACTAAACAAAATGAACAAAAAACGATCAGCTTTAAAAAAGGACTCGTAACTGGAAAAACCGAATGAAGAAAGAATGTTAACAATAAATACATTTTTCACACCCAACCCAGTTCTGCGGAATCAGAATCAACGTTGAGTTGAAGCAAGCGAATGAGCCAATTGGAGTAAAGTGTCATGCAGATTTAAATTTTTCCCACTTGTGACGCTATCGATTTTTTTTTGCATGCTAGCATGCTAGTTAACATTCGTGTCAGTCAGCTGTTGGCTCTCACGCTGGCCAATAGAATCTTCCTGCCTATTCGTGGCAGCCAGCTATAGGCTCTCACTCTGGCCAATACAAAATGGCTGCAAACTACATGAAAACTGCCGTAGAAGCATGAAAAAATCGATTATTTCCACTATCGATGGGAGTTGGGAAATGCAATGTAGGTCGTGGCCTTCCCGCTAACTTGGAGCATGTGCATGTAAATTTTGGTGCAAATCCGTCGAAAATTGCGGCCGTGCATTCGTTACACACACACACACACACACACACACACACATAGACACACAGACACAGACACAGACACAGACACACACACAGACACACAGACACACACATATACACACACACACAGACACACACACACAGACAGACACACACACACACACACACACACACACACACACACACACACACACACACACACACATCCTGCCTTTTATAGACAGAGATATCACCTGCCAAGCAGGTCATATTTTCCAGGCGGGATGTGGTGACTCTCACTGCTCTATTGCTACTAACATGGAAAATGCTTGGACGAACAATATTCCTTGTTTCCGGCAAGTCTAATCTTTACGTCTAGGGACCCCTTCCATGCCACTTACATAGTAGCAAACCATCCACATCCTTCCGTATTCCATCGGCGAGAAGTAATTTCCACTCGAACAGTTTCTTCCCGCGGACTACTTCTCTGTGGAAACGATTACCAAGAGGAAGTTTCTCCGATCACTACAATATTAACCTGTTCAAGTCTAGAGTTAACCATTATCTTCCCTTCCTGTTTATATAAACTACCCTTTAACGTAACACTCTACCTCGAGTGGCCCCTGGGTCTTGTACAGGGTGATTCTTACTTTAAAAAAAAATAACAATTCTATGTATTATCGTGTAAACAGGTGATGGATTTTTAAAAGCCTACATTAATTTTATTGCTATAAACGTTATTTCAATGGATAAAAGTATTTGAATAGACCTGCCCGTTTTTATCAAACAGTGAAATTAATGTCTACCAGCCTAGATTTCTTCGTTTTTTACGGCTTATTTTGTAGGTTATTTAAAGCCAGAAAATATTTTTAGATTGTAAGAATGTTTTTGGAAATAATAATGATTTACTGACACAAGCCCTACAAATTAACCCAGAGCTACGGAGTGGTATGGAGTTATGGCTTGGGAAAGAGATGGATTCATAACTTTCTTGATGGTATTTGCACGTAAATGAATATAATGAACTTGACTGGAATTAGAACTCGTCCCTCCGTTCATCAGCCTCGAGACAGAAGGTCTTATTAAAGAGTGATACATTTTCTACTCTTCTAAAATAATGTTTGTAGTATGTGTTTGTTTGTGTGTGTGAGAGAGGGAGAGAAAGAGGAAATGTGTGTGTTACGATGAAGCATAATTAACATGAGATGAAATAAATACTAGTGAAAAATAATATCGGTTCACAAAGAGTCATCTAATGAAAACAAAAAATGACTGCGATAATAATATTACTATACGTAAAACCAAATGAAAACAAATGGCGCCACAACACTGGAGCAAGATGAAGGGCAAGTTTAAATGCTTAGGATCGATCTTCTGCCAGCCGTGAAAGTTCTTGTAGTTCAATTAGTAGAGCAGCTGTTACGCTTACCCAGGTTTATCGGCAAAAGACGCGTACTTACACGTTTCGTCAAGAGTCTATTTACCGACAATCCGAACAGTTGCTTATGAAAAAAAAAAAAAAAAAAAAAAAAACTGGGACGAAAATAAAAGAAATTCTACTAAACTTCAATGAATACATGGCTGGAGAGTCACTCTAGCTAGAGAGTTACTGAATGAGGGGTGGAAGGAAATGAAGATCATGATGATATGGAGGACAGATATAAATTGAAAAAGTTAGTAATGATTAATAATGATGATCATTATACTTTACATATTTCCCCATACAATTTTGCACATTATTATTATTATTATTATTATTATTATTATTATTATTATTATTTCCTCTCTCTTTATTCCATGCGTCTCTTTTCCTAACATCGATTAATGATGAAAGAAGAATTTCTTTAAATATAACAAATCATTTAAAAAAAATCTCCTTTGTTAGCAATGCACTTAATTCAGTGTTAAATCACACACATTCATATGAATATATTAAAATCATGTATATATGCATAAAGTTCACACAGCTGTATAGAAATGCACTTTGCAACGCTTCAGACAAACGCCACTGCTTTTAATACAAAATCACAAATGGTGGAAAGCTTACAACTTAGTATGGAGAAATGCCATTCGGTTAAATTCTAATTATTTTCTTACTTTTTTAGTCGTTCGGAAATAGCTATTTTGTTCTAAAAACATTCACTTTTGATACAGACTGTCTTGTCTTCGCAATTTAGAATCTGACAACGGATTCGGAAACAACTTTAAGGTCTTTTGATACACACAAGGAATCAATCTTAGAAGCTCATAAAAAACAACAACAAAAACCAAGAGGAATATTTTAACTTTTAGTTTAATAGTTGTTTCTATAGTAAAAATGCTTTTAAGTCCTTCTTCTGGAGAATATATGCCGCGATCTTCTTCTATGCGCCGTATCCCTTCAGGACGTGGGCGATCATGGTTCTTCATTATTTCCTGATCTTTGTAGTTATAAAATTTTGTCTTTTTGCTATACCTCCTAATCCCTGTAACACAAGCTCTTTAGTGAGGTTACTCACTGCTTCTCTAGTCCTCAATATGACCTGTGAGTGATTAATGTGATTATATCCCTCTTGACTTCAATATGTCCTGTAAAGGTTTTTAAAGCTCATAGTATGCCCTAGAAATTTCAACCGTCCCTTTTTGATTTCGAAGTATAAATGTCCTTTTTTTATATTTTTTTAAACCGATAAACTTCTAAAGATCAGGAAATTGAACTAATGTAACTACGGTGGAATAATGGATAGCGGCTCAGATTGAGTAATCGGAGAGCCGAGTTCGAATTCCAGTCGAATCCATTACATTTACTTACGTGCTAATACCCTTGGGAAAGGTATGAATATTCTTCTCCCGCAAGCTATGGGCAAATATCTGTGGGGGGGGGGAGGGAAGAAGCAGTTGGATGGCAACTGATCTACCGCAGAAGAAATGGCAACTTACTACGGGAAAAATCTGTCTCGTCAGTCATGTATCAGAAGATACATGATCGCCTAACCGTGTCATGGCTCATAACTGATTGAATCTGAGTTTGGTGACTCCTAAACTGAAATAATTTTCATATCCATCAGATTTTCAGTAATTATGCACACGCACACACATATATACTCACATGCATATTTATAGTTTTGTATTCAGACAGCCATATGTTTTGTTAAGGAAGAGGCCATTTTGCCGGTCCCGGTAAAATAGACAAACACGCTTTTAAGCTTATTTTACCGGTCTCGGTAAAATATAACCTCAGGTTATTTTTCCGGTAAATATTTTTATAATTATGAAGGCAGGTAATGTTAAAAATAACACAGAAGTTTATTTATTTTCGCCATCAATTGTTAAGACAATTTAAAATCTTTTCCACCATCAACTATTAAAATGATTTATTCATCAAGCATCAAAAGAAATATAGAAGTCTTTGAATATTTTCAACACTTCAGGCATAGCAGTCTCTGCAAATCCAAAACTTGCCCTAGGGCATGGTTCTCTTGTAAATACACTTCAGACGCACCCATAGATGACAACAGTCACAGACCACAGAATTCATGTTATTTAAGTCCTGCTTACACAGCTCACACAACCACTACGCTGACTATCTCAAGGCTCCATAAACAAGCTGTACAGCTTTCCAAATATCTGAATCAAAATATCTGCGGAGATTCTGCGAATTGTTTATTTGTTTTTTTTATATAATCTATGTGTATTCTTAGTTCTAAAACATTATTTATATTTACCCGCGAAATAGCCTTCGTATCTATTTTACTGGGGCCGGCAAAATAGCCTATTCGTTTTGTTAAAACAAGACTGACAAGGTGCTTTTGTCAAGTTTTTTATTATATTTTTCTTCTCTGTGAACAAGAATTTTCTTTTCTGAACTTAATGAGTGTAGATATTTGGGAATTAAGTTACCTTTCAGTAACTTTTAGATCGTCTACAATAATACTTTTACACAGCATTTATTATAGTAGTGTAACTAAAATCCATGAAAATGGCTAATCGATAAGCCGAAAGCGCTTACAATCAACACACATTTTACACAATTTGTACACTCATATTTCCAGAAAAGAAAACACTTGTTAGCATAAAAGAGAAAGGTCTTGTTTAACAAAACACATACACACACACGAGTTCAGACACACACACGAGTTCAGGCACACACGCACGAGTTTAGGCACACACACACACACACACACACACACACACACACACACACACACACACACACACACACACACACACACACAAATATGCAGTAAAAATATTCAATAGAAACACCATAAAAGTGATTACATTTGTATGGATTCCGGTTTTGATTTTGCTGTTGTGGTGTGAACAGTAGTTTATGAGATAATTCTTATTGGCAAATTTTTAATTGACATTTAGTATTAGAACATTATCAGTCTGGTTTACCATGGAAAGGTAATGTGTTACTTGTTTCTGTTTTATAAGTAAATTATCACTGAATGTACCATGTTATTTAGTTTGTTTACAAGATATGTTAGTATTGTTCTGTAGACTTATCGTAATAAAGCATACTGTTTTTATTTTGGAAAAGTTCTGTTTTTCTCAGTATCGATTATATCGCGATTTGATGGACTAAGCTATCTTTAATCTCAAGACGCATTGACGGAGCACTCAGTGAGAAATATCACACTACAATCGGTCAGCAAGAAAAGCTATTTGGTTTTATTATAAGTATCTGAAACAGTTCAGTTGAGGGTCTCTCAGAATTTTGAACCATTTCTAGAATATATACAGGGTGATTGAAAAGTAACTCCTTATTTTAAAATACTTATAATTTATTTATTAACTGTAATTTTTTACAAGAAATGGATATGAGAGGAAAGCATTTACCAATAGGTTTTATTTTAAAATTCGATATAAGAACTACATTTTGCCACCCAGGAATCGTCTCAACTGATTTCATGGTATGGAAGACATAACTTCTTGTATTCGTCCTTCAAGTTCTTCCAAATTATTGGTTTAGTATAGGAGACTTGCTTCTTTAACCAACCCCAAAGAAAAGTCATAGGGTTTTAAGTCAGGACTCCTGGCTGATCACTGGTACATAAAATAGGGAGTTACTTTTTAATCACCCTGTATATTTATAAAATAACAAACAATTTGCTTGATCTGAAAACGACAGAATGAATATATTTGGATTTTTTTCCTTTTTTTTATTATTGTT
This sequence comes from Acanthosepion lycidas, assembly GCA_963932145.1. Lineage (NCBI taxonomy): Eukaryota > Metazoa > Mollusca > Cephalopoda > Sepiida > Sepiidae > Acanthosepion > Acanthosepion lycidas. The sequence continues at coordinate 44,573,177 of OZ010588.1, read as the reverse complement.
TACCCAATACAAGACACAAGAGCCACTCAATATAAAATATTACAGAATAAGGTTGTTGCATGGACTTAAGAGGAGGGGATAATAAGTGCAGATCACGAGGACATGTAAATAACGGTTGACCTTAGACTTAAAGAGGCTGAAGATTGTAACGATGGGTAAGCATTCTCTCGGGAGACTGGTTCATAAAGTAACAGTTCTTGAGAAGAAGCTCTCCGAATGGAACTTCCTCCTTACTTATGGAATGCAACAGGAATGAGAATGATTCGACCCTGTGTACGAGGTGGGGTGTGGATTCTCGTGTACTAGTGTGGCATGGCGTGTCTTCGTTGTAAAATACTGAACTGATGGAATTGAGGAATGTAGCCCATCAGGGCATTTGCCTTTAAATTAGGCCTAAAGTAGAGATAGCCTTGTGACAAAGAGGGTGTAGGGTGTAAGATAATTTATCAATTTGACCCTATTGAAGTCGGTCAAAGAATTGTAAGAATTGGGTAACTCCAGCCCAGGCAAGGTAGCATTATCCTGTTTTTGGACAGATCTGACTTTTGTAATGATAGCAGGAGTCAGGTACTTTCTGGAATGGTACAAAGAAATGGCGATTCTTTCAGCATCTTTTGCAAAGTATCGTATATATGTCTTTCACTTGAGGTCTATTGTGATATATATATATATATATATATATATATATATATATATATATATATATATATATATATATATATATATATATATATATATATATATATATATATCTTGAAACACTGGTTAGCGTACGACCACTGAAGTTAAAAACGTCGAGCGTGGTCAGTACCTAGATGGGTGACCGCTTGAGAAATACCAGGTGCTGTAAGCTTGGATGTGTGGGTGGTGTAATGAATATCGGCTCGGAATTGGAAATCGGAGAGCCGAGTTCAAATTACAGTCAAGTTCGTTATATTATATGCCATTCCGAATATGACCATCATTGCTATAATGATGATGTTCAAAGACACAAAAGCTATGGCACGATCCCCTGATAGAGACACCTATATTTAGACATTGTTGTTAGGGTCTTGCAAGAAGACACACTTGAGTCCTACTTGTTGGATATATATATTTATATATATTGCTTATATATTGCGGACTTCTGTAGACAAAATCAAAGAAAATAGACTCATTCTCAGACAAGCAGAAGCAAAAGATATCCGATAGATACCATCCCAAGATGCTGATGATACCAATAACTTAGAACTCTTTTCAGATAAAATCGCATTGGCTGAATTATTATTACGCTGTCTAGAAAAAAAAGCAGTAAGATGACTTGGTCTTTACGGAAATTCGAACAAAACAAAATTCATGTGCTTTAATCACAAGGCTCTAGCAATTTCCTGTCAAGAAATCTTTTAAAAATGGTTGATCAGATCCATCTGTTTCAGAAGTAACACGGCTTCCAATAAAAAATGATGTGACATTTTATATAGCAAAGGTTGGATTGCAATGGGCAAGCTGTCTGGAAATCTCTTTTACCGGATAAAATGAAAGAAGACTTCTTCCAAGCGATATCCATATCTGTCTTGCTCTATGATAGAATCACATGGATATTGCTAAAACGATTGGAAAAGGAATTAGATGACATGTATACAAAAATGTCACATGTTGCATTGAATCTAACTAGGAAAAAGCCCCACGACCATCTCTCTCTCACCTCGCAAGTGATTCGGGAGAAGATTTTCTGGAGAGTTAAGGACGACCTTATCACAGTCGTTCTGGCGTGGACACCAAAACATGGCCAAGCTGGTATTGGCCATTTACTTCGTATCTCAGAAGAGAACAAGATTTACAGGACATTCATGGAGAGGATTACAAGTGACTTTCTATTGTGGACAGAAAAAATATGTGAAAACGCGGTGTATAAGCCTGAAAAGCCGTGTCGAGTCAGGCAGTTCGCTGCCAGGCTCGCGACAGACTTGTTGAACTCTCTGACTTCGGACAGAGAGGAACCCAGACGAGGCTATGCCTACGGACAGAGTTTCGTTTGGGGAGGTAGACAAACTCGACCCCATGTATGCGGTATGCAGGGAGAAATTTTACTCGATGCTACGGGTTCGGAATCGTCCCACGTAAAACCCAGCCTTGTGTCACATCCTGTTTTGTGGGGAGGTTTAGTAAATGCCAGCATGAAAAGCTACTGGGTTCAGTGGATAATTGTGAAGATTGGAGAGAACGACTCGTGAGTATCTGTGCAATTGGCACGCTCTGATAATGAAGTGTACATTTTGTTTTATTCATGCTCTGTGGTCGTTCCTTGTCATAGTAGAAGGCTTACTTGTTCTAGTGATTCCAAGAACGAAGACGTCTGGAGTTCCAACTCCTGTAGGGCCATCCATGGCGGTAAAGGCGAAGAAGAAGGATCAAAGTGAGCAACATTTGTTAGATTAAGCTTTGAAACCTTGTCTTTAAGAAATGATTAAAGATATCTTACTGCAATTTTCTGAGGTTTTCATAACACTATTGCACTCTACTTTGAGCAATAAGAATGTATAATTACTCTCTAAGCTTAACAGAAGAATACTGATGTATCGATCATAAACGAAAATGACATGTCCTTTATTAATTAATTATAGCTGAGGATCGGAAGCTCATGGAAGATTGAAATTAAGTTCAAATATATATATTATTCCAGGATCATTTTCTAACTTATTCAAGAAGTTCTTCGCCTTCTCTAAACTTCTAACTTTCTATCCTGGAGTAACAAGGTGCTTTACAGGTTTCACGTACGAGTTCATTTTTAAGTCTTTTTTCACTGCTCTTTGGAGCTGAAACTCTTCTCTCACATGCCAAACGTCTTATGGATTGAGTTGGATCTTTTCGAATTGATCTCTTCAGCACTAAGTTAAAATAACGATCCATCTTGATGTTATGAGCTCCTGGTCCAGTTTTCCTCTCTACTCTTCACTCTTTTTAAAACTTATTCACGGTTCTCTTGATGTTTCTTGAATGAAGATTGAAGATGGAAGCCAGAGTATGAATGTTGGTACCATTACTGAAGGCCTGAATCATCTTTTTCCTCTTGCCATTTTTGGGAAGACAGTGGGGCTTACATAAAACAATTTTAACCATTTTTATTTTTAGCTGAATAACTCAAATGGTTTTTTCAGCGATCCTTACGACAAATAGTGTCAATATGACTAAATGCCTTGTCAGAAAAATTGAAAAAACTCAATTAGTTCAGTGGGTTTTAGATATTAAACATTTTGTAGGATGGACAATTATACTGTTACACTATTTGGACATTTTTGCTGTTACACCCGGTATATATATACGGAAATAGCGGTCAACATCGAGAGGCGACAGTTTGTTTCCTGCTTGAACGAAATCTTCAGACCAAGCATGACAGTCATATACGCCCCTCTTATATATATATATATATATATATATATATATATATATATATATATATATATATATATATATATATATATATATATAGAGAGAGAGAGAGAGAGAGAGAGAGAGAGAGAGGCAGAGGCAGGCAGGCAGGCAGGCAGGAAGGCAGGCAGGCACGCACGCACGCACGCACGGTGGAGTAATGGATATCGGCTTGGATTGATGAATCGGAGAGCCGAGTTCGAATTCCAGTCGAATCCATTACATTCATTTACGTGCTAATACCCTTGGGAAAGGTATGAATCCTCTTCTTCTCCCTCCAGCTATGGGTAAAATAGCAGGACAGACTGGGTTCTATAGCCTTGGATGGCAACTGGTCAAGGAGAATGACAACTTTGAGAATTCAAAACCTGCGGAGGGTCGTTTGGGAACCTTGTGGCATTCGGTGCACCAGGTCTCTGTATTCGTCCCTCCAAAAAGTGTGGATGGTCCTGCACGAGGCATTCACCACTATAATCAAATCTCATGTGTCGGTTTCCTGGAAACAGATCTGCTTGACCCTTATACGTCGAATCTCGACGGGAGAGTCGATTATATATATATATTCTTTTTTTTTCTTTGTCTCGTTTTCTGTGAGATGATTTAATAATAAGTCAGTGTCTGCCCCTTACTCTTAAGTATTTTAATAAAAATAGATTTAAAATTATTCCTATCTCTTCCTTTCTTCCCTAATTTTGACCATATCCCTTGTCATCCTTCTCCTTATCTCTCTATCACTTTACATCAACTTAAAACTACCCCTCCAAAGTTTATAAAAATAATACGTAAATTTAAAACCATTTTTTATACTTGGAAATGTTATCTGAGGAACCAGGAAAAAAACACCTTCCTTGGGAAATAAAATATAATCAATGGACCCTAAAGGTTGTCTATTTTCTAATTAAATTAATATTTGCTTTGTTTTGATATTGATTACATCCTCCTTGGGATTATCCATATGGATTACCAAATTTTTCATTACCTTACTATATATATATATATATATATATATATTAGGTTGGTGCAAAAATAATTTCGTTTTCTAATATATGTTACTATGTGAGAAAACGAAATTATTTTTGCACCAACCTAATATATATATGAAGTAATTCCTATGGTATTAATAGTTATTTTATCCGATATTATTTATTATTACTCCAAATTCTATTTTAGTGGATACACACGTTTGGATAGACGTCTGTTTCTTTTTAAACAGACCAATATATATAATCCACACTTAATAAAGTCGGGTGTTTACTGAAACATGTGTGTTCACTGAGATAGCATTTAGAGTAATAAAACAGAATCTGTGCTTGGTGCACCAGCATTGTGGCCTTGAAACAGACCTACCTCACCTTTGCGAATAATTATTACGGCAATACTGAGTCTGATCACTAATGAGTGAGTTACACTTATATCCTTTGCCAGCTCAAGCCAAGATTAGTAAATAACCATTAAACCAGAAATGAATTCAGTCCCTACAGGATGGCTTACACTGACCTCTTTTGCCAGACGAAGATTACAGAATACCAATTCTAGAGTAACAAAAGTTTAATCTCTGCAAAGATAGGCGTTCTTTTCTTATTTGTTTATTCTTTGTCTTTAGAAGAAACTAGGATGGTCATGTGACAGAGCGATAACATTAGAGCCATAAATTTAGAAGCATAAAAACAGTCCTGTTTACAATTGCTAAGCTTTGAAAAAAAAATGGTGCCTATTTGGTCAAAATAATATCCATGCTAGCCAATATTACGCGAAGGATAATCACACGACATTAATAATGTATGACATACGAAAATATTTCACAATAATAAAATCAAATAAATTAAACTTGATGCTGTTGATGAAAAAGAATTGATTTGTTTATTCTGCGTGACGAGTGAATCAACAAAACACACATAGGAATAAAAGAAACCTTTAATTGATTAACCCCTGTTAGAAATCCCTTTGTGAATTGTATTCGAAGATGTGTTGAAAAGTTCTCAGTCAGACCAAGAAAGCATTCCCAAATTATTCTCATGTTTGGTTCTTTGCTATATCTTTGATATTCTATGCTTTAGAACATAAGCAATTATGGTTCTCTCCAATTTCCTATTTTTATAGCTCCTAGTAAATTTTGTCTTTTCGCTATCTATCCTGATCACTATTCTGCCAACCATTTAAACAAGCTGGTTAGGTAGTTTATACACAGTTTTCCTCTATCTCTCTTGCCTTCAATATGTCTTTATAGTGTCAAATTTTCCAAGCCCTCTTTCCTCATTATGCGGTCAGGAAATTTCGCTGTTTCGCGTTACGTAGATTGTGCAGATGAGTTGTTAGTTCTGAGTTGATTGACTCGACCTGATGAAAAATCTTATAATTACCTGTTTTATGGAGATGCACACTTGATGATTTTTTAATTTAACAAAACCAATAAAAATTGATTAAACATTCCGTGTTTATATCTCATGAACTGTTTTCTACTTCGTCCACATATATCAAAAATTATTTTAGATTTTATTCTTAGTGACTTTTGCCACACACAAACACACGCATATATATATATATATATATATATATATATATATATATATATATATATATATATATATATATATGTGGTTGTGTGCGGGGGTGTAAGAGTGGATATTGAGGTCAAAACTTTATGTCGACAATCTGTTTCTTGCTTGAACACAATCTTCAGGTGATGTGTGTTAACCTGAAAATTGCAAGAAGCAGATTGTCGCCACTCAGTGTTGAATTCAGTGCCCGCTCTTATATGCACTCATGCTCTATCCTCGATATTGAGCACTTTTACCCATAAATATATCATGGATCGAAACTATACTTTTATCATGTGTAAAAATTCATCAAAGACAACAACAGCAATTACCTGTCGCGGCGCACTTCAACCGACCATTTCATAGCATTAAGAACATTTGATGCGTGCTTTTAGCGTCTTCATTCAATAGCCAACAAGAAAGACGCAAATCGGAGTTGAAATATATTTTCAATATAAAATCATTCATTGCGGGATTAAACAGGGATTTCGGTTTATTCTACTCAGATAGTATACTTTCCACAGGGAGCCCTCTAAACAATAACTTTTCACGGAAGTGTAAGTCCCATTTCATTATTTATTCCTCGTATCGTTGAAAAAGGACAAAGGCATGTCTGAAAATAAATATCATCAATTTTATTACAAATATTGTTATCATTTTGGTGGCTTTTTATTCCTCAAATTTTATTAACCGGAGACACACACACACACACACACACACACACACACACACACACACACACACAAAACACACACACATATATTTCGATCCTAGCTAGAGCCAACCGGACGTCTAGCCACACTGATGAGCTGTGATACAGCGAAACAGTCTGTCTGTGAATGACAATATATATGCTCCGGAGAAATTCATTTCGGTTGAGCTCTCTGGGAGGAAGTGTGGGTTTGTAAACAGCGACTATTACGGCTAATAATGCAAGGCTCTTCGGTAAATCGAATCGAGTTCTCTCAGTCACTGTGTATTTATCTAAAAATAAATACGCTTAAATTCACCTTCATCTCTTGCTTGCGCCAACGGCTTAGTTATAGAATCCCCGACAGACACCAATTCAGTCGGGTTTCATTCCTAGCTAGTGGAAACCGGACGTCTAGTCCTACTGATGAGCTATGATACAGCGGAACAGTCTGTGTGTGGATGACTATATATATATATATATATATATATATATATATATATACACACGCACATATATATATATATATATATATATATATATATATATATATATATATATATATATATGAATCATATATGGAAAGTATGATAAGATAAAGAACAAATAGGAAACGTTTATAAATCTGACATATTTCGCTTTTATTAAAGCTCCATCAGAGAATGAGATATGAGCAAAAAAATGAACCAATGAACATCAAAAAAAGACAAAAATAAAAATATCGGATTTCTCTTCCATATCTCATTCGCTGATGAAGCTTTAATGAAGTATTTAATAAAATATTTCTTCTTTATCCTATGCTGGATTGCTACATTTGTCTCTGATACTTAAAGTTAAAAGAGAGAAAAAGGTATAAAACAAATAAAGAGAGGCTATATAGAGATGAGAAAAGCGACAAAAAGGATAAATAACCACACACACACACAAACACGCACACCCAACCTTGCACCAATGTATATTTTTTACTCAATATAAAAGTGACGAAAAACGAGTAAATAAACAGTCAATTGCTGGTATCTCCTGAGGAGTGGATGGGTCGTTTGCTGGAGAGTCCGTCTATTTATGTTGTTCCTCTTTGTGTGTAGATTTTTTTTTTTTTTTTTTTTTTTTTTACATATGTCTGATATATTTTCGCGCTAATTACTTTAATGATCGAATTTTAATACTGTTACGTATATTCTTTTGGCAGCCGAATCGAGGCAAATGAGGTTATATTGTGTTACGTCAATCTTTCAAATAGAGAGGACATATCTGCCAGAGTGGTAAATCGTAATTTATAAAATTTAGCTTTTAGAAAGGATTGAGTACCGAGCAATGAAGCATATAAAAATATAAAATCTATTTTCAGCCATTTTTCTATTGTCTAAACACACACACACACACACACACACACACACACACACACACACACACACACACACACACACACATATACATGTGTGTGTGTCTGTGTATATTGATGTAATAGGAAAGAACAGTTAGATTAATGATACAAAGTTCTTAAGTTTTTAAGCTTTTATTTTTAAAAGACAGTGCTCGATACAGAAGTAGAGCTTAAATTATAATTATTTTTTAAAAAAAGTATGTTTCCATCGCGACACAGAAATTACTCTGTTTCGAAACTGACTCAAGTCCTAAAGTTTAATTTCAATATTAAACTTAAAATTTATAGCCCAGTTTCATTCTCAGGCGATGTTTAAGCTTAATATTGAAATTAAACTTTGGTACTTGAGTCAATTTGGAAACATAGTAATTTCTGTGTCGCCATGAAATCATATTTAAAAAACAATATATATATATATATATATATATATATATATATATACAAAGGTGAACATAGAAGTCAGGACTTAGAGGTGAAAGTCTGTTTCATTCTAGATGTAATCGTCAGTCCTGCCGATTGCATATAGCATGAAACAGACTGTCGCCTCTAAGTGTTGACTTCTATGTTCACTTTTATATTTACATACGCTCTATCTCTGATATTGAGCACTTTATCCCATAAATGTAGCAGATCTTAAGACTATATTTCTTCATATATATATATATATATATATATATATATATATATATATATATATATTTGTATGTATATTGATATATCTCAAATCCTATCAACTCATCATATCATCAGCCTTACAGATATAACAATATTACTATAGTTATTTGGATATTTTTAATTGAATTCATTTTGAGAAAATTCTCCATGACCTATCTACTGGAGCAGAAAGAAGAGAATTCCCTTCCCAACGGTATTTCAGTTTGGATAAATCGTACCATGGTTATTATTATCTTGTTTATAATTGTTCTATTTGTAAGTATGTTAATATTAAACTCTTTGTAACCATGGTAATATTGCACTTTGTAACCATGGTAATATTGCACTCTTTGTAACCATGGTAATATTTCAATCTTTGTAATCATGTAAGTATTGTACTCTTTGTAACTATGGTAATCTGAAACGAGAGACAGAATTTTTTAATTATATCACAATATAATTGATTTATTTCAGTGTTAAATAGAAACTCCTGTTTCGGAGAATTTGAATCGAATGTAGTACGGTTTTTCGCCAACGCCATGTAACCATGGTAATATTGATCTCTTTGTAACCGTGGTAATATTGCACTCTTTATAACCATGGTAATATTGCATTCTTTGTAACCATGGTAATATTGCACTTTGTAACCATGGTAATATTGATCTCTTTGTAACCGTGGTAATATTAATCTCTTTGTAACCATGGTAATATTGCTCTCTTTGTAACCATGGTAATATTGCTCTCTTTGTAACCATGGTAATATTGTTCTCTTTGTAACCATGGTTATATTTCAATCTTTGTAATCATGCAAGTAAGGCACTCTTTGTAATTGAGGTAATCTGAAACGAGAGACAAATTTTTTTAATTATATCACAATATAATTGATTTATTTCAGTGATAAATAGAAACTCCTGTTTCGGAGAATTTAAATCGAATGTAGTACGGTCTTTCATCAACGCCATTTCTGAGCAGTATTTTATTTTGATCCATAGACAAACGACTATATTGAAGGAGACAGTAGTATTTTATAATAATAAAAATAATTTCTATTTTTCATGATTAAGTTGCCCGATCTTTGTGGGTAGGCCTTCAAATGTATAGAGTACATCACTGTGTTCCTGAAATATATATGTTGTCCAACTAACGCATAGAAAAAAGGTTATTCTAGTGAGCACTCAGCTCATCGACAGACGATGCCTACAAAGGTTCATGAATGGATTGCTGCCTGTTGTAATGAAGATTTATTGCATCTAAGTTCCAGTTCGTGATGAAACACTTTCACGGTTATTTTTTTTTACTTTTTTTAAAGACAACCAGCGTCATTTCTTTTTCTCAGTATACCTTAATCTTTTGTTAGAGTTTTAGCCAAAGATCAATCTTTTATCGACATGGGGTTTAATCAGAAAATCTAACAATGCTCCGAAGCTGTGAAAATGGACGTCAAAATGTATTCTTTCTGTAGAAAGAATAAAGGAAGAAATGAAGGAGGAAGAAAGAAAAGAGGAAAAGTGGAGAAAAGAAAAAACAAAAAGAGGAAGAAGGAAACATAAGAGAAGCGAGAGAGAAGAATGAAAAGAAAAAGAGAGAGAAGAAAAAAGAAAGAAAAAACAGAGATGAAAAAGAAAAATATAGAAGAAAGGAAAGCTGAATGAAATAAAAGGGGAAGAGAAGACAAAAACGAGAAAAGGAAGAAAGAGTAAAGGTAAAAAGAAGACGGAAGAAAAGAAAAATGAAAAATGAAAAAGAAAGCAGAAGGAAGAGATAGAGAAACGAAGATAAGAAAGAGAAGATGAAAGAAACTAGGCAAAGCCAGAAGAAAAGTAAAAAACAAAAGGGAAAATTAAAGAAATAAAGAAGAAAGAGTAAGAGAGAAAGAAAAGAAGAAGGAAAATAATACGAGAAGAAATTAATGGAGAAAAAAAAAAAAAAAAAACAGAAAAGAGAGAAAAAAAAGTCGAAGTTAAACGACCAAAAGGGAGGAGGGAAGAATGAGATATGTAAAAAATCTGTGGAGAATAAGAAAGAAAGTAAAAAGAAAGAAATGAAGAAGAAAAAAACGAAGAAAGAATAAAGGAGGAAAAGAGGAGAGCTTTTAGAAAGATCACAATAAATAAAAAAATAAAGAGGCTAAGAAAAAAAGAAGAAAAACGGAAAGGAAAAAAGGAAAGAAAAAGAAAGAAAAAGTATGTAAAATAGCTAATAAAAATCAAAGAATCTAATTTTTGGAAAATCGTTTTATGTTTTCGACATCGAGGAAAGTAAGTTATTTGGTTGAATTGACAAACAAAAAAAAATCTACCCCCCCATCAAAACAACCAAATAAGCAAAAAAAAAAAAAAAGAAAAAGTTCGTACATAATTGCATTGCTGAATTTCCTCTTGCTTGTAAATCTCAATTAAATACTCACTTTTTGATGTTTGTTCTGATATTGGATTAAAATAATAATGACAAGTTCAGGATCGCTATTAATCTTTTACAATATTATTGTGTACATGTATATAAGAATAATCAGCTGACTGGCGATAAGACGGCTGAATTCGTATCTGTCTTAATGAATGAATCCATTGGTCGTAATAAAAAATTGAACTCGATTTACTCGAACCTTCTCTCAAATCACTGCCAATTGCAAAAATACAGGTGTCAATTGCTGCTGCTACTACTACCGTAGCTATCAAACTATTGCACGTCATGGGTATAACGTTAAACTATATCCGACAGCAATACTTCTGATCAGGAGGTTTTGACGAGCGTGAAATCACTTCTTAAATTGCTGTTGCTCCCAGGTCCATCCTGACCCGGGGTTGGTAGCATCTGTTAGGGTGGGGGAGTTCCAACTATGGGCAAATAATCAAAACACTATGAAAGTGTAAAAATATACCAGAAATACATTCATTATTGCCAGCAATACATTTTTGGAAAATTGTTGCCAGGGCTGCATTTTTGAAGAAGAAAAAACTTGTTATCAGCAGTCCATTTTTTTGAATAATAAAAAAAAAAGATTGCCAGCAGTGCATTTTTGCGAATAAGGGAGTTATTACAAGCAATACGCGATGAAAATGAAATAGTCCATTATTTGTGAGGTATTGACAGGGCGTAACTAACGATGGGAGGGACATGAATAATAATAATAATAATAAAATAATAATAATAATAATAATAATAATAATAATAATAAAAACGGTGCCTCCTTATTGATATGGCAGTCCCTGCTGACTGCAATGTATCTTTGAAGATATTCAAAAGCTGTCAAAATACAAGGACCTTGAAATAGAAATCTCGAAAATGTGGCATATGGGAACATCAACAATCCCTGTTGTAGTTGGAGCCCTAGGACTGGTTGGAAAAGATTGCAGTAGACTAATTGCAGGGATTCCTGGAAGCCCATGCCTCAAAAAGATACTAAAAATTGTTCTGACAAGTACAGCCCACACTTTACGAAGGGCTTTATCTATGTAATTATTATTTTATTTTATTTTTTTTTAATTTTAATTTTAATTTTTTTTGTCAGTGGAAAGTGTCATGATGCCATTTCTAACCTTAGGTCCCTGGGCGGGACCCGGAAAGAAATGTGTAAACGCCAGAAAGCAAAGAAAATAATAATAATAATAATAATAATAATAATAATAATAATAATAATAATAATAAATATATAAAAGTATTTTATTGACACGAGCCAAGTCAATTCCATCCCCAAATCAAAGAGAAACATAACGATTTCTTCAAAAGATGTCAATTTTACTGATTCCCATTTGATATACGCCGCCCAATGTACCTAACATGACTTGATTTATTTGAGTTACATAACAGAAAAATTAAACAAAAGATTTAATGGCTACAGGTAGAAGGCTCGACAAGACAATATGATATCAACAGAACATGCGGATTATTTTATTACGGACGTCTGTAATTTGGACGAACATCTTAAAGTAAACATTCTGAATAAATAGCCAGAATCCATCTACATATCAACCCTTAAATCGATTGAAGATGATTACATATTCAAAATACTAACATATCTCCCCGGGGGAGTGAATAAAATGAGAAGATAGTTCCACAAGATTTATATTAAACGATTTGATTAATTGTTCTAAGGAACTAAATCAAAATTTAAAAATACGCACGATATCCATTATGTTATGCACGTTTAAATTGCATTTCATTTACGCAGGCTGCATTCATTACCACGACAGCCGTTTTTCACAAGACAAGTGACTTGCATTTTTTTAAATAGTTTTTTTTTTTATACTTGTGCGCAATTGTTGAAGACTGACATACTGTCAAAAATTTGTTACACACTGTGTCTTTTCTTTTTTAGGTCATCTCCTTTTTTAATAATAATAATAATAATAATAATAATAATTAGAGGTATTAACATGTACATTCTTTGTTTTAGTGAATCAAGATTGCCTACAGTAAATAACCCGATCAGTAGTAGAGATTTGTTTGTTTGGTCTTCGTCAACAGTCATAATGCTCCCCCACTACTCCAGTACATGAACAGAGATGCACTATAGATAATACTAGAAAGAGGGTTTAATACTACAGAGTACGGGGAGTGGTTTTGTACTAGAAAGATCGGGGTTTTAATACTAGAGAGTTCTGAGGGTTTGATTCTAGTGAGATGGTTGGTGGGGTTTAATACGAGAGATCTGCAGATTGATATTAGAAAGATCGGGTTTTAATAGTAGAGAGTTCTGAGGGTTTGATTCTAGTGAGATGGTTGGTGGGGTTTAATACGAGAGATCTGCAGATTGATATTAGAAAGATCGGGTTTTAATACTAGAGAGTTCTGAGGTTTTGATTCTAGTGAGATGGTTGGTGGGGTTTAATACGAGAGATCTGCAGATTGATATTAGAAAGATCGGGTTTTAATACGAGAGAGTTCTGAGGGTCTGATTCTAGTGAGATGTTTGGTGGGGTTTAATAGGAGAGATCTGCAGATTGATATTAGAAAGATCGGGTTTTAATACTAGAGAGTTCTGAGGGTCTGATTCTAGTGAGATGGTTGGTGGGGTTTAATACGAGAGATCTGCAGATTGATATTAGAAAGATCGGGTTTTAATACTAGAGAGTTCTGAGGGTCTGATTCTAGTGAGATGGTTGGTGGGGTTTAATACGAGAGATCTGCAGATTGATATTAGAAAGATCGGGTTTTAATACTAGAGAGTTCTGAGGGTCTGATTCTAGTGAGATGGTTGGTGGGGTTTAATACGAGAGATCTGCAGATTGATATTAGAAAGATCGGGTTTTAATACTAGAGAGTTCTGAGGGTCTGATTCTAGTGAGGTGGTTGGTGGGGTTTAATACGAGAGATCTGCAGATTGATATTAGAAAGATCGGGTTTTAATAGTAGAGAGTTCTGAGGGTTTGATTCTAGTGAGATGGTTGGTGGGGTTTAATACGAGAGATCTGCAGATTGATATTAGAAAGATCGGGTTTTAATACTAGAGAGTTCTGAGGGTCTGATTCTAGTGAGATGGTTGGTGGGGTTTAATACGAGAGATCTGCAGATTGATATTAGAAAGATCGGGTTTTAATACTAGAGAGTTCTGAGGGTCTGATTCTAGTGAGATGGTTGGTGGGGTTTAATACGAGAGATCTGCAGATTGATATTAGAAAGATCGGGTTTTAATACTAGAGAGTTCTGAGGGTCTGATTCTAGTGAGATGGTTGGTGGGGTTTAATACGAGAGATCTGCAGATTGATATTAGAAAGATCGGGTTTTAATACTAGAGAGTTCTGAGGGTCTGATTCTAGTGAGGTGGTTGGTGGGGTTTAATACGAGAGATCTGCAGATTGATATTAGAAAGATCGGGTTTTAATACTAGAGAGATGTGAGAGAGATCGAGACGTTAGTACTAGAGAGTTTCGGAGGGTTAAATACTAGAAAAATTGTGGGTTTAATACTAGAGCGTTTAATAGTAGAGTTATCGTTGGTTACATAAACAGCTAGTAATAAAAAGGATAGTGATAATGATTCTTTCAAAATTTCGTCACGTTCATCCCATGTCGTCCGGTCAATAGCTTTTAAATAGATTTCACTATAAATGGGCAACATTGTATTGCTTGATTGGAGAAAGCATTAAAGCAGTCTCAGTGGTCGGTCGGGGAAATTAACTTGGCCCATAAAATACGATTGAATAGTATCAATAGAATCACATTGCTATTAAAAGATCTGTGTGTGTGTTTGTTTTTGTGAGTGTGTGTGTGTGTGTGTGCTTCAGTTTGTATATGGTGCGGGCAATCGACACTGTATGGTAATTGTTACTTTCATATCTCAAGCGATCTTCAGAAAATGTCACTCGTCCTCGCGAGGGCTTTATATATAGGCCACCTGGGGGTTGTAAAAATTTGGGGAGGCGGGAAACCGCTCCTTTCACGTTCTTTTGTTGGGAGACAACATTTTTAGGTTATTTGTAGTCCTGGACTTTAGTGTATTTATTTTAATTATTTATATTTAATTAATGAATGAATGAATTAATATACTGTTGGGCATTTTTTCCGGTCTAAAGTTTGCCATTTGATGTGAAGTTTCTTAGATTTATGTCATGTCTTTTGAGTCGTGAGGTAGTTTTCGTTGTAGGTAATGTAGTAGGAATTTGTTTTCATGCCTGCATTTGGAAATCGGGTCTGGTATATATATATATATATATATATATATATATATATATATATATATATATATATTTTGTTTAGTTGTTTAAACGTTATAAGATTACGTGAATATTCAAGCCAGTAAATGTAAATACATAAATATACTATTTAATAAATAAGTAGTGGATCTACTCAAATATGGGTATTTACTAATATATATATATATATATATATATATATATATATATATATATATATATATATATATGTGTGTATGTGTGTGTATGTATGTATGTATGTATGCATGTATGTATATAGGAATATATATTTATATGCCACTTGTGCTTATTAATTATCCCTCTCTCTCTCTTTCTCTCCCTCTCTCTCTCTTTCTCTCCCTCTCTCTCTTTTTCTCTCTCCTTTTTACTAATGCTAGACCTAGAGCGCTTTTTTAAAACTGACTCTGCGGGATAGCATGTTTGTTATTTTGTTATTATTGATAACATTCTTGTGCCAATATCTATTATTCTCTCTCTCTCTCTCTCTTTCTATATATATATATATATATATATATATATATATATATATATATATATATATATATATACGAGGTTGAGTAAAAATTATCCTCACCTTCGTTATAAAATACCTTTAGACAAGAGTGCGGATAATTTTTTGACTTTCTCTCGTGTATATATATATATATATATATATATATATATATATATATATATATATATATATATATATATACGGTGCGATGGATAAATTACGCAAAATGAAAATAACATTGGTATCTCATTTTAAGAGAAAACCAAAATTACACAAACATATTTGAAATACTAAAGAGTAAATTTATTCAATAACATCGCCATTGGATTCAGCCATGGCCTCCAGACGACTTCAGAATTTCCTGCAACTCTTCTAGGCGGTTTCCTTGTTTAAGTTGGTGAATGCTGCCATAATCTTTGCCTTCAGTTTATCTTTGGTATTACAAGGAACTTTGTTGATTTCTCGCTCAAATGCGCCCTACACCTAATAATCATGGGGAGTTAGGTGGCCAGATATAAGGGGCGTTGTGGTTGCAGAAATTGTCTGACCGGAATGACTGGGTTCTCCTGCTTTTAGTGGCATGGTGCAGAGCCATGTTGCCATTCATAGGGTCTCCCAGCAGCCACCCTTTTGACCCAGGGCATTGCTACCTCTTCAAGGCACTTGATGTAGGCCTCCGGGTTGAGTCTGAAGCCCTGTGGGAAGATGAATGAAGGCATAATGTCGCTATCACTAGTGATCACTCCAAACACCACGATGTTGACTGGATATATTCATCCAACTCTTTCCGAAACCCCAGCACTGTCCTCAGATTGAGATCCAAACAATCTGAAATGTTTGTATTGAATTTTCCGGCGCAAATGTCAAGCAGTACAGCATGCCGTTTTCAAATTTCTGGCGGAGTGAATTGCATTACGGTGCTCTTTTTCTCACAGACGGTGTCCAACTGACCCTACTATACCATGCAGTCAACAAAATAAAAAACAACGCGCATGCGCGAAATTAAAAATATAAAATGGCGACAATTTACCTATCGCACCCTATCTAAGGATAATAATTGTGGAAGAAAGCGTTGACGTAGTAAAAAGCGAAATGAGAAATCAGTGTACACGTGGGGAGGGTACATGTATTGTTTGGTGAGTTCATAGCGGGCCGCAGTATTTTAATAATGAAAACAGAAGAACCACCCCTTTTTGGCATTGAAAATATCGTTTCTAATAATGTGTTGTAATGAATATTTATTTTCGTATTGCTACAAAAATTCTGACAAAAGGCCGAAGAGGAACTGGGTAAAGGCTGATCTTCGCTGACTATCCTAATCCTAGTTAATCACTATCACAAACCATTCATTCATTACAATGTACATAATCACCACAAGAACTTGTCCCTCGCCTCTCAATCCAACATATACCACAATACCACATATTTACAGGGGAACCTACAAAATACCCCAATGACATAAATCTATAAATGTACAAAAGTTTCTTTTTTGTTTTTTTGTTTTTTTTTCCTATAAAAATATATAAAAATTTCATTAACATGAAATTATGGGGAGGGAAATCATTGTTGGAATGACTGCCATAATATCCCTCTCCTAATTTATAGGCAAATCATCCAGAAGCATCTTGAGATTTCATCCTAGTAGGTCACTTCTAAGACTTTTCCGCCATATTCTTGTTCTTTTTTATTATGAATCAGAACGCTGCTTATCACTTGTCCATACTTTTGTGTGTCAGCACCATTCTTAGTTTGTGAACATTTTTACCTTATTACTGTTGTTTTGCCTACTTTTGTATTGCATATATTGTTTGCTTAATATTATTTTTGCCCTGTTCAATTCTTTCTTTTGTTATGTTTATTGCAAACTTTGTCAATTCTGTTTGTTGGGTATTTCTGCCAATTGAATTGAAGATGGCCACTTAATCTACAGAAAATAGTAACCAATAACCAGAAACTGATACGTTACAAGCGACTCTTATGTATCCACTGAATACACTGTTCCAATTTTTGTCGTCTAGAATGGTATGTAAATGAGATACAGTTCTATAAAAGGAGTACGCCACTAACATCTGTTGACCTGACAACGTCTATTCCAGAGAGCACTCTACTTTATAGCAATATGGCGTCGCCGATGGGATCCCTATCCATCTTGGATGAATCGGAACATGTAGAAACTTGGATTAGATGTTTCGCAGCGTTGGCTAGGGTAAAGAAACTGAAAGACAAGAAAGCCTCAGGAAGGGAGAATGAAATTACTGATTTAATTTTGGCTTCGGCAGGATGGGAAGCCATGAAGAAAATATCCATTATGGTGTACTCCAAAATACTAGAAGACTTAACATATGAGGAAATTTCAACACAATGAAAAGAAACATGCGGCTAAAAACAAAAACAAAACAACAAAAAACAAAAACAAAACAAAACTGATTATTGCAGAGAGAACAAAATTTCTGGAAAATAGACAGAACTCAAATGAAACCGTAGTGCAATATTTACACAGCTTGAAAGAAACATCAAAATATTGCGAATTTGAAAATCTGAGTTCGAGAGAAATGCCTATAGAAGACGAATTGCTCCTTCTAAGATTGAAGGCATTTTTGACGTTGCATCTAAACATAAGATCTTAGAACGGCTAAGGGCAAATGATATTAATTTAGAATCAAGTGTCGAATTCTTGCAATAGTTAGAATTAATTAAGGAATTTATTCATTCTAAAAACAACGTGGCAGCATACAACACAACTGAAATCCTAATTAAGTGCAAATATTGCGACAAAAAACATGAAAGAAACAAAAGCAAGTGTCCGGCTCTAGGAAAATTATGTTTAAACTGTAAAAGAAAAAAACATTTCTAATCTGTGTGCAGATACAAAGAGAGAATAGAAAAGGTAGAAATATGTAGCCTCATCTGAAAATACAGAATATATTCGATAAGAACACCCGCAAAAAGTAGAGTGACAGCAAAATTGAATGGCGTGACTTTTCCCATGCAGGTTGACACGGGAAGCGATGTTACCTTGATCACAAGGAATTTCTGGAGAAAAATGGGTAAACGCAAATTAAGAAAAAGTAATCTTAATTTAAAACAATCTGTCGTCAAAACTCCAGGCTCTTTTGAAGGAAACTTCAAGACAAAAAACATTTTCAGATTATTCCCTTCAAAGTCGTAGAATACACGAAAAATTATGGACTTCTAAGAATAGACATTTTAAAAGTGGATATGGCGAAATTAATAAGTTGTATAAAGTCATAAGAACCTGACATAGGACTATTAAAAGGATATAAAGCGAGTATTCGTCTAAAAGAAAATAATCACCAAGTCTATTTTGAATTTAGAAAAATATTTATTCACATCCTACCCATAGTAGATGCAAAACTAAAGAAAATGGTAGGACAAGGCATACTGGAAAAAGTTTTACAAGGTGGTAGTAGTGGGGATTCATCAATTGTTGCGATACGAAAGCCCAATGGCGATTTGAGGATATGCGGGGATTACAAAGTAGGTGTGAATCATCAGATATTCTCTGATTTATTCCCCTTACCTAACATAGAAAAGGCAAGTCATGAATTAACAGGAATGCTATACTTTGCCAAGATTGACCTGAACTCAACATATAACTAAATAGAAATTGACTGAAAATTTAAAGAAGTCACTACAATTAATATCAACACAAGATTACTAAGATGGAGTCGTCTTCCATTTGGAGTTAAGTCTTCAAGTCATATTTTTCAAAAGGCGACTGAAAAATTTCTATCGGAGAAGATAAAAAATATAAATATATATAAAGAAGATAGAAGCATAGGTACTTACAGTAAAGAGGAATTGGGGAAAAAAGAAATCTGAAGAAGTTTTAGACAAATTAAAAAATACTGCTATGACTATAAATAGCAATAAATTGATAAATACTAATAAATTGATAGTTAAATTGCGACAAATTATCTTATTTGGGATACCAAATGTCTAAAGAAGGAATTTCACTAAACAATAAACTTGGTTCGAGGTAATGCTTTCTCCATCATTGTGGCTGGCAGAGGGGGTGGCAAAAAAAAAAAAAGAACAAAACAAAATTGTTTATATTAGGTTGGTGCAAAAATAATGACGTAATAATGTCGTTTTTTGACGTATTTTTTAACGTCAAAAAACGACATCATTACGTCATTATTTTTGCACCAATCTAATAGTTACTTTGTTCAACCTTTTTTTCAATAAATTTTTATCTTCAGTTGTTCGAATAAAATAAAAATAAATTGATAATTAAAATATCCGAAGTATCGATATCAAAAAATAAAAAAAGACGGAATTCCGTACCTGACACACACACACACACACACACATACACACACACACACACACGCACACACACATATATATATATATATATATATATATATATATATATATATATATATATATGTGTGTGTGTGTGTGCGTATGTGCATATGCGTGTAGACATAGAAATTAATATTGCATGGGAACTGGCAGTGGGCATAGTCTGGTATCTGTGCGGTTTGTGAACACACACACACACACATATGAACACCGGTTGCTTACTATTTTATCTCATTTGTAGCATAGGGTAAATAAAAAAAGATTAGCAGACAAATTTGTCGAAATTACCAGGCTACAAAAGAATCGTTTCAAATTTGAAACGACTTGTTGGGTTCAATGATGATTTGATCAGGCGAAAGTCAAAGTATCTCAGGCTATTTTTAGATTGGTATTTAGTCGAATGTCAATTCGGCTGGACACAGCCGAGTCGGCAGGCGAATTCGTGTGTGCTACTTACTGTCACACCCAGCGTCTATCGGTCTGGAACAACTTCCAGTCTGTATGCATAGATTTTCTAGATAGGCGTTAATCAATATTCTAATATGAAAGGCCTGTATTTTTTAGGAAGACTGCAGTTAGAAATGGAAAAAAGAAACAGTGACATATATAGAAGTAAATGGAATAAACTTGTCATTAGTTTGATAACTTTGATTCTAATTTTCCTAGTCTTGTTTATATTCGAACACTCAGAGTCACATTTAAAACAACGAAAATCGGCGTGCAGAGATACACGTAAATACACACTCACATGAACACAATATTAAGTTGAGTCATATTTAATTTCCGTTTTGTTTATCAGTTTTAGTCTTCCTAAAATAAAGTACAATTACATTGTATTAAATTATGTATTCACCATTATTTGCAATGTCTTGTTGCCACTTATCCATCAGGTCTTCTGTAACTTTTGAGTAAAATTTGATGTGAAAGTTTTCGAAAAACTGGTTTTCACAAGAGAAAGTTTTCTCCATCGAGGCGTTTTGCAGCGATCGAAAAAGGTAATAATCGGTTGGCGCAAGGCCAGATGAATATGGCGAGTCGGGTAGAAGAGACCAACCGAGTTCCAGATGCTTTTCCAAACTTTTTTTTCTCTATGCGGACTTGTGTCGTCATGGTGATTTTCTAAGCGTAGTTTAAATGTGTCACAAGGCTGAAAGTATGGGGCACCCAGTGAGGATCGAACTTACTATTCAGTCGTAATTGGTCTAGTGAGACAAGCACGTTACACATTACACCACATCGAAGTGCCCAGACCTTGAATGAGAACAATGATTTTTTTCCTATTGACGAACACAGATCCCGTTTCGACCAAACTTTTGTAGCCAACTTGCAGCTGCTGGACGCATAAATGCGCATTTGTAGCTTCAGTGCGTTTTAAGAACTCTAAATGAATAATATTTCGACAATCTCGCCACACGTACAATGTTTATTTTTTTTTTATGGAGCTCAGGTTGTGGTGACATATACTTGTCAATCTACTGCCTTTTGCGTTGAGCATTGTCGTATGCAACCCACATTTCATCACCCGTTATGGTATCTTTAAAGAGTGGTTGGTTAAGATGATGCATTCGTCATTGCAATTGTTTCCGAAAAGCGGAGATTACTTATGACTCAACTTAATACTTACGTATATATACGTGTATGAGTGCAGGTATACATGTTTTATAAAGAAGTATTAAAGTCGATTTTTTTTCAGTTATAATGTATATACCTATGATGTGACCTGATGCCACAAATCCTTTATCTGAAATTCCCAAATCCGAAAACCTCCAAAATCCGAAAATATTTTAGATACAGACATGACTTGCCACAAATAGAAATTTTCAGAAAGCACTGAAAAGGTTCCTAGTTGATGTGCAGCTATTGTAAGTGACCTCATCTGCCCTGGTATTGGGGGGGGGGGTTCCCCAGCCGCCGAGCTACGTAACTAGTTTTATTTTGTTAACGATCGTCACAGCAACACCTTCGTTTGTGGATAACTTCCCAGGTGTTTCGTGCTCAGTAAAGATATTATTCAAAATGTCAAAAAGTCCTGCAGATACCCATATGAGCAGTCAGTTATGTTCCCTGCTTAGGCGATCATGTATCTTTCGATACATGACTAACGAGGCAGATTTTTTCCCACAGTAGGTTGCCATTTCCTTTCTGCAAGGCTATAGAATCCGGTCTGTCATTTATTTACCGATAGCTGGTGGGTGTGAGAAGAAGGGGATTAATATCTTACCCAAGGATATTAGCACTTAAGTGAATGTAATGGATTCGATTGGAATTCGAACTCGGTTCCCCGATTCCTCAATCTGATCCGCTATCCATTACTCCACCGTCCCCCATAAGAGCAGTGAAAATGAAAAGAAGAAGAAAAAAAAAAGAAGAAAGTATTTTTGTTTCTCAGTAACACAGGAAGTCAACGATTTGGCAAAAACTAGATAGCAGTATAGTTTTGAAGCGTCTGAGGAATTTGGCTGTGGAATAACCACCGTCTACGACCCAAGGACACAGAAGGAGAAATAGTTGAAGTTTTATGCTGAAAGTGATGGAAAGAACAAAAATAGAAAAAAAAAACAAAAAAAAAAAAAAACACTTCACAGAGCAAAAAAGTGATGATCTCCATCGTGTGCTGATGAAGTGGATTCGTCAGCGTCGGAGTGAACAGATACCTCTTATCGGAACGCTGATCCTGAAACAGGTGAAAATCATGAACTGAATATTGAAGATAACTGTGAATATTCAGCAGGCTGGTGACAGAAATTTAAGAAAAGCATTAAATATTTAAAGGTGTGTTGTGATAAAGCCGATATAAAACTACCTTCAAGTTATAAGCTGATGTTATGAAATGTATAGGGATATTGTGTCTATGCTTGGGTTCCATTCACAAGCTGTCCCATTTTATAGATGCTATATACAAATTAAATAGCCTGTATTCCAAAATCCCCCCCAAAATCTGGAAACCAAAGCACTTCCGGTCCCAAGAATTTCGGATAAAGGCTTCTCAATCTGCATTGCAAAATTATTAGGCATCGAAATGAAGCAGTTATACTTTAAATATGGTTTAAATATGGTATATATGTTCTGGCGGATGGCCAACTCCTCGAGAGCTCCTCGTTGGTCTCATGCTGTCCGCTGATATGAGGTGAAACAAATACATTGAATCAATAGCTTCATCTACTGCAAGGAAAGTTGGTTCTCTGTGTCGTGCCAGAAAGCTTTTCTCGCCCGAGTTCAACCGTCAAATCTATAAATCAACCATTCGCCCTTGCATGGAATATTGCTGCCATATATGGTCTGTTGCCACCGCTATACGTCTAGAGGTCCTCGATAAAATCCAGAAACAAAAATGGTCACAACTTTTAAAAAATGCTACTCTAATTAAAATGGAACATAATTATTTAAGTAGAAAGTACTTCGAGGGTCTACTAATAACAATATTACCAACTATAAACATACGTTACAAATATTATATTACATCACCAACCATTACACACACACACACACACACACACACACATATATATATATGTGTGTGTGTATATATATATATATATATATATATATATATGTATGTATATATGTACCATGTGTATATTTCAGATTTTACAGAAATATACAAGTCTGTCTATATTTCTGAGGTATTATGTACACTATTTACATTATTCAGAGTATCTTTGTTGCCGTATTTATCACAACGCTTCAGGTGGTTGGAATGTTGAGCTGGACCCTTTATTTCGCTCGCAGGGGTAGACTGTTCTAGATTCACGTGCCATGTCTAATGGATGTCAGTTATCAGTTATCTTCTAATTCCCTTCTCCAAGTTCTCCACCGCCTTAACCAGGTATTGAACTCACACTCTTTGGGTCCTGTGATTTGTCTAACTAACGCATTTATCCACTGTGTCATGTGTCCTTGTGGAACTAGAACAGTTTTACCCAGCGAGTGAAATAGAGGGTTCAGTTCGACATTCCAACCACCTGAAGAATGCCTGAGCATGCAGCGGTCGAAACGTTGTGATAAATATGGCAATAAAGATGAGGACAATAGTCCGAATAATGTAAATAGTGTAAATATACAAATATTTAATTTATTCTAAGGTCCCGAATTTCTCTTGCTTCAGTATTTAGAAGTAGTATGTTGCCTTTCGTCGTGTATATATCGTATTCGTTTGTCTAAAAGCCCAGTTTTGGCAAACATCCTGTAATTTCCTTTGGATTGAAAATAAGAATCAATTTTGACTATTTTAAGAAAAGTCAAATAGTGTACAAGAAGGCATGGTGTTTGTTCTTCGGTTAAGATATTTCAAGAAAAATAAACAGATCAACGTCCGAATTAAAAATACAGTAATGTCCTTCGCTTAAAATTCAAAATAAGTCAACAAGCCAAGCCTTTCTAAATAAATAAATAATGAGACCAACACACCTAAAAACGTTCAAGCAAACGCCAGGCATGTAAATATTCCTACAGTATTCAGCAGTAAGGTTTATATTTATTTCTCTAAGCTAGTAGGTTGGACATGACAGTACACAGAAAAATCGGACAAAATAGATTGGAAATGAAAGTACACAGAAAAATCAAATATAATATGTATTAGGCTGATCAGAATTAAATATCTAGCAAGTCACGTTTTATATAATGCTATGATCAATGGAATGCGTTCATAAGTTTCAGAACCCCATTATCACAAAATAAGAATGAAGAAGAATCAAAGTTGTCTGGAAAACAAGAAGCTGGGAGAGAGTTCACCAAGCGGGAAGTGCGAGAGAAGAAACTGTTTGCATAGAACTTACGGTTACATCTAGGCATTTCAACAGTAAAATGATGAGACCTAACTGTCAATCTAGTAGTACGCTCAAATTAAAAAAGTCTAGGTATTATAGATGTTCATCGTAATAATTAGCATGAAAGTATTTATAGAAAAGGTACAGAGAAACGACGTTACGGAAAGTGACTGAAGCTGAGATGCCAGGTCAGGACCAATAACATTGCAGATTCTTCTTGGGATTTTATCAAGAATCTTTAAATATATAACTGAAGCACCAGAACCAGATGTGAATATCGATCTCTGGCACACACAGATGAAGCGACAGAGATGTACTGATAGTTCTACCGACGAATGTTGAGACTATCATGGACATGTGAGTAACAAGGAAGTTTTATGGAAAATAGGAACTATGAGAAAAGGTGTGTTTACAATTGGACAGTGTTGAAATTTCTGGTACACATGGTGAGTATCGAGAACCTGAGAAGTTAATGAACACATGACATATTGAAAGTCAGCAAAGCAGGTAGGGAAACAGTAAGTAACCACTTTGATGATTTTGTGTGGATGGATAACAAAAATAGGACAGAGGTGGGCAGTAAAATGGCAAAAGAGACACAAAATAAAAGGAAGATGTGGAGTGCCATGATCACCCACGTCTTGAATAGACATAAGATATAAAAAAAGAAAAATATACAATACACTATAATATTACTGAGGCATGTAAAAATTTCAATGTTATCGTCTAATATAAGATTTATATATTTATGTAGATGTTGTATTAACAGTGTTAGAATGATATGTGAGTGTGTAATAAATTACCGAGAAGAGAACAATTAAGCATATTTAATATCTTATTACTCACTGATCCTAATAACAATTATTACTCACTGATCCTAATAACAATTAAGCATATTTAATATCTTATTACTAACTGATCCTAATAACAATTAAGCATATTTAATATCATTACTCACTGATCCTAATAACAATTATTACTCACTGAACTTAATAACAATTAAGCATATTTAATATCTTATTACTAACTGATCCTAATAACAATTATTACTCACTGATCCTAATAAAAATTAAGCATATTTAATATCATTACTCACTGATCCATGAATGAATTCAGATGGCTGGAATTTGTTTTCATCTATTACATTTAATGATAGTAAAAAGGGACCGAAACTAAACTTTAAGCTGCCAAAACCATTATTTCTCCAGAGAACTTATTTTTGGAATGGTTTTGAATGACATCTATAAAATACTAAAAGTCTGTGATTGCGTGCGTGCTTGTGTGGTGTGTCCGTCCAGCGCATGATTTAAGTTAATCTGATTTAAGTGAATAAGATTAAAAAAATACGAGTTGTTTAGACTAAGTATTTTTATTTTAACTTTCTTCAAACTTTCTTCTTTTTTCAAATTAAAATATTTTAAAGTTAAAGACATACACAAAGAGATCCCGCTTTGCTGTTTCGTCCAGTTGTTTGCAGGGTAATTATTTATATTTCAGCTTCCTTTAAACAAACAATTTAAATAAAAATATTTTGGCATATTTAAAAAAAATATTTTCAAGTGAATATGATTTAAAAATATTTTTTGGCATATTAAAAAAATAATTTTAAGTTAATCTGATTTAAAGTTCAAGTTTATACCGAAAGTTCTAATTCCTATTAAATGATGTAAACAATCAGGAAAACATTAAACATGAACTTGTAAACCTGACTAATGATGACACGGACGAATTGAAATATTGAACTGAATCATAATAAATTTAACTTTCATTTCAATGGAACGTTGAAATCAACTTTAATGTTTTATAACCTGAACTGTCAGTAGTCTAGTAATGGATAAAACGACAGAATCCAACTGACGTTGAAAAAAGGCAGAAAAACTCTCCATGGATGTGCAGGTAGTCTAACGGGTATCAGTACGAAAATTAGAATTGGCAAGCCGAATTTAAATCCCGTGGCGTCTACTTTTGGGCAAATAGTACTCTTAAGGAAGACATAAATGTATCGTTTCTCCTCTTAGCTCTGGGTTAAATAACAGGGTAGAATAAACTCTCTAGCCTTGAATGGCAACCAGTCTAAGAGAAGGAAAACTCTGAATACCACACTGTAGAGAAGGCAACGGGAAATATATCCACTATATTTCCATTATATGGCACTTCGGAAATAATAAAGAAAGCGAATCCGTGGAGAGTCATTGATTGATTCAGTCATGCATTTTATACGGTTTATCAACCTTTTGAAGGTTATTTAAAGCCAGAAAATATTTTTAGATTGTAAGAATTTTTTGAGATAATGATGGTTTTAGGGATACAAGTGTTACTAATTAACTAATTCGGTGGATTCATACCTTTCCCAAGGCTGTTTGTGCGTAAGTGAATATAACGAACCCAATGGGAATTGGAAATCGGCCCTTCAATTAACAATTTCGAACCATTATCGATTACACCACCCGCACATCCAAGCTTACAGCACCTGGTATTTCTCAAGCAGTCATCCATCTATTCACTGACCAAGCTCGACGTTATTGACGGGAAGCGGTGTTTCATCGTGATGAGGTCGTGGAGAGTCATGGCTTTTTTTTACATCCTGATATATGGTATTAAAAAAAACAATCAACCGTTTAAATTCTTGAAATAAACATAGAAAACTTGTTTTGGAACTATTTAAAATATTCTATCATGTTTTTACCTTATTAATTTTCTATTGATTTTCTTTCGTGGCAAAATAAGTAAGAAATTAAAAAAAAATATCTCTAAATTAGTATTTATATATTTGTGTAAGTGCTATCATAATTTTGCTAAAATAAGAGATATTCACTTGCAAGGTAAGACTATATTTCATTGGATTTCCCTTATTTAAGCAGTACGCTTTATCTACATTGAATAAAAACTGAACCGCTTTTTACAATTATCATTTATTATTATTTTAGAAGCTCTCATTAAGAAGTGAAAGCCAAGACTATAATACACGATGTACTGAACATTTCTATTTGATTATAAAATATTCTAAATTTCAAAGAAAATATATTCCGTCGTTATTCCATTATCACTGAATCAGTCAAACAAATAATTGAGTTAAAGTGTGGAAGAATGTGTCTTTGCAAACGAACTGTATAGACAGGAACAGTATTGGATAAATTGGACTGGAAAGCAAAATAAAACCCACAAACAGCACCTAAAAAACAAACAAACAAACAAACAAAAACAAAAAACAATACAAAGGAAACTTCATTTTTAACAAACACCTGGCGAGTAAACGGTTATTATTGACTTAATAATATCAGAGTTATCTGCACTTGTCAGTGTCACTGTAGACATAGTTTAAATAAAACTAATAAAGAGTTAACGGTGTCTTTTTTTTTTGTTTTTTTTTTTACAAAACATTTCCAATTTGTACTTGAACGCCTTCTTTTTATTACCAAATTAAATTTCATTCAGGCAAAAGTAACGTTGACAAATGATGTCTGTCAAATAAAATGTGCGATAGCGTGACTATAGCATGTTAGATATTAAGCGGCATCAGCGTTTCACAAATTAACGCAAGGAGATTATGTCGAGGTTGTAGACAAATTATTTATACGGGTGTTTCAGTAATTTAAAATGCTTTATTGTAAATTGTAATATCATTTCAAAAGTACTCGAATATTTTTGTCAAAACATTTTTTTAAAAACCTATTTGTTTGTGGTGTTGGCATTACTAGTTAACAGCAAAATAATGATCTGAATATTTACACTGTACGGTCTGGCCTTTCTTATATTAGACAGTGAAAGCAGATCGGATATCGGCAGAAATAAATATGACCGAAAATGTGGGCTCTTATTTTAAATTGGTTGCTATGAAAGCATATAATTAATTCATTATACAAGAGAATGAATAAAGGGAAATTATATTTGCATAATTCATGATTCTTTTCTTTTGTGTTGACCGAATCCGCCTGTTTACTATAGAAAACAAAGCTTAACCTTGTGATTAGTAAATTGCAAATATAATTATAATGACTCAAAACAAGAGTGCGACGCTTTTATCAAGTGAAATTCAAAGACAATATTTAAGTATTTGTATATCATAGATTTATTCAGCCTCATGTGTCATTTTGTTCCACGACCATTCTTCATTTTTGAGGCAGCTTCATAATTCCATTCTCCGAGAATCGGGATCGAAATAATCGGTAATCCAAAGGTGCAAGTTCGGGTGCGTAGGACAGGTGTTGTAGAGTCTCCTAACCAAACTGAACCAATTTCTATCGAATCTGCAAACAGACTGTGGCGTTGTTGAGATGGAAGACGACACACTTTTGATTGTCCGATTCGATTGTTGTCTTTGATCGTTTCAAATTGAAACAGTACTTGCCTGAATTCAACGCTCATAATGCACAATGTACTCCCAATCCCGCAGCATCATTTTCTTTGGATTGTAGATCAGCTTTTGGCGGGATTAAACAACTGTTCATTTTGTTTCTTCCAGGACAATTTTTGGGTCACATTATTATAAATAATCCATTTTTAATCGTCTGCGATCGTTCTTTTTTTTTTTTTAATAAAATGGATCGATTTTGTTGCGTTGGAGGGATAGATGAGAACTAAATTGAAACGCCGATTAAAAATAATCCAGGTCACACGACACGGGACATTGCGGAGATAATCCTCATATCTCATATGAGCATTGTAAGCTATTTAAAAACAATTGGATTTGTAAATTGTTATGATGTTGGGGTGGTTCACGATTTAACAGATGGAAAATTTCCATCTGCCGGAATTTTCTTAGTCTTCCACTTCTGAATCTTACGAACTGTAATATCAGCTACGGCACCATCTCTATAAAAGGCACAAATCTTTTTTGCTGTTTGTACAGCGTTTGTTTCTTTCAGGAAAAAAAATCAATTTACGAAATAGGCAATATTTAAAACTCACATTTACTAACTTAAGAGTCTACTTCACGCCAAACGGTTTGGCGTGAAGTCGACTAAGCTTGATGGAACCTACACTTGGACGCTGAGAGCTATGCTTAACCTCTCTTGGAGACAACTTCCAACTAAATCGCGGTTCTATTAACCCATCCTTGATATTTCTACAATCTTACGCGGACAAAGAATGCGCTTTACAGGACAAAACATGAACTTGCGAGTTATCTACTGCTCTGGAGATCTAGTCACGATGCAAAACGCGCTGTTCCCCCATCAACCGCTTGCATTTACCCCCTATGTTATAATGCAGAATGTCAGCCTAATAACCTTCTGACCTTGACACAGGACAGTGGTGTGATAAATTCGTGCATGTCCGAGATAGCTCGACCGAAAAAACAAAAAAACAAAAACAAAAACCAAAAAACAAACTTTACGCCAGAGAGATTTCCCTTTCTGAGGACTTATCATATGTTCAATAATAATAATAATAATAATAATAATAATAATAATAATAATAATAGTAATAATAATAACGAAGTTAACATATTACTGCTTAACTTTTTCTTAAAATTTTAACTCTTTTTGCCTCATCTACCTTGCTAGCTTATGATAATCTTAGGGTTGGCGGATTTAAAATTTGAAGTAATCCCTCACTAAAAAATTTGGATGCCATGCACTAATGGTTTAAATAGTTTCAGTGTCCTAGCTTAGTAGTAGTTAATTAAATCCACGAAGGCGTGAAATTTACTAATTATTAAATTCTTTGTCCTCTACAGAACCGGATTATCTTTTAGGCTAGTGTAGGCTGCAGCCACGGGCCCCTCAAGTTTTTATAAAGCAATGATTTTAATTTTCTAGATCTTATAACTTCTAAATAGTTACATACATGACAATGAAATGCCATCAATATGACAAACTCATATTTATTTGACTTTGCAGGAAGCAAAGCAAGGAAATCAATGTTTTAATTTGTGTCATTGAATTTCAAGTAGATAACATGTTCGATTTTTGGTTCAGAATGTTTAAATCTTAGAAATTATTATGAAACAGTGAATTTTTTTAGATCTTATAACTTCTAAATAGTTTCATAAACTGAAATGATATCAATATGACAAACTCATATTTATTTTGGTTGTTTTATTGTCATAATGCTGGTTATAAAAATCTGTTTTTACTATAGTCATGTAGAAATCTGTGCTAATTTGGTTTGCAATAAATAGTAAAATAGTGGCATTTCTTAAAGAATATTTTTACTGACAAACAAAAGATAGCCATTCTAGTTTACTTAAAGAATTTGCAATAAAGTTACTTCAAGCTATATAAATGTGTCTGAAATATATAATGAGTAAAACATATTCAAGACGGGTGCAGGCGCGTTAGGGGGTACCAACGTTTGATGTGGTGGCAGGGCCCCTCAAAAGACATAACCCGGCCCTGTTCCTATAGTATATGTATCTCATAAATTTCAGTCACGTGTAAAACGAAATCACATTTTCAATGCTACCTATTGAAAAGCTCTACGATTTTCCCCCAACTCTATATATTAAAGAAAAGTTATTCCAACATAATGCTTACTATTATTTTAAAAAGACTAACAGAAAATTAATCTGTATTTGCTAATACTCTTGAAAGCCATCTACAGGTTGCGATGGGTAAATTGTCGCCATTTTTATTTCTAATTCTGCGCATGTGCGTTGTTTGATTTTTTTATTTTGTCGACTGCACTGTATAGTAGGGTCAGTTGGACATCGTCTGTGAGAAAAAGAGCAAACCATGACGCAATTTGTAAACAGCATGCTGTACTGCTTGGCATTCGCGCCGGAAGTCCTAAAGCGTTTGGTTATCAATCTGAGGAGAGTGCAAAGGATTCGGAAAGAGCTGGACGAGTCTATAATAGTGATTACGAAGGTACGGCAGCTAGTAAAACTCACTCTGATCGTCCCGTTGGTGTGGACGTTAGACTCAACATGGAGGCCTTCATCAAGTGCGTTGAGGAGGTAGTGCAGTCCTGGGTCAAGAGGGCAGCTAGCTGGAAGACCCTATGTCTGGCCACAGAACTCTGAGCCGCAGGAGAACCCAGTTATGGTTGTCAAACAATTTATGTGACCACATCATCCCTTATATTTGGTCACCAAACTCCCCAGACTGCAAACCCTTTGATTATTATGTGTGGAGCGCAGTTGAGCGAGAAACCCACAAAGTTTCCTGTAACATCAAAGATGAACTGAAGACAAGGATTTTGGTAGCATTCATCAACAAGGAGACTATCCAGAAAAGTTGCATGAAATTCCAAAGTCATCTAAAGGTCGTGGTTGAAGCCAATGGTGATTTTATTGAATAAATTTATTCTTTAATATTTCAAGATATTTTTGTGTAATTTTGGTAAATATATTTCTTAAAATGAGATGTCAGTGTTATTCTAATTTATTCTTCGCATCTAATAGACTAATTCTTAATTGTTATCCATTTGTCATAGTTCTTGTCTCTTACGAAGAACTATGACAATTCTGATGGTTTCAGTGAGAGGTTAATTCGATTTAATTAATTCATCTCATTGCAATTCTGTGTGTTTAGAATCTTCGGCTAATCCTTAATGACATTAGCATCACCACGCGATATTTACATTGCTTGTTTCTGTGAAAAAAAAAACAAACAAAAAAAAAACAACAAAAAAACAAAAAAAACAAAACAAAAAAAAAAAACTCGAGAGAAACTTGGGAGGAAGTGCCTGATATTTTTATTGATCTGAAAATAAAATCAATGTGCAAACAGGACGGATAGGTCAATGAAATTGTTTGCGCTTTTGTTGTCTTTCGCTTTCATTGGATGTCCGAAAAGAGTAACGGTAATATAAATTTTATTCGGTCGGCCGTCATCGATCGATATCGATTGACTTTCTTTTAGCATACGTATGCACACACACACACACACACACACACACACATATATACACACGCAGACACACACACACACACACACACATATATATATATATATATATACACACACACACAAACGCGCGCACAAACATACACATACACACGCATAAACACGCATTTATATACATATAGTTTCTGCGCGTATACACTGACGTAAATTAATTTATATCAATATAGATATATAAACAGATATACGCATAGATGCCTTTAAAACAAGTACGAATACTGTATATGTGTAAACTCAAATACGCACATACATACATACATACATACATACATACATGATATCTGTTAAACAAGTAAAGTTCTTTATCAGAACTTGCAATTCTTTTCGCAGACGCAGAAAACTAAGCTTTTATGTACAGGGCCTGGCCTGTTTTGTAAATTATTTTCAGGTTGTTCGTTGGTTTTCCGAAGCAGTTTCTGCTAGTCTTCTAACACACCCCACACAGTAAGTACAGCTTAGTATTGATCGTTGTCAAACAACTACCAATATAGCTCTTCTTGTGGCTAACGAGGTCTTCATTGGAGTGAAAAACCCTTCTGCATTCATCACAGGTAAATTGCTGGTTTGCGAGAGCAAAGATTTGCATTTTTCTAGCTGCCTGCTTGACTTGTCTGACTCATTGCATGTTCTTGGAAGATCTTAATGTCTTCAGGAACTGTACGCCTCCATTTATTTCCCCACTTAGAATCCTCTATATGGTAGACTGCAACGGGCTCCTTTATACACTCCTCCATATATATATATATATATATATATATATATATATATTGAACCATAAAAAATATTAAAAAATTAAAATCTTCAGACACACTGGGTTGTAGATTAATATTCTTTCGTTGTTTTTATTATTACTTCATTATGTTATATATATTAAATATATTGTTTACATTTGATACGCCATGAGCAGTTATGAATGTACGAGATTCATGGAAGATTGAAGTTTATAAGCAGTAAATTCGACCTTGCCAACCGAACGATCCTTTGTGGCCGAATCGGTTAGGCACGCCCGGATAAATGGCGGTTCCGTATAGGATGCAGGTTCGAATCCTGTCAAAGGACGAATATTTTCTATGAAAATTTCTCGGACATTCAGGCCGGTAAATGTTATTTAATACTGTTTATTATAAACAAAGCATTTACTTAAATACTTGTATCTATAAAAAGAACGTTAAACATAAAAATGTCTTTAATAAATAAATTGCCGGACTTTGTCCATTTCTTAATATATATATATATATATATATATATATATATAACACTATTCTCTATTCTTTGAATAGCTTGAATTCATTTGGGGAAGTTAGTAATTTAACGATATATCAACACCTGATGGGTCATTTGATGCCTAATATAAGTCTTATAGGACAAGAATAACTATGAATTAATAGATAGCTAGACATATGTCTTGAGTAAAAAAGTAGGCATAAATCAATTTTAAATTCATTTTGCGATCTAATTTAACAAATGTAAGTACTATTTTCCTTAATTTCCGACAAAAGAAGGTCAACATAGAGCGAAACATGGCCATCTGTTGGTAGCGTAGTTCTTAAACTGAACTCCCGTTTTCTAATCCATTCAAAACACTATTTATATTATTTATTTATTATTTACTGTTACTGTCACGGCATTTCAACCGATGTGCCCTCTAGATCTTCTTCAGGTAACCGGGGAACTTTCATGGAATTTCAAACTCTTCATTTAGTCCGTCCTGGGTATGACGATAAACTATGCCCAGCAGAAAGGCCTCTGATCAGAAAGTTTTTAGGTGCGTAGAACCACCTCTTAATTGCTGGTTTTCTCAGGTCCATCCTGACCCGGGGTGGTAGCACCTGTTAAGCTCCCAGCTAAGGACAAATAGTTAACCCCAAAACTGGGGTCAAAACGCAATGAAAGTGTAAAAATATGTTTTAATACCAGAAATACTTTGTAAAAAATTATTACCAGCTATACATTCTTGAGAAAACAAAATATTACCAATAATAAAAATTTTGTCGGCATTAAATAACCCATTGAGGTTGATATGCCATAAAACAAAACAAACCAAACAAAACTTTATTTAGTCTACAATAGTGGATTGTTCTTATTCCGCTGTTCATGTCTAAGGGTATATTTTCTTGTTTAATTGTCTTTTGTGTTTGTTGCAAAAGAAGCACCTGAAACCCAGATAGCATTTCCATATCTGTTGTAGCCTTGTTAGGGCCAGCAATAAAGACACAAGAGAGGAATTGAGTTAAATAAGTATATTAACAGGAACAGTAATACAAACACATAAAAACGAGAGTGTTACAGCATGAATGTTCTGTTTGACTGTCACAGCTGACTACTGGAAATTTCCCTTTTCAAAAAGGCAGTACCTGCTCCTATTTATAGCTGGGGGAATCCGTGCGTGAGTGGGTAAATTATCATAACAATATCATTGTTTGGAACATCTAGAAAAGCAATCAATGGATTACACTATGAAGACCGTGCGTGTGTGCGTTTCCTTGAGTGTTTTTTTTTCCATACATCTGTGATTTGTTTTCTCGTCGTCGTCCTATAAAACCAGTTCTTCTAATGTCGGCAAAAGTGTGTCCGGTCACCGCATTTTCCTGTTATCTTCTCCATTTAGCGTTCTGCGGCTTACTCTCTCTCATCAGAAGTCAGTCATTGGTGCAGAAACTTCCATTAAGGTACAGACTCTGGGGCAGCCATTACCAGGCGCTTTTCAAATGTTTACTGATTGATGTTTAAGACGCTGAGAGAGAGAGAGAGAGAGAGAGAGAGAGAGAGAGAGAGAGAGAGAGAGAGAGAGAGAGAGAGAGAGAATGTTTCTGGTGCTGAAGTTGCTTATTCTGCGACTCGTGTTCGAATACGTGCTGTGTTCACTTCTCATTAATGCCTTTGGTAAAGGCATGAACCTAAAAATTGTTCCATCATCAGAAGTTACCCGGTCCGTTATTGCGGAGGAACTGAGCAACACTATAAAAGAGCAAGTAAAATTACATCCAAACAGTCTTCGATATATATATATATATATATATATATATATATATATATATATAAAGGTAAATGTTACCGTGATAAAGTTCCTCAAGGGACAAAAAGCATTGGTAAAGAAAAGTTGCCTTTTTTTATATTGTCTTTATAGATGCAATTTATTCTATATCTGAATTTTTACGCACACACACACACACACACACACATATATATATATATATTTCTATCACTTTAAACGTTATATTTAGTGGATACTAGAAAAATATGCGCTCTCCGGCAAGAAGCTTTGGCGATAGGCAGACGAAAATAAAGAAATATATTGTTTAATAAATAAACAGTGCGTCTTCTTAAATAAGAGTAGCCACTAAAACTAAAGTTAAATTTGATAATATATATATTATTTTATATATATAAAGATGTTTTGATTTTATATACATAAAGACGTATTGATTAGAAATTTACTATACATATTTATGTGGGAGAGTGGTCAATAGAATGTTAGCAACTATCTATCTATCTATCTATCTATCTATCTATTTATATACATATATATATATAGATAGATAATATTAGTGGTAAATATACATATATATGCAAAACGAAGAATTTAACTTATTTTTAAAAATTAAAAAAATGGCTTAAATCGAGTTTTTTTTCGTTATTTGGTAAACAAGATTTGTAACTAAAATTTTGAACATGTTAAGTATGAGTAAAAATTTCAAAAAATCTTCAAAAAATACTTTTTGTGTTTCTTCTCAATAATGAAATATACATTTGACACGAGGAAATTTTTTTTTTTCATTAATTTTCAGACCGATCTTGTCATACTATCGATTTTCATGAAGTTACCTAGATAATCGTCATATTTATTCTTTATATGTTTATATTTGATTTGTAACCTGTAGTCGATATTATTTTTGTAAAGTTTTCTCAATTACACAGCGTCCCTTTCAATTTTAATTTCACCCGCCCCATCTTTCTTCCCCACCACTTCTTTCCTTACCTCTCCCTCCTTCTTTAACATTTGATCGGCCATGGTGTGTGTATGTCACCACGAAATGTATCTTTATTGTATTAGACATCCGACAACAATCATTTTTCCCCCTTCCACTCACACCTAGTTTTAATAAAAAACCCCTCTCTGTTAAAT
Source organism: Acanthosepion lycidas (assembly GCA_963932145.1). Taxonomy (NCBI): domain Eukaryota; kingdom Metazoa; phylum Mollusca; class Cephalopoda; order Sepiida; family Sepiidae; genus Acanthosepion; species Acanthosepion lycidas. Next base: position 44,536,290 of record OZ010588.1, on the reverse strand, counting down.
TCACTCGTATATTATCCCTCTCTTATGAACTAACATTCGTCCCACACTCTCATACTTACACTCTCTCTAAATTCTATTTTTATTTCCGGAGTGGTTTTTTTTCTGTTTTCTTTTTGAATTTGTAGGTCTGATGAATTGGATCGTATTTACGATTCCAATGGAATAAATTATGACCATGGAATATTAGTGTTTAAGCCTTTTTATTATATATATATATATATATATATATATATATATATATATATATATATATATATGAATAAAGTTGAATATGAATCCGACGAAATGATAAATATAAGAAACAAATTGCCATTTTTCATTTTGACATGTTTAATCAGTTATCCGTTAATATAGATTTTTTCCCTGGGAATTTTTTTTCTGATGACATCGGATAATTAACGAATAATTAACGAATATTGTCAATGTAATAAAAAAAATCCAGACTGTCTTATATAATCACCATGTATATATATAGAGAGAGAGGGAAACGGTAAAAAAGCCAATCAAGGCAATGATACCACTAAGACGCAAGGAGTTACTAGAAGTAGAGGAGAATGAGAAGACTGTAGTGAGAAAGAAATACAATAAAAGAACAAGATACAGGAAGACAGAAGATGGTGATTGACATGGCGTTTAAACTTTTGAAGACTTTAGGTGTCAGAGAAGCAAGAACTCGGAAGAGAATTACACAGGTGAGAAGTGCGAGAAACTATTAGAATAAAGCATCTAGCTATTTCAACAGTAAAATAATGAGACATGGTAGAAATCTATTAGAACGCTTAAATTCATGCCGTAGAGGTTAGAAGGTAGAGAGCTCATTAGAACAACCGCCATGGAAATATTTATGGAAAAGACTGAGGGATTGATGCTGAAATCCTAGGCCAGGACCGATAACATTAAAAGTCCTTCTTTGAATTTTGTCGAGAATCTCGAGATGTATATAGAAGGAGAACCAGACCAGATATTACAGCAATATAGAATGCAGTTTTTATATCTTTGATGATAGGAATGGAAACTTACAGATCCGGATCGTATTACGATTTGCTCCAGAACCACGCTCTTCATAATAGGACAAACAGACAAGTAAATCGTAAGAAAAAACAACTAGGAACAGATAACGTGAAGAATGATACCCCCCCCCCCAAAAAAAAAAATCCTTCAGGTTTTTCCTAAAAAGATAACGAAAAAGCAAAATAAAACAAGAACAAAACAAAGTAAAACAAAGCCTCATTTCAGATTGTTTGTGCATAGACACACATAATAATAGTTGAACGTTATTTAACTGTCCCCGGACCAAGTAAATACTTATAGACTCAAATATAGACGAACCATATTTAATTATCACCAAACCAAATAAATGCATATAGACGCAAATATAGACGAACCCTATTGATATCTCCCCAATTCAAGAACGTGTTTATAGACTCAAATACAGACGAACCCTATTTAACTATCCCCGAACCAAGTAAATGCTTATAGACATAAATATAGTAAACATAAATTGATTTCGATAATAACCGAAAGTGACATGTAAAATCAACCAGCCATACTGAATCTGTTATCATCTGTTTTTGTTCATATCTATCAACCGATTTGAACTCGTGGAAAGAGTAGCAAATACAAAAGGAATAAAAAGGCGGGAAATACAGGAGAGGCATCTTTTAATTAATTAAAAACACCGTTGCTGGATGTGTGGGAACAATTAAAAAAAAAGGCTAAGGTGAACACATGTATTTGTCTTTGCCTTCTGATATTTTCATTTGAATTGATTTGCATACTTCATAGATTTCATCTCATTAGTTAAAATGCACTCGACTTTTGATTGCTTCAGCTTCATTAGTTATTGACGTAATCATAAGAGCAATTGCTGACTTTGTTCATATGTACATCTCTCTCTCTCTCTATCCATCTCAGTCTATTTATTATCTGGGACTGTTTATCTATCTATCTATCTATCTATCTATCTATCTATCTATCTATCTATCTATCTCAGTCTATTCATTATCTATCTATCTATCTATCTATCTATCTATCTATCTATCTATCTATCTCAGTCTATTCATTATCTATCTATCTATCTATCTATCTATCTCAGTCTATTCATTATCTATCTATCTATCTATCTATCTATCTATCTATCTATCTATCTATCTCAGTCTATTCATTATCTATCTATCTATCTATCTATCTATCTATCTATCTATCTATCTATCTATCTATCTATCTCAGTCTATTCATTATCTATCTATCTATCTATCTATCTATCTATCTATCTATCTATCTATCTATCTCAGTCTATTCATTATCTATCTATCTATCTATCTATCTATCTATCTATCTATCTATCTATCTATCTATCTATCTCAGTCTATTCATTATCTATCTATCTATCTATCTATCTATCTATCTATCTATCTATCTATCTCAGTCTATTCATTATCTATCTATCTATCTATCTATCTATCTATCTATCTATCTCAGTCTATTCATTATCTATCTATCTATCTATCTATCTATCTATCTATCTATCTATCTATCTATCTATCTATCTCAGTCTATTCATTATCTATCTATCTATCTATCTATCTATCTATCTATCTATCTATCTATCTATCTATCTATCTATCTCAGTCTATTCATTATCTATCTATCTATCTATCTATCTATCTATCTATCTATCTATCTATCTATCTATCGTTTTGGTCTATTTTTTTCACTTATCAATATTTATCCCTTCCTATTCCCATCAAATGAAGACAGTATTGTCTCAGTACCTTTCTCTTCATCCTTCTCTCTTTGTGTTCCAACTCTTTAATTCTAGTGCCATATTCATAAAGTTCTCACACCACGAACATGAATAAAATAAAACTCTTTAAAATTCATTCTATAACATTTTTTCTACATTGCCTTTCCAAATTTCGTTTCTTCTACAATCTACAAAACAAATGGAGAGGTTTGTTCATGGTACTACGATTCTGGTTCATACGTCTCCATATGAAAATGTAGTCATTGATCTATCTCTGCGGCCTGCGAATCAACCTACTCAATATCATTTCGCACTATATTGCATTAGTCTTATGTTCCAACCATTGAGCTACATTTGAGAGCCTCTTTATAAAATGTGCTATAGAAAAGAATTACAATTTCACAATAGTCTCTGTTTGAATTGAAACATACTAAGAGTGAACGTAGTCAATGAAATGTTCTTATTGACGAGCACAGAGAAGCTCACAATTGGCTCTTATGGGCATTATGTTTATTGTTTTCTATTGGAGATTTGGTTGAATGCCTATTAAAATGAATCTGAACGCTTGCTTCAAGACATCTACCTATCTATCTATCTATCTATCTATCTATCTTAATCTGTTCATATCTATTTCCGTCTGTTTATCTCGGTTCAAATCTTAATCTGTGAGTCTGTTGATAGCTATATGTCCGTTTCTCCGCTCTTCTTCTTCTTCTTCTTCTTCTTCTTCTTCTTCTTCTTCATCTCTGTCTCTCTCTCTCTCTCTCTATCTATCTATCTATATTTTCATATATAAATGGATTACATTTTCACCAATATTTGAAATTTACATGCTACATTTGTAGAATGACTTTTTATAATTTCTACTATCTATCTATCTATCTATCTATCTATCTATCTATCTATCTATCTATCTATCTATCTATCTATCTATGTCAGTCTGTTTAATATCTATCTATCTATCTATCTATCTATCTATCTATCTATCTATCTATCTATCTATCTATCTCAGTCTGTTTAATATCTATCTATCTATCTATCTATCTATCTATCTATCTATCTATCTATCTATCTCAGTCTGTTTAATATCTATCTATCTATCTATCTATCTATCTATCTATCTATCTATCTATCTATCTATCTCAGTCTGTTTAATATCTATCTATCTATCTATCTATCTATCTATCTATCTATCTATCTATCTATCTATCTATCTCAGTCTGTTTAATATCTATCTATCTATCTATCTATCTATCTATCTATCTATCTATCTATCTATCTGTCCGAGGCGGTTAATATCTATTTAAGCTTTGTCCTATCTGTCTCATTCTGTATCTGTCTCTATTTATAGCTGTCTATTCATATCATCGCAGTTTATTCACATTGTATTCTTTTGTTCCTTTCTACCGAGATATTAAGCAACAATACTCTACCCACTTCGATAGAAATTTACTTCTGAAAACTTTACTCGGTGCAGAATTCTCAAAAAGCACAAACAACTAGCGATTATATTTATCCGTCATCTTGTCTTAGCGTAGGCGCGGATAAGTGTAACGGTTACCGGCGCGAATTTACCGAGTCCAATTCTCGCTTAATTCTATTTCGTTCACTTCACGCTGATGCCCTTGGATAAGGTAAGAATCCGTTTTCCTCCAGCTATGGGTAACAGACCGTTCTCTCTTGCCTTGAGGAGGCGACTAGTCTTGAAGAAGGACAAATTTTTGAATTCTAAACCAGCTAAAAGAGGGATGGATTCCGTCAGGCTACCTTGCTTAAAACCCACCACTTCTACTATGACTGCAGCACACGCGGTGAGCTTACTACACTAAGGGGTTTTGAAACTCGAGATGTGACGGGATTTGTCTTACGCACATGGAAATGTTTCCAACATTTTTTTTTTTATTTTGAAAGAAACTATTTTTTTTTTAATACGTATTTGATCCATATTTTTTTTTCAAAGTGGGCATCAGAAAACTTTTGCACATAATAATATAGTCGGCTACGTGGCTTGACTAACAAAATTTATCGGAATTCGATCAAGAAACATCTTTAGTATTCAATAACATGAAGTGATTGAATGAAATCAGTAAACTTTGTTACTTGTTTAGTGTCTTTTCGGGATGTGGCTCTCCACAATCTCCTATACTTTATAGCTCTAAGCAATATTTGTTTCTTCACTATTCTTCCTAGTTACTTGCCTGCTATCCTTTTATATAAACTCGTTAGGTAGGTTACTTGAGATTTCCTTCTGTTCCTTTTGTCTTCAGCTTTGTCTTGTGAATATCAAATTCTTCGTCATTGTGTGTTCCAGAAATTTTAATTGTCTCTTTCTGATTCTAAGCGTAAGTGTCCTTATTGGCATTTTTCTTAAGAATTCCTCGTTGGTAAAATGCTTCGTTTATGGTATTCTTTCCGTAGAATCACATATCTGTTGCCTCAGATCTTCACATAAAGCGACAAGCATCTCACATGGAGAAACCCATACACGTATACATAGGAACACGTGGAGACCTATACACAAGTATATAGAATCATGGGGGAAAAAGAGAACATTCACGCTTTGTTCTGGCTTATCGTGGTTTCACTGGGCAGAGAGCTATAGACGTATTATAGAAATTCCTCATTCTTTCTTGATCTCTCATGTACACGCCATTCTACAACCGAACAAAAAAAGAACACTTAGATACAGTTACAGAACATCGCTAAGATTTTCTTGTTCTTGTGTATTATAAGGAAAACTCTTCTAAGTTCTGCTTTCCTTAGAGAATTCGTTTAAGATAAAAATCTCCCTTTTTATTTTCTTTAATCTTCGCCATTCATTATTCAGTTCATTTTAGAATAAAACACAGACGTATTTTAGAAGGAAAGGAAAAAAATAGAACTTTTGTTGTATACTCTCTCTCTCGTTGTGGCGAGGTCTTGGGTGATGGAGAGAAATCGACAATAAAGATGTCTTCCTCTCTCTCTTCTTTCATCTTCTCCCGTCCGGGTAGCGAAATGTTCTTGGGGTCCAGAGATGAAAAACACGCCAATAAAGCGAATTTTAACTTAACCACTTTATTTATCATGTCGACGTGTACATTTCCAACTAGCCAGTGGGGTTACTATCTCACTCCACTGGGAAGCCGCTTACCAGACACGAAGAAACACGTCTAGAGTTTTCGACCTGTAAAACTCAACTCCCTTTCTATATCTATCATTCTCACGTTAGTTTTAGCCAATCAAAATCGACTTCTTTTGTTTTCCTGTATCTGACCTCAAAGGTCAAAATGAAGAAGTCAGTGCAGAAATACAATTCTCTAAAAAAATAATCGTCTGATAAACTATTATTAAACAATTTTATCGACAAAAGTCTCAGGATGAAGATGAAAACCTGTTCGTTAGAGAAAAAAAATCTAAACTTAGTTGCCTTCTTAGATTTTGTAGTTATCCTTTCCAGTCTCCTATTCAGTCATACGTTTAGACAAGATCGTTATGTCGATTACTCGCGGCTTTCCTCTATAGACTTTGCCTTCGATCTCTCATATAAGTGGCAATTTCTCCATCTTTTCGCCCTCTTTATGTTTCCTGGAACCTTCAACTGTCTCATTCTGATTTTAAGACTTAGTGTCTTTTTTGTTTCTGTTTTCCTTAGAACTTCCCCATTGCTCACATGTTCTGTCTATGGTATTCCTAGTATCCTTCTCTAGAACCACATTTTTGTCACCTCAAGTATCCTCCTCATCTGTGATAAAATTCATGGTCATATTAGATGATTGATATTACATAGCAATTCAACACTGTTTATTTTACAGTTTATTTTATTATTTTAACGATCTTATCGTATGTTTTGTCATTATCGATCATCATTCTGTTCTTCTCATAACCCCCTTCATCCATTATTGCTTTCCTCCTTCACATTTCACACCTTTTTCCACTCCTACCATCTTCGACTGTTTTATATACTTTTCATTCATTCATTCATTCATTATATCGCTTTTCATTAATTCTTCTTCTTCTTCTTTATCCTCCTCCTCCTCCTTCTTTTTCCTCCTTTCTCCTCCTCCCCTCCTCTTCCTTCTTCTTCTTCTTCCTCCTCCTCCTCCTCCCCTCCTCCTTCTTCTTCCTCCTCCTCCTCCTTCTTCCTCCTCCTCCTCCTTCTTCCTCCTCCTTCCTCCTCCTCCTCCTCCCTCATACCTCCTCCTCCTCTGCCTTCTTCTTCTTCCTCCTCCTCCTCATTCTTCTTCTTCTTCTTCTTCTTCTTCTTCTTCTTCTTCTTCTTCTACCCACTTTTATTCCCTCAACTCCGTTTTCTTTCCCATTCTCCTTTCTTTATTCCTGAAATGCAATAAATATCATCGAGCAATTTTCTGCTCACATGACAAACACGAATAAAATAAAATAATAGTGCGATAAATCGCATTTTATTTCTAAAGTCAGCAAAAAGGGAGACAATTCTATGCATAAGATAAAAAAGAATAGAAACCCGACGACGCCATTTTAATAAGATTTAGAAATGTTCTTCGCTGCTAATATGACAATAAATGTGTAATAAAAGAAAATTCACCGCCAGTATATTTTCTCAACATCTGATTCTACTTACCATGGTTTGACAATAACTGGGTATAATATAACCCAGTTATACCCAGCGATAAATATCAACATGTAATGTCAAGTAAAAATGAATGAAATGAATTGACTGACACATGAAAATTCATAAAAATATGTTGTTTTTATTTTGTTTCATTTTTTAGAAAAATAATGTCTTTTCATTCTGCTGCACAGAAAGATACTGAAAATTCCACGGACGGGGCGAATAAACAATAAGGAAGTTTTAATGAAATCGTAACAGAAAGAATACTTCTACTTCGAATCAGGGCACATACGGAGGAAAGAGGGCTTGGAGAATTTAACGTTCACTGTTCATATTGATGGCAAGAGAGGTAGAGGAAGGCAGCGAGATTGTGTGGAACGGGAATCGGGGGCCTTAGCAAAATGATAAAAAATCCTAAGAGCCACAAGGGATAGGAAGTAGTGGAGAGCCATTATCGCGTATGTCCAGAAGAGAACGCAGCACATAGAAAAATTCTAGTTTGGCGTTCAGCTTAAATAAGAATTAGAAAATACGTTTTCTATTGAGTTTCTTTCTATCGCGAAAAGAGAGAGAGAGAGAGAGAGAGAGAGAGAGAGAGAGAGAGAGAGAGAGAAGAATGAAATAGAAAGAAAATTAAGAAAAAGTAGGGATAATAGAGAGTGGCAATAAGAAATAAAGAGAGAAAAGTCGTGAGAGTTTCTGTGAGAGCGGGAGAGAAAATTATCCCGTTAAAAAAGTAAAGTTCTATCTTGGGTCCTACACTGTTTCTGATCTTCATCAACTATCTCCCTCACATCATCAGTCCCCAAGTAGGCATCTACGCTGACGACACTACTATTTACTCCTGTCTCAATAGTAAATCCGGCATTGCTGACAAGACTAATCTGGTCATTGGTATCGAAAAGGACTTCCAATCTATTGTTGACTGAGGCAGGACATGGCTTGTAAACTTTAATGCCTCAAAAACAAAACTGCTCACATTTACCTACCATAGAGAACCCTCTCTGTCTTTCATCAGAATGGCTGATGTCCAACTCCACAACAGCGCCTCTCTCCGCCTGCTTGGTCTCACGTTTTCTACTGACCTGAGGTGGAACAACTACATTGAATCAATAGCTTCATCTACCGTAAGGAAAGTTGGTTCTCTGTGTCGCGCCAGAAGGTTTTTCTCGCCTGAGCCCATCCTTCAAATCTATAAATCGACCATTCGTCCTTGCATTGAATATTGTTGCCATATATGGTCTGGTGCCCCCGCTGTTCATCTCGAGGTCCTAGACAAAATCCAGAGACAGATATGCAATGTGATAGGTTCTGATCTGGCATCTCGTCTACAGTCACTTTCTCACAAACGTAGCGTGGCTTCCCTCTGTCTTTTCTACAAATATTTTCATGGCAACTACTCTGACGAGCTACTGTCACTTGTACCTAAACTGCATGAATTTAAACGTGCTACTTGGTTGGCATCTCGGTCCCATTCTTTCATTGTGGAAACGGTTAAATGTAGCCGTCTCTTCTACTCCAACAGCTTCTTATCTCGCACTTTCCGACAGTGGAACTCCCTTCCTCTTACTTGCTACCCTGATAGCTATAATCTTCAAATTCAAAGGTAATGTCAATCGACATCTTCTGATGCCGTGATCTTGATCCTCGTCCTGCTTTTTATCTTTTCCTCAAACACGCCTCTTCTCTTTCTTTCATTCTCTGTAACTCCTTGCGTGATAGTGAAACTCCCGCCTTGATTAACGTGATATGCTTAAAAAAATAAAAATAAAAACATTGCTTGTCATAATACGAAGTGACTTCTTCCTTTTATCACATGCAGCCTCTCACTTGTAATCAAAAACACATACACTCACAAATACACAAAAATAAATATATTGTATGATTTTAATTTACAATTTAACATGCTTTTAGTGTTATCTCTGTGTAGCTCTCTCCAAAAATTTTGCTAGGCGATAATTGTCCATCATAGTCGTGAAATAATTGTTAAGATCGCCAATCAGCATGTAGATTCGTCATTCAAAATTTAAAGGAACGTGGCTTGACTAACAATTTTTTTTAAAACGGACGTCCTCATAAATTAGATGAACTAGCAGCTAGATCCATTTTGTCGGAAGTGACTGCATAAGTCATCCAGAATTTGAACAGAACTAGAGGAGTATGTGCGAGCGGCTCGAACAGAGCAAGGATAGACCCACCCACCCCGGGTAGGACTGCCTTCTCGGTCTAAAATCTCCTCCTGGAAAGATCTCTCTGGTAGACTCCTGGCGCTTAAAACACGTCTACATTTCACTCATTATCATTTCGATAAGGTTGTTTCATTCTAGGACAAAATATTGTGCCTTGACGAGATTAGAATCGAAGTCTTTGGTGGAAAAAGTTCTGGAGAAAGAACACTTCATCCCAATCGCCCAAATACGATCTAAATAGTTAAGTGGGGGAGATATAATGCTTTAGGGTTGGTCTTCCTTCAGTGGGGCATTGATTAATTGCTTTGTTTTTTACGGTTTATCAATCCTTTGTAGATTATTTAAAGTCAGAAAATATTTTTAGATTGTGAAAATGTTTGGAGATAATAATGATTTAGTGATACAGGTCTTACAAATTAACCCATAGCTGGAGGAAAAGAGGAGGATTCATAACTTTCTTAAGAATATTTTCGTGTCAGTGAATAGAACTGGCCGTAAGCCGTGCTCACCACACATACAGCACTTAGTTCTCCCAAGCGGTCACACATCTAGGTAAGACTAGGCTCTCCGTTGCTTAACTTCGGTGATCGTACCAGGACCGGTGTTTCAACGTGATATGGGCGTAAGCCCTCTAGTTATAGAGACTATAGACTATATATTACCGAATTAAGATTATATAATGTTGTGCGTTGTGAAATACTAGGGAAGAGCATGGTTCCGATTATGAATATTCAACAGATTACTGAGAGATCGTATCTTTAAACAATTATACTGTATTAAAAATGAAAGTGTGTTTTTTTTATTCTGCTATGTGCCTTGTTCTTTCATAGACTTGGTGATCATGGCTCTCCACAATTTTCTGTCTTCTGTAGCCCTTAATGAATTTTCTCTTTTTGCTATATCCATTTTTGCTTTGTTTTGCCATCCATTTACACAAGTTCGTTATGTAGGTTGCATACGACTTTCCTTTGTCCCTCTTGTCATTATCTTCACTAGAAATTTCAGCTGTCTCTGATATAAAGTGTCCTTTTTGTTTCCATTTTCTCTGAAACTTCGTTGTTGGTCATGTGTTCAGACCATGGTATTCTCAGCATCCTTATGAAGAAATACTTTTCTGTTGCTTCAAGCCTTTTCTTTAACTATGATGAGATTTTCTAGTATTCACTGCCATATAGGTGAACCGATATCACATAACAGTCCAGTACTTTTTTCTTTATTTCTAAAGAAATTTCGCCGTTTCTTAATACTTGGAATGCATCATTCGCTATCCAAATGTTTCTTCTGATTTGCATTTTAACACTGTCCGTTCTCTGTTAAAACAGTTGTCAGATATTTAAATTGTTGTACCTGCTTGATTTTAGCATTTCCAATTTGTAATTTGTATGTTGAAATGTTTTTTTTTTTACTGACAACCATATATTCTGACTTATAATTGATATTTTATCGCTGACTTTTCTTGACTTATATTCTGTGTCTCGTATTAACACTGTGTCATCGGCATATATTATGTTGTTAAGATTGTGAAGAAGAGTTTTAAAGTGACTTCTACAGACGTCTGATATAAATTTTACAAAAAATCACTGGCAGGAGCTTAATCTTAATTAGAAGAATCTCCAAAACATATTTGTATGTTTAACGGCATATCAACTCCTTATAGGTCATGTAATGCCGAAATTGAATTTACTTTGTGATGTAATGAATATGCATACCCCTCGGTTACCCCTCACAGTAATATGATTGGCTGGTGTCAGCCATAAATACATACTGATGTGGAGGTACAAGAGGACGCCTATTGTCTTTGCCTATTGCCTACACCTATTGCCTACCACTACGACGAGGACCAGTCCATTATGGTTACCTGCTAGATTGTCCTACCCGGTTACACTAGTCAACAACCACTTTTCTACTTCTAACAAATATATACCTTTCCGGGATATATCATGTTATTCTGCTTTCACAGTTGAATATATGGTAGATGATACTCAGCTTGTGTGCATATACACGTTTGTGTGGATATAATTAGTATATGTGTATTTTATGTTGTAGTTTCGTTGAAGTTATATTTTGAAATAAAGTTTGATTTTAAGAAATTTTAGGATATTATATGGACTAATATCATGAAAGGGTCATTTCATGTTGGTTGATTTTGTTTGGCGTCATATCAGCCTCGATAGGTTATTTAAATCCGAAGTCTAAATATTTTGTACGTAGTTTTATGCTTTCAGCAACAAATATTTTCTACATGCTTTTATACTTTCAGAGTAAAGGTATGCTTTTTAGATATATTTCATAGACCATAAAATGCATTGTTTGGTAATTCTAATATAAAAATGTACTGTTGATTTTTGTTTGGTTAAGGGTTCACTGTCTTCCCATAACTGTGAGCCTAACATGAGCTATCACCCCTGGTCAGGGTAGGCCTGAAAACGACAACAATTAAGAGGTAATTCCATGCTTCTCAAAACCTTTAATCATCTTGACGTCATTTTACCGTTACACCCAGATGATCTAAAAATATCTAATATTAAAGCGATTTTTCAACAGGAAGAGAAAATTGGTGCTAAATTCTACAAGAAGATAACATTCAAACATCTGACAGATATCGTATCAAATAATGAAGTGCCATTAAAGATTATTTATTGATACGTGTCCAAAATTCTGCGTGTTCCTGTCTGCCATATTTGCCAATAAATTTATGTGCGGACAGACGTTTCTTTATTTCTCGTTATACATAACACATTCTAAGTATTAATATATTCAACTCAGGTTTTGGCGTAAGGCTATATCGAATTGAAACACCGGTTCTAGTACGAACACCAAAGTTAAGCAACATCAAGCCTGGTCAGTACCTAGATAGGTGACAGCTTGGGAATGAATACTTGGTGCTATAAGAGTGGATGTGTGGGTAGTGTAATGGATAACGATCGGAATTGGAAATTAGAATTCCAATTCCAATCGAGTTCGTTATATTCACTTAAGCGCAAGGTTATGAACGTTATGAATCCACCTTTTGTCTCCCCAGTTATGGGTTAATTAGTATAACTTGTAACAGTAAATTCTTACAATCTAAAAATATTTTCTGGCTTTAGATGACCTACAAACAGTTGATAAACTATAAAAAAAAGCAAATCAATTAACTCAAATTTTAACTTAGTAGCAATAATAAGAATTATTTTATTAAAATAAGCAAAAATAGAAATTATTTCCTTAAAACATCCGATGTGTTCATGTTGCGGTATATATATATATCGTTATATTGTAAAACCTCCTGCCAACAAAGTCACATACTTGGTCACGGTCATCAATTAACGTAACGCCTTTTGACCACCGCCTACACCCGGGAGTTTAATTACGTTTAGTGGTCCGTCCTCAGGCTCTTAGAATGACGTTTTAACCAGAGTGCTAACTCTGCGCTAGTCAATGTTGACGCTGGTCCAAGCTGGTTGTTTGTCGCTGGCCGCTTCGACCCTCACCGACTCTTCCCACGCAATGTTCTTGATCTCAAATCAGTGGAATAATTATGGTTGTCGTAATCGCAGCGATGGTTCAAGCCGTGGCGTGTGCTATAATAGGAAATAAAATTATCTTCACGACGAAAAATAAAACGAGCGATTCATGGGGTTGATCTTCAATTGGTTTATATAACTCTTGGTACAACAAAAATTAACCCTTCCCGCATCAATCTTTATAGTGGCACTGGGCCTTGACTAAACTTCTAAAGAAGCTAGATTCAAAGTCTTGGAATAAGGAAACCTGGTAGCAGTTGAAATGGATTTCAGAGGCACCCGATACGGATTCTCAGCCCAAGTCTCCGAACTCTCCAGACTCATCTGCTTATATACAATTTGGCACAAAACTCACGTGGGGCGAAAGTGTTCTGGGTATTCGGTGCTTCTTCAATCCTCACATTAAGCACAATAAAGGTTTTCTTTGTTCCCTATTTCTGCTTTCCTAATCAACTTTACAAACCTGGAGAATTATCCACCTTCTTAGGGAGTAGTCACAGGGATCGCCCTTCGCTTAACACCAAACTGCTTTACTTCAAATCTCCCACCACCAGTCCGTAGGCGAAAAGGCGTAGTTTATTCAATTCTCTGACTCAATTCCAATTCTCTACCATTACCTCTGTTCAGCGAGAACAAAAAACAGACCATTGCTTCTTTCTTTAACCTTCCGAGCGATAGATAAAAATGATTTCCCAATTTGTTTTCGTCAACGAAAATATTTTTGTTGACATAAATTCTCAACAAAGAGACACGATGTTTTCCATCCTTGGGCCGATCGCCGTCTTAACGAAAACATGAACCATACCACCTGCCTGTTACGACAGGATCGATTTTCATAATCCTAACACTCGGAACAGTTTCATTAATTGTTTTCATTTCTCAGTTCGTTTCCGCTAACGAAATTATAATTCCCCTTTGCCTCTCTTCCCTCCTATGACATGTACTTTTTTTAATTTCCCAAGAAAAGGATAAAGCCATTTCCCAATTTGCTTTACCCGCATTCCAGATTTTCGATAGATAAAAAAAGTAAACTCGTGGTGAATCGTTCCAATTCGTGGTAGTGACACAATCTAGATGGCCCTTTTTCACTTCCGCATTACCATGGAAAATGTTTTCTCTCCCTCTTTTTCTATTTTCCAGTTTATATTTCATTTTGAGCTTCATCTTTTTCTACTTAGAATTAATGTTTAACCACTCCACAGCCTCAGTGTCACAATATCAGCTAGTCTGGAGTCGAATTATAGGAAAATTAATTATTTTCGAAAATAAATATTTATTTTCAACAGAATTCTGACTTTATAAATGCACTCAATTTAATGAGGAGGTGAATATGTCTTCGGACTTTTTTTTTTTAAAAAAAAGTTGGACATTAATGGCTTATCGGTAAAAACCTATAATTAAAACTAGATTTTTATAAACCTATGATTAATGACGGATTTTAATTTCTATTATTAATAACGGATTGTACAGTGGATATTAATAGGTTAATCACGCAAATCGACATTATACAGGGACGATTTTAGATGAAAATTCAGCTATTAACAATGTGTCGAGATATGGGCTTTACTGCATCGTTTACGCATATTATATTCTGGATTTTGATTTGCATTTTTTTTTACTAAGGAACACCATTGAAGAATGGAAAAATTTCAAAGAATTGACATAGATCAATTTGTCAACTTCAGTTATAGATGAATACTAGCAGCATGACCCGGCGTTGCCCGGGGTTGATTCAAAAATCGTACGACTCATACAGCAATCGCTATCACTTGACTTAAAATATTTTTGCCCTTCCTTGCCTTTAAAGGAGTGCCCTTTGCCGTGCTGATGTTGCTACATGCCTTACTTCTTGCTTATCTCACACTGCGAATTTTTTTCTAAGCTCTATACTAAACATTAAATCTGTTACGAAAAAAGAACTAAACAAAATGAACACAAAACGATCAGCTTTAAAAAAAAGGACTCGTAACTGGAAAAAACGAATGAAAAAAGAATGTTAACAACAAATACTTTTTCCCATCCAATCCAGTTCTGCGGAATTAGAATCAACTTTGAGTTTAAGCAAGCGAATGAGCCAATTGGAATATGCAGATTTAAATTTTTCCCACTTGTGACGAATGCAGCTATCGATTTTTTTGCATGCTAGCATGCTAGTTAACATTCGTATCAGTCAGCTGTTGGCTCTCACGATGGCCAATAGAATCTTCCTGCCTATTCGTGGCAGCCAGCTATAGGCTCTCACTCTGGTCAGTAGAAAATGGCCGCTAACTACATGAAAACTGCTGTAGAAGCATGAAAAAAATCGATTATTTCCACTATCAATCGGAGTTGGGAAATGCAAAGTCGGTCTTGCCTTCCCACTCACTTGGAGCATGTGCATGTAAATTTTGGTGCAAATCCGTCGAAAATTGCCGCCGTGCATTCGTTACACACACACACACACACACACACACACACACACACACACACACACACACACACACACACACATCCTGCCTTTTATAGATAGAGATGATTTTCAACGTCCGCCAGGAAGTGAATATAAAATTCTCTAAGTTAGAAAGGATTGAGAACATCCTGCGCATGAGTTGCAGAATTATATGCATTGGAGATGTTGCTGAACATAGAGCAATTTATATTAACAAACATTAATGTTAATATCTTGAATTGTCTGTTTGTTATCGTTTCTGATTTGCACTTCTGGGAAAAGAGAATTTTTCCTTCCATGCATAGAGTAGATGTGAAGAAAGTCGTAGAATTGATAAGCCGAAATGTTATAACATCAGCAACCTAGAGGTTCAGTTCAATTTTCTGAACAAACTTTGAAGTTCATTGTTCTAACTCCTGTTGAGTCATACTTTATATTCTCTTTCGACTTTAGAAGCAGAGTTGCTATAATTTTAAGCATCTTCGAAATACTCATAACACTACATGAAGATTAAAACATTTTTGAACATTTCAAAATGTCTTGATAATCTATCCACGATAAATGATGACGCATGTCTTAATGTGGTTTAATCTGGGTCGCTTCCATGGAGGAAGTGTCTTTCAACTTGCATTTTTAGGAAAAATCGCGCTGTATTACGAAATTGTGGCAAAGTCCGTTAATGTATGAACGTGCGTATTCACATTCGGTGAGAGACGAAATTAATTGAAAGAAGCTAATCCCGAAAGGAAATAAATTGTCTCTGATAAAGATAGAGTTAGTTTGCTGACAAATCATCGAAAATTCCTAGTAATATGAAACACATACACATATTGCGTATAATTTTCATATAGAAAGCCTTGCAAGTACGTTAAGTATAGAAAAGAATTGCAAACCAGAAAGAAAAGGATTTTCTTTGGCCCGGAATTTACAAAAGCGTTACTTACAAAATAAAGTTATTATGTAAACTGTATATATGCATATTACTAATAGCTTCATGGATTTCATTGCTAATGCTTTGATAAAGAAATGCATTATAGATTGTGAACAAAAGTATTGTCCGTGGTCAGGAATTAATGCAAACGTTACTAAAAGTATGGGATTATTATATGTGTAATATAAAGAGTAGCAATTGAATCAGGACAGACAAATAAAAAAAAGAAAACCCTCAGCATCGCCCGAGTTGAGTGTGTGACGTTGACGTTAAAAGCTTCCACATTTTCCTACAACACCACATAATTTTCATATCGATTTTACATCCTGACTGGCGCAATCGGGTGCTACTTTTGCAGATTGTCACTACGCTGGATATTTACTAAGCTTAGCTTAGTACTACGCATAGTATCCAAATTGGGCGGCGATTTAGGATTAAGAAGACTTTGTGTCGACAATCTTCAATTACGAATATCCTATCCTTGTGTATTCATATCAGAAACTTCCGTTCTTCTTGCAAATTTTCCACCCAAAATAACTCTTATTGTACCTAATGTTGGCAACAACTCCAAAAAAACAAAACGGAAAATAAACCCTCATTGATGAAAATGACCTCCTTTCAACTTCTTTGATTAAAGAGGCAGTTAGCGTCACTCATTGCTCAAAAGAGATACACGGCCTCTTTCACAATAATCAGAAGAGACAGCACCCGTCACGTATTCAGCAGAAGAAATGCTCCAAACATTTTATGCTTGCCAAAAGAGTCATCTATTTCTCGTGAAGGCTGCTTGCCAAAGGTTACTGTTTTGTTTACTTTTGCCAAAAAAACAGTGTATATATAAGTAATTTATCGAGTCTCAACAGAATGCAGAAAGCACTGGACGGTCGATTCGTCCTATATTCGGGACTCATCAGCAGTGCGCATCCACTACCGAGAATTGAAACCCTGACAGCCAGGTTGTCAAGCAAACATCATACCAACTGTTCCACTGGGCCTCGGTGACGAAGAGATAGCAAATCAGACTCAACAAAGCGCCGCTCGCTCACATATTCCGTGGTGGAACTCTACTGAGTTCTCTGTAACCATAGGACTGTGCCCCCTGGAGCCACGACTACTCTCACCAAGCCGCTCACTCTAGAGCATTAGAAGCTGGTTTAAGCAATGATGTACATGATATATATATATATATATATATATATATAATAAAAAGGCTTAAACACTAATATTCCATGCTCATAATTTATTCCATTGGAATCGTAAAAACGATCCAATTCATCAGACCTACAAATTCAAAAAGAAAACAGAAAAAAACCTACTCCGGAAATAAAAATAGAATTTAGAGAGAGTGTAATTATGAGAGTGTGGGACGAATGTTAGTTCATAAGAGAGGGGTTTAACAGAGAGGGTTATTTAAAAACTAGGTGTGAGTGGAAGGGGGAAAAAGATTGTTTGCCGATGTCTAATACAATAAAGATACATTTCGTGGTGACATACACACACCATGGCCGATCAAATCTTAAAGAAGGAGGGAGAGGTAAGGAAAGAAGTGGTGGGGAAGAAAGATGGGGCGGGTGAAATTAAAATTGAAAGGGACGCTGTGTAATTGAGAAAATTTGACAAAAATAATATCGACTACAGGTTACAAATCAAATATACACAATAAATATGACGATTATCTAATCTAGCGAGGACCTATATTTTTATGTTCAAAACGCATGCAAATCCACACATACACAATAACTTATACACGTATATACATACACATCGTCGTGTACCTACATACACACATACACATACCCATATATATATATATATATATATATATATATATATATATATATATATATATATATATATCCGCTGGCGTATTTCGTATAAATCAAAATTTATTAAAATGTCCCTTCTTCTCTGTCCTTCTCTGTCGTGCGACGATGGCCTAGGGGTAGGATATCTGACTGATGTCAAATCGGACGGGTTGAAGCAACACTGCAGCAACACTAGCCCCACTGAAGAGCTATGAAACAGCGAAACTGTCTGTCTGACATTATATATGTTCCCGGGAAAACCGGTTGAGCTAGCGAGAGAAAGATTTTAAAAATAGCGGCTCGTACTGCTATTAATGTATTACTCTTCAAGTACGAAATGAGTTCTCCGTATAGAACCCCCCCATACTAAAAAAAACAAAACAAAACAAAAAGAAAAAGTTAAAATTTCCCTTCTTCTCTGTTGTGCGACATTGGCGAAATTGGCCTAGGATATCTGACTGATTCCGGGTTTCGATCCCGGGATCAGTCTAGCCACACTGAAGTGCCGCGAAACAGTCTGTCTGTAGATAATATTATGTTGGTGCAAAAATAATGACGTTTTCTAACATATGTTACTATATGGGAAAACGTCATTATTTTTGCACCAACCTAATATATATATATATATATATATATATATATATATATATATATATATATATATATATATATATATATGAGTGTGTTATAATCCGGGTTTATTTTTATTATAAAATCGTTATATGCTTTAAAAAAATAAACTTGATGTTCTGTCTCTCAAATTTAGGATACTGAGCTGACATTCTGCCACTTTCCCACCACCATCTTCATCTTTTCTATAAATATTTTCATGGCAATTGTTTTAATGAACTTTCCTCCTTGGTACCCCAACCGCATTAATTTTAAGCGTACTACTAAGATTGGCAAGTAGGTCTCATCCTTTTACTGTTGAAATAGCAAGATGTAATCATAAGTTTTATTCCAATAGTTCCTTTTCTCGCACATGTCGCCCGTGGAACTCTCTTCCGTTTTCTTGCTTCGCTGCCACCTACGATCTTTAGAAATCTAAATGAATTCTCAATGGCCATCTTTTGTCTTCGTGATTCATGTTCTTTTATTGTCATTTCTCCCGACTGTCCCTCGCGTCTTAGTGGCAATATTGTCTTGTTTAGTAGTCCTGGGTATGACGATAAACTACATCCGGTAGCAAGGCTTCTGATTTTGAGGAGCTTGAAACCACTTCTTAATTGCAATTGTTCCCAGTTCTATCTTGACCCAGGGTGATAGTACCTGTTAGGATCCCAGCTATGGGCAAAGTGAACCGCCCAAACAAAGTCAAAACGCTATGAAAGTACAGCAATTATATTTTATAGTCAAATACCAGCATCACATTTTAATATAAAAATTACCAACAATACTTATTTGTAGTAAAATTACGAACAATATAGGCATACTAAAAAGTTGTATCGACTTCACCCAAAACCGTTTAAAATACTACTAACCAACCAAACAACATGAAATAGCTCTTTCATTATATTAATCCATATTGTTACAGAATGCGAAGGCCACGGCCAGAATGGTCAGCGATTGAGCGGAGTGCATCCTGGGCGGGGTATTGCCTTCGTCTGGGTTTTGGCGCGAAATCACCAGAGGTCGCAAGAATTCTGGTCTGTAAAAGGCATAAATCCATCTCTTTCTCTCCCCACCCAGCTATGGGTTAAATAGCATCGTAGACTGGAGTCTCAATTACTGAATGGTAGCAAGTTTAAACGGACAACGACGTAGTTAAAAACGTGGAGATGGTAACTGGAAATCATTTGACTATCTTTCCCAAGGAGTCGTGGTAGTGCATAGATAATAAAAGATAATGGAGTTTGTCGAGAGCAATGATCTCCTGCATACCGAAGAGATAGCATTAAAACAATATTAATAAAAAAACCAACAACAGCATTCATGATTACCGATAATCAACATTTAATAACCGATAATTTTATATTAGCCAATGTTTTGATTTTGTTACTCATACTCAGGATATTTCAGTCAAGCATTTTTAGAAAAAAATTATGAAATTTAGACTCTGTTTTGGCTTGGAGAGTCTTCTAGCCCCAAACCTTGAGGAATTCCAAACTGAACTTAAGAACTTTTCGATTTCTGTAAGTTTAGAAAAAGTCACCGAGGGCAAAGTTTATGTTTGTAAAGCCGATGTTATTGCTATTATTATATGTGATTATTATTATATTGTGATTATTATATATGTTATTATATACTATATGTTATATATTATATATATTATATATTTTATATGTTATATATATTATATATATGTTATATATATTATATATATGTTATATATGTTATATATATTATATGTTATTCTGTTATATATTTTATATGTGATTATTATTATATTATTATTTATATATTATATGTTATATATTATATGTTATTATATATATGTTATATATATTATATATTTTATATGTTATATATATTATACATGTTATATATATCATATATATGTTATATATATTATATTTTATGTTATATGTTAAGCTATATGTTATATATTATATATGTGATTATTATTATATTGTGATTATTATGCTATATATTATGTTATATATTATATGTTATATATTATATGTTATATATTATATATTTTATATGTTATATATATCATATATGTTATATATATATCATATATGTTATATATATGTTTTATATATAATATATATATATATATATATATTATGTTATATATTATATTATATATTATATGTTATATATTATATATGATTATCATATGTGATTATTATTATATATGTTATTGTGACTATTGTGACCAGAAGTCAAAGTCAAGGCCTAATAAATTCACCTTTAAGACGAATTCGTTCAATCTAGCGTCCAGATTTATTTATAAAAAGAAAATCCCTGAGAAACGGGGACAACGAAAATTGCCGCCAAGTTATTTACAGGTACTTTCAGTCAAATACGACAGATATTTCAAAACAATCTGTGAATGTGCTTTTTTCATTTTTTTTTTTAAAATATTTTTATTATCTTCCCCCTCAATACAATTCCCAAGGGCCGCTCAAGGCAAATGGTTACTAAATGAGGTTGTTGTTGCCGAAGAATCAAAGCAGAAAAACATCTTGAATCGAAAACATCAAGCCTGAGTGGGCGGCCCAGACACCGAGACAAGCTTGCTCGTTTGTCTTTGTATCTGGGCCGTTCGCTCAGGCATGATGTTTCCGACTCAAGGATTAATTGCAAAGAATATTCAAGGGTTACTATTAACCCTGTAACAGTAGAGAAGTAAAATTTTAGATTAATTTTTAGCTAAAAACTACGTGTCAGGTTACGGAATTACTGATACAGTCCCGACATGAACACCGTTATTTGCAACGATAGAAATATATAAAATATATAACAGTGACGAAAAGCTGCGCAATGCCTTCAGTAGATGAAGAATTGCATTGTTACGCTTGGGTAGTAGTCTATGTAGAAGTTTTTAACACCAGCTAGCTTATCATTCAATACATATAGACCCAGGAAAATTAATTAAAATCCCTTTCAATATCTTTATAGTTAATTAAAAAACTTCATTGATCTCATATTCCAACGATACATCACTAACAGCTGTTGAATATTTGCCAAGATATTCTGCTTCATTGTAGCAATTACAAGGTAGTCAAATATGATAATGTTATAGTGTGAGAACAGCATGATGGAAAACTTGGTATTTAAGAATCATGAAATATATTGCTTTTAAGTTAAAATTCTTATTTATTATATTAGCATTACAACATAACAGGATGCGGTAATAGGGAACACAGAAAGTTGAATGCGGAAATCTGAGTTCAAATTCGGGATTAATCACATTCACTTTGACACAAATGCTCCTGGGTATTTGTCTTTCTCCGCCATTGTTTTTTTTTCATTTCACACTAGTAAAGTAAACGGGGTTCTCTTAGCCATGCGTGGCAACCAATCTAAGAGAAGTAAATTTTGAAATCCAAAACCAGAAGCCAACAGGAAACCACACCATTATTTTTATAAGAATGTAAAGAAAAAGAAAAAGAAAAACAGAAAGTGGAGAGTCATGATCTTGTATGTTCTGATTGGACACAGCATTGTTAAAACCACATAATGTCATTATTTGCAATATTTTATATTCAGACTATTGTCCCCATCTTGTTATTAATTCGACAGCAGTGTTTGGCTTTCATTCATTCATATATATATATATATATATATATATATATATATATATATATAAGTATGGTGAAATAGGGTTGTGGTGAAATAACTTATTACATGGAACCTTAAAGTGGTCTGTTTTTATTCAAACAAATATATATATATATATATATATATATATATATATATATATATATATAAATATATATATATATATATATATATGTATATATATATATATATATATATATATATATATATATATATCTGTATCTATAAATGGCATTCTGTTAGTGTGTCTATGTATTTGTCAACTTGTTACCTCACCCTGAGTATACCGTTCGTCCGATTGGCATGAAAATTCTCAAACAGATCGGAAATTTACGGCATTCGTACTTGACGTCTTCGGATTTTTCGATTGTTCCTCCGATTTTGGAAAAAATCGATAAAACCGATAGGGGGTCGAATATTGATTCGAAAAAATCATCAGTTTTTTAGTGATAGTTTTCACAAATTGCAAGTGATATCCACCAAACTCACGTTGAGTAAAAACCTTACTTATAGTTTTGAGGTGCTGCTCTTTGTAAAAATTGATATCAGTTATCGGAAAAGTCGATAAAATCTATCACTTTGGGACATCCGATTCAAATCCAGTGTAGCTGATTTTTGGCTCTGTTTTTCGCAAACTGCAAGGAATTTTCACGAAAATCATGTTGAGCATTAGTTTTATCAACAGTTTTTAGTTGCTGACCTTTTTCTTCAATATCGGTATCAATTATCGGAAAAAATCGATAACATCATGCCACTTTTGACTTCCAATTCAAATCCAATGTAGCTGATTTTTGGCTATATTTTTCGCAAATGGCAAAGAATTTCCACCAAAATTACGTTGTAATTGTTTTTATCAACAGCTATGAGGTGCTGACATTCATTTTCAATATCGATAGCAATTACTGGAAAAAAATCGATACAATCGATCACTTTGGGGGCATCCGATTCAATTCCAGTCTAGCTGACTTTTGGCTATATTTTTTGAAAATGGCGAAGAATTTTCAGCAAAATTCTCGTTGAGCATAGTATTTACCGACAGTATTGAGGTGCTGACTTTCGTTTTCAATATTGGTTTCAATTATCGGATAAAAATCGATGAATTCATACCCCTTTTGACTTCCCATTCAAATTGAGTTTACCTGAATTTGGCGATGTTTTTCGCAACTTGCTTGGGATTTTGATTAACTTTATCGGCTTTTGTCAAGATTCTGTAATCTATAAAACGCATGTGCACGTTCTTCTGCACTTGTATCGCTCTTTCTGATAACATTCTGAGCATGAATATCGTGTACCTTGTTCCGATGTCTTTAACGAACCCGCACTGTTCTTGTCCTATCGCTGGCCTGATTCTGCTGCGTGCGCTCTTCATCAGAATACGGATGATGAGTTTTGTTTGCGGTCCATTAGGCTAGTTGTTCGGTGGAGTTCACATTCATTTTTTTGCCTGGTTTTCTTGCTGCAGTTACAGTGTAAACATGGCCGCTCGGCTAGCAGTGCGCACCAAGGAGAAACGACTCGAACTGCTTGTGGGTCGTCTGAATCCCATTAGCATGTAATAGTGTCTTTGTTTGAGACCACAACACACCCGAAGACAGTACGGTGGCAGCTCGAGAATAGTGAAAACGCCTCTCCGCTCCTAGATTTCTTGGCGTGCCTGGCTTCCGTAGATTGATACCAGTTACCAGATGGTGATGACAAATTAACGACAGACCTGTTGTCTCGTTATCATTCTCGTTTCCTCCAAGAAATTATGTTAATAGTTCTGCGTCCACAACTCCCGAAATAAAATAAGGAAAAGAAACCCAAATCCGTCGTTTCTTCAGTCTGTGATGCAGCTTTGGGACTTGAAGAATTGTCGACCGATGTAGAGAAACTAGAGACAACACGCAAAGCAACAGTAGAAATAGCAGAACTGTAGTCTATGCAAATTCATTTTCAAGAACGTTATATTTTATTTTGATAATAAATTAAATTAGTCAATTAACCACAATAAATAGGATTCTTTCTTGTTCTTTGTCACGGCGATGCTTCAAAAGAGTTGTTTTTTATGCGAAGTTCTGACACGATATTTAATCGAAACAAGAAGTTTTAACACAAAAGAAAAATAGCACCAGATGTATAAACTCATGGTCAGAAAACTGATTTAGCGGAAATCAAATTAACTCTTTATTATTCAGCTTTTTTTGTTTTGTTTTCGAAACTTTCTACTTTGTATCAAAAACCCCATACAGGTAGAATTCTTTTAAAAGGTATACTTTTTGATTCTCACTGACTTATTTTCTTTTGACATCTCTGGCTTCGTTACGTTAGTAACCAGAGCATACTTTATTGACAAGAAAATATAATACACGTCGACAAATATTTCTGTAACTTTTCCAACGGATTCTCTTTGTTTTCGGCAACGTTTTAAAACAGTTTTATTTGGCAATGAGCAAAATACACGAATGCGGTAACTTATAACGATTTTCCTAGGATGCACATTTTAATCGATATCTATTTATACACACGCCCATATACTCTCTTCCCTAGAAAACTAAGAATTATTTTGTTAACTTGACTTAAGAAGATCACAGAAAATGATCGTTTTAAAATCGCCATGAATTTTTATAATCACATACGTCCTTCAAGGAACACTGCATTTAAGATTTTATCCAATATTATTCGAATCTTCGAATTCTGAAAATTCGGATCTACCCTTTTACTTCTGAAAAAATTCCGTGGCCATAGTAAAATGATGCATGCTTTGATTTTTGCTTAAAATTTACGCTTTGCGTATAACACGCAAATACATTTTATGTGTTAAATTTGATAAAATCCCTGCGTAAACTATCATTCATCAGTTCATCGCAGGAAAGTTCTCCGCCATCAAATCAGCGCTCGGAATGATCACCGCTCGGAAATTTCATCGCAAGGAAAGTTCACCGTAAAAGGATAAAAATAAAAATTAAACAATTTTTTTTAATGGGTTCTAATTTTATTGATCAACGTATCTAAAATATTTTTAATACAGGATAAAAGTAAATAATGAATGACTTGCGTTTTAATTTAATTAATTTAATAATTAAAGCTTAGGTTTCTAATAACTAATATTATGCGCTTTAATTCAATTAATTTAATACGTTGATCAAGAACATTAGAATCCATTAAAAATGTTTAATTTTTATATTTTAACGGTGAACTTTCATAACATACCGTTTGTAGTAAAAACAGAACCAGTGAATAAACTTATAACAAGGCTTTATTGCACTTTACTCTGACTACTTATCTACTGACGGATATTACAGGGTGCTTTTTATACCTCCTAGATCTTAAGGGGAGGTAACTGGTGATTCATCAGTTCACCGTTTTCATCCATTCTCGAATTTACGGTCCATGAACATTTATGGATTACTTTTTCGTAGCAATAAAATTAAATGACTCAGATTAAATGAATCTATATTTTCTATTAGTTTTTATCCAATCTACAGAATTCTAGGTATGTTTTGTAGAATTACCAACTAACACTTATCATTGCCGACATCGTTCTCCTATTACCTTAATATTAATTGAAATTATCATGCAGTATCAGCTTAATAGTGTGGCTCATGTATTATGAATACTTTTTTGCAAAAAGTAATAATTTTTCATGTCTGATGCTCAAAGTGACTTTGTTTCGGCCATCCCACTGTACATGGATGTCAGCCTAACGAAACTATCCGTGTATTGACCCCATGTTAAGGCTAAAACTTCGATTTTAAAACTCGCCTTATATATATATTATATATCCCCTTGAGCTACCAAATCGTATCAAAGGAAATTTCCTCATAGAAAGCCTAGAATTCATCTTAAAAAAACAATTATTTCATGGTCAACGAAACACCCTACCGACAAAAATCAGGAACAGTCATGGGGACAAAGGTTGCACCAACATGTGCCAACCTAGTCATGGGATACCGTGAACTAAAAATCTATGACAGAATCGCGTAAATCTATGGGAATGACTTGAGTTGCAATATAAAAGAAAACCGGAAAAGATATCTAGATAACTGTTTCATTCCGTGGAATGAAGGTTTGGATAAACTAAAGACATTCTAAGAGATGCATTAATAATATAAATCCTAGCATCCAATTTACTATGGAGTACAGCAACAAAAAAAAAACTTCCCTTTTTAGACATTTTTATAACAAAAGAAAAATACACTAAACTAGAAACCGACATATACTTTAAACCGACTGACTCTCGACAATATCTCCTTTTTCCATCTTCTCACCCGAAACACACTCGTACCAACATTCCACTCAACCTAGCCAAGCGGATATGTGCAATAGTTTCAAACACAACCACAAGAGATCACAGACTAGAAGAGATGGAAAAAAAATACTCATCAAGAGAAAATACCCACAAAGTTTACCGACAGTAGTATTGAAAAAGCAAAACAAATTAACATCCACACGCTCCGAGAAACAAAAGGAAAAAAGAAAAACAAAGGTCATCCCCTATGTCTCTCCTTTCAACCCAAAGAACATAGAAAACTACTCGCACAACCAAATCTACTCAATCCAACTAAAGAACAAAAAAAAAAAAAAACTTTAAAAGTCTAATTACAAAAATATCCAATCATAAAAAGTAAACGACAACTTAAATCACTAATGAAGATGCCGACGAGTTCAAAACTGCAGAATACAAAGACCATCAAGTGAAAAAATGCAACCGAATATTTTGTTGAGTGTTAGAGGGTCAGGAATTTCAGTTCAAAGATGGATCAAAATTCAAAATTAAAAAGGATTTTTCGTGCGACTCAGAGAATTTAATATACATAATTACATGCAAAAGTCGCCACGAACATTACAAGGATGACAGTTCATCGCCAACAAATTAGGAAAACTGACACGAGAAAAAATACCCCTTAGCCGACATAAAGAGGAATGCGTTGGACAAAATCTACTAAATTTTAGTGCCTTCCATTTCTACCAATCGCGACTACAGAACCACTGAACAAAGGCAGGTTAATAAGGAAACATTTTTTATCAACAAGTTCGAACCCATGCTTAATTCATTGAATAAATAGGTTCTACCAAAAACGACATATATAGCCAGTTACGCCTCTTGATTTTTTTCATTGGTACAAAACAAGCTTCAACAGCTAGAAAGAGAAACAATTAAAAACTTTTTGAAAATCTAAGCGAAACCGGTTGAAATAAAAAAAAAAGTTTTTTTTAAAAAAGGAAAACAACAAATTATTTTTCTAAGGAAAAAAAAAACAAGTGTAAGTAACAGTTTTAATTTTACTCTGTAAAAATTCGTATATTATAAATAAATAACACTATACAGTGTAACCCGGACATAAGAGACCCGGATATAAGAGAGATTTTATCTGGTCCCAAATTAGAGCCATACTTACCTAAACAAAATAGACCAAACTCGGATATAAGAGACTTCTTCTCCGGTCCCGACAACTCTTTTATATCCGGGTTACACTGTATATTGATGGATTTGTTTTTACGGCTTATCAACCTTTTGCAGGTCATTTAAAGCCAGAAGCTATTCTTAGATTGTAAGAGTTTTTGCGAGATAATAATGATTTACTGAAACAAGTGCAACTAATTGACCCATAACTAGAGGAAGAAGACGTAGATTCATTCCTTTCCCAAGGATATTTGCGCGTAAGTGAATATAATTAACCCGACTGGAAATAGAATTCGTCTCTCCGATTTTCAATTGCGAGCTGTTACCCATTAAACCACCCACACATGCATCTCACAACACCATGTATTTCCAAGCGGTCACCCATCTAGGTACTGACCAGGCTCGACGTTGCTTAATTTCGGATATCGTTCAACGTGATGTGGCCGTGTATCCGATTGAAACTATAATAAGCCGCTTTGTTTGGAATACAAATCATTATCGTATCTTCCGAGTCGCTTTTATTTTTGAGCGGAATCAATTGCTTTTCAAGATTTAGTGGTTAGAACTATAGATAGAGGACCTGACAATATAAGTTGATATATCGATAGCAAATAATAATATCAAATATTCTGTAAGTAGGTCGGCAAATTAGACTTTTTTAGACGTTCAAATTTGTTTCAAAATAGAAGAAAAGGGCATAATTCATAATCCGACGAGTCTAGAGTTGGCCATAGGACACTGTTTTCCCAACCTTGGGTCAGTTATCTTATACGAAATCCAACCGTTATCCCTGAGTCAGGCGAGTAATGCAATTGAACTGAGGTAACATTTTCGGGAAGATTGAGTCGGCACCAATTCTATTTTTACGAGTTTATCGACCATCCCATCGCAACTAAAGTGGACATAAATCTATCATAATTCCTTTCTTTAATAGTTTTATATTGAAAAGAAAAGAACTATTTCTATGTCGATCAATGCGCAATATACTATAAACATAGGCTTTATAATTTATTTAAAGAAGCTACAAAACAGTTTAAATTTTAAATTTCTTTTCTGTAATACGTTGGAACAAAGAGTGCACATTTTACAATAGAGAACATAATTTAAGTAATTAATGTTTTTCTTTGCAAGCGGAAAATATTTCTTATTACAATAAACAATTAGAATAAGAAGAAATATTGTTGAATTAAAAAAAAAATATTGTTTAATTGATTACATTATTTTGTTTACGCTTCAGAAAGGAACATATAAATTAGACGGATATGAACACCGAAAAGTCCAAACGAGGAACGTACATTTCTAAGAAAGAATATTTGAACTTGACTTGCTGAAAGGACCTACGTGGCTGAAACAGTAATGCTACGTCTAGCTAAAGGGTGGTTTCGATTCTTACCAAGAGGTACCTTGTGGCAGCGGGGGTAGGAGGTTATTACTAACACTATTTTGTTTAGTTTCTTGTATATAAAACTAGCAGCATGGCCCGGCGTTACCCGTGCTTGATTCAAAAATCGCTATCACTTGACTTAAAATATTTTTGCCCTTCCTTGCCTTTAAAGGAGTGCCCTTTGCCGTGCTGATGTTGCTACATGCCTTACTTCTTGTCTGTCTTACACTGCGAATTTTTTCTAAGCTCTATACTAAACATTAAATCTGTTACGAAAAAAGAACTAAACAAAATGAAGACAAAACGAACAGCTTTAAAAAAAGGACTCGTAACTGGAAAAACCGAATGAAAAAAGAATGTTAACAACAAATACTTTTTCACACCCAACCCAGTTTTGCAGAATCAGAATCAACGTTGAGTTTAAGCAAGCGAATGAACCAATTGGAGTAAAGTGCCATGCAGATTTAAATTTTTCCCACTTGTGACGAATGCAGCTATCGATTTTTTTGCATGCTAGTTAACATTCGTGTCAGTCAGCTATTGGCTCTCACGCTGGCCAATAGAATCTTCCTGCCTATTTGTGGCAGCCAGCTATAGAATCTCACTCTGGCCAGTAGAAAATGGCCACAAACTACATGAAAACTGCCGTAGAAGCATGAAAAAATCGATTATTTCCACTATCAATGGGAGTTGGGAAATGCAAAGTCGGTCTTGGCCTTCCCACTATCTTGGAGCATGTGCATGTAAATTTTGGCGGCTGTGCATCCGTTACAACACACACACACACACACACACACACACACACACACACACACACACACACACACACATATCCTGCTTTTTATAGATAGAGATTGTAATCGTTGTAAATATTAATTGGGGTTTAATTTTTAAAAATTATCCCTCCTCCTTAAAAGACAAATTGTACATATTGGAACTAGTTAGGACTTCATAGAGTCTTTGAGGTATTACGGCGGCTGTAGTACTAATGGTAAATCAGAATGTGTTGTTTTGGTGTAAGGAATACTGTGGTATGTTTAGGTCAGTAATCGTGGCTAGCTAAGATAGGATATATTGTAAACCAGCCATCCCATATCCTTCTTTTGACCATGAGCCACCTTTCTGTATTTTCCTTTAGTAAGACTTTTAATAATTTAGGTCAGCAGACGATTATTTCATTTTTTTTAAAATTCAACTTGGGACTGTGGATTCGCGGATTTTCATCTAATATAAAGAACAATTGATTAAAGATCTTAGGGAAAATAAAATTATTTAACGCAATAAAAAAACAGAAATATTTATTAAAATGAGAGGAAAACGGACAAGACGAAATAAAAGATATTATCACCATAAATAAAAATTCGAAACAAGAAAGTGAAAAACAATTTAGGAAAGGGGAAAGAAAATATGAAAAAAAAAAAAAAATCTGACTGGTTGTCGTTCTTTTCTCTTCAGTCTCGATCGAAGAAAGAAAATACAGGCTGACCCCAAAAACGGGAATTTTTGAAGTGCGTATTGCCAGACATGAGCAAGTGGCAAAACTGCGAGACAGTGACCTTGAGCAAGCAAACATTTCGCCATTTTATTAACCATGGATCAGTGGAACGGACAACAGCGTGCGTTAGCCATAAAAATGTTTTATAAAAACGGTGATAGTTTGACAGCTGCACAGAGGGAGTTCTGAGGTTTTTACAACTTAGGACGTCATGCTGCTGTTCCATCAAAACACGCAATAAAATGTTGGATTAATAACTTTGAAGAGACTGGATCTGCTAGAGAATTCAAGATGAAATTCACAGTATCCCAGCTGAGATGTTGCAGCAGTCAATGAGGAATCTCAACAGCAGATTTCAAGAATGCATTCGTACAGCAGGACGCCATCTACAGGACGTCATTTTTAAAAATTGAAAATTCCATCATTGTTTCTTAAATGGCATGTTTTAAGGTTTCAATTACTATGAATAAAATATTTTTCTTCCATCACTCTTGGTTTTATTGGATTGTTAAAAAGTTCCCATTTTTTTGGGTCACCCTGTAGCTGTGCATCACGAATAAAAAAAAAGGTGGGAGAGAAGTAAATTTCCACACTACGGATAAGAAATACACATATGCTAATATTCTAAAATATGTATATCTGTATTAGACAATGATGGCACTGAAACGCAATAACCATTAATTTTGCTTACACAAAGAAGTCCATTCAGATTTGATAAATGATATCCAAAACCTTCAGTTGAAAGTTTGAATGCGAACAACTCAGCACACAGCACATACCCTCATTGTAGGCCAAAGGGCATTTAGGGTTATTAATAAGATGTTCAGAGATCGCAGACCCGGATGTAGTAGTACATTTAGACAAATTTTGAAACTGACCTGTATGAATGCAAGCTGGCGCATGTGGGGAGATTCTTCAGTAAATGGGTGGTCCTTACGAATGTAGCCAGTGTCACACTGACACTTCAATAGATAGATAACAAAACTAATTTGATAGATTGGTAGGACATCTTTATGGGTGGATTTTAACATTGGTTAAGAAGAGAAGACGATAATCGAATTGGCAGCAAAATAGCAATTACGAACGCTAGCAGAGATTTGTTGGGTAAATCTTATGCTAATCTCGCCAATCCCGGGTAATCTTAAGTAAACAGGAAATTTGTAAGGACCCGACAATTCAGGTTTATGGAACTGTGCAATTTTCGCACAAGCACGGGATCACACCACACCCAAAGGGTAGCCATTATTATATAAGACTTTCTTAATAAATTCTATTTCCGAATTTATTTTCTTTTTTTCTTTTCTCTAATCATTTCATTCTAAGCAAGGCGATAATGTCAATAAGACGCAAGAGGTTACTGGGAGTGGAAGAAAATGAAAAGACTTTAGTGAGGAGAAAGAACATGCTTCAGGAAGAAGGAAGATTGCTGTTGTTGTTCCATTTAAATTTTTGAAGATTGTAGGCGCCAGGGAAGCAATAAATCGGAAGAGAGTTCCACGGGTTGGAATTACGGGAAAATAAACTATTAGGTTGGTGCAAAAATAATGTCGTTTTCTCACATATGTTACTATGTGAGAAAACGACATTATTTTTGCACCAACCTAATATTAGAATAGAACTTAGTTACATCTACCTATTTCAACTGTAAAACGATGAAAACTAGTTGACAATCTATTTATTTCAACAGTAAAACAATGAGACCTAATTACGAATCCAGTAGTACGCTTAAATTCATGCGGTGGAGGTACCAAGGAGAAGAGCGATATTTATTTGTAAATATTTACAAAATGGGGCATGGGGAAAAGGACGGTCTTCTTCTGTCTTAACTTTAAACTTCGCTAGCCACAAACACTGATCGAAACATACTACAATATTCCTAACACAAAAACAACACATTCTTACTTACTTTTCTTACTACATTCACCATAATGCCTCATTGTCTCTATGAATATTCTAACTAGTTACCATATATATTAGGTTGGTGCAAAAATAATGACGTAATAATGTCGTTTTTTGACGTATTTTTTAACGTCAAAAACGACATTATTACGTCATTATTTTTGCACCAACCTAATACAATTCATATGTCTGTGGAGGGGGGACGGGAATAATACAACAATTTAAAAACTAGTCCCGATGAGAATTTACAATATGAAAACAAAACTACTTACAAAAAACAAATAAAATAATGTTAGTAATACCCTTCAATAATCCAAGGAGGAAAGCTTATTAGAGCAACTGCCATGAAAGTTGTTTTTTTTTTTTGTTTTTTTATAGAAAAGACAGAGGAAAGCAAGGCTACATCAGTGGGAAAATGACTTAAGTCGAGATGACCGATGACATTACAGACCCTTCTTTGGATTTTGACAATAATCTCGAAATGTATAGTAAGAGCATTGGACTAGAAATAGTACCAATATTCACTGGACGGACAAATGATAGATTTGTAAATGTGCAAGATGGATTCTCACGAAAAAAATCTTACAATTTAAAAGATTTTACAATTTAAAAATTTTCTGGCTTTAAATAGTCCGCAAAGCCATAGAAAACCTATCTATCTATCTATCTATCTATCTATCTATCAATTTTGTCTATATATCTGTATAAATGTGTCTTCGTTATTATCGTGTGTACTCATTACTGTTTTTTGCTTCTGAAAGAAACTGAAAAAATCTCTTGAATTACTTCTAGCAGTATCTACTTTAACACGGAATATATTTTGAAAATTTTCTCAATTCACTCAAAGAATAAAAAA
This sequence comes from Acanthosepion lycidas, assembly GCA_963932145.1. Taxonomy (NCBI): domain Eukaryota; kingdom Metazoa; phylum Mollusca; class Cephalopoda; order Sepiida; family Sepiidae; genus Acanthosepion; species Acanthosepion lycidas. Next base: position 44,502,862 of record OZ010588.1, on the reverse strand, counting down.
AAGTCCATGTTTGAAACACCTTCCGTCTGTTTTAAGATGGCTTCTCGTGTTATCAACCACCTACTTTATGAATTATTTCAACTTTTCTGTTCAAATCATAATCTCCAGTTCTCAGCTATTATTGGTTGGAACTTTGAACATGCACTTGCACAGAAACTTTGCGCATGCATTCTTACACAGAAACGCCCAATACGCATGTCAGAAACAGAGAAGCATGGTCTTCATTCTTTTCTATATCTTAGTATGTCTTCACGCTTGTGCGTTTATTTGTACAATTATTTTGATTTCTGTTCGCCAGATGAATAAAGTTTAATTCTGAAAAAAAAAAAATTATAAAGAAGAAATAAATGCTTCGTATCTTACATGTATAGACAGGACAAGCACCAAAATTAGCGCGGGAAACTGTACGATTAAATTGTCTGCTCTCAGGCTAAAAGTTTCAGATTCATTTCCTCATATTTTTTGGCCGACCGCGTTTTAATCAAACCGGATTTCATGTTTCCCCAATCTTATGGCAGGATATAAAAAATTCTTGCATAAAACCGTATTAAAAAAAGAAAGAATACAAATTGCTTGTGACCAATTTAAACGGTCAGGTGGATGTTATGGCAACAGTGGCTATTTTTCTCAGTTCCTGATCTATCTATCTATCTATCTATCTATCTATCTATCTATCTATCTAAGTCTGTTCATATAAATTTATCTATCCTTTTCATTCTTTTCATCTATCTAAGTCTGTTCACATAAATCTATCTATCCTTTTCATTCTTTTCATCTATCTATCTATCTATCTATCTATCACACCTGAGAGAGCGCAGCAAATTTCTAACAGATTCGATATGGATAAGATACTGAATGCCAAATTTCAAGGCAAGTAGATACTCTATGCCTGGCATATTGTCGCAACGTAAACTGGGGACACTATCTGTCGGCATGTTTGTATATTTGTGAAATCTATCTATCTATCTATCTATCTATCTATCTATCTATCTATCTATCTATCTATGTCTACTCGTACCAGTCCATCTCATTATTCCATCAATTTCATTCAGTCTGTATCTCTCTTCATTTATATCTATCGTCCATATCTCATTTTGCAAAAGCTTGACAAAGTAATAAGAAAAATATAAACGCTAGTTCAAGTTTGGCTGCAGGTCAAATTTTTAATTGACACCCCGGGGAATGAAAACAAAGCTGATACAGCATATTGATAATCGTAGTCTCGTTTTAGGAACGCGACCATAGCAGATAGAGGAAGGAAAGTAAGTTGATCTTCTGCAAGGTATTTTCTTCTTATTGTATGCATTTTATAAATACCTAATGCCTCTCGCAACCCCTGATTTTTCATTGAGCTTCTTTCAAGATCTCTTGGTTGATATATAAAAGGTAGATTTGTTCGCTTTTTCCGTCTCCCTGTTTTTCTTTTCTTTCCATAGTAATTTTTCTGCACTCCATAGGTAGGCATGTAATTGGCCTGTAGTTGATTGTCACGGAACGTATTTTACTGTCCATTTGGATGAAACTTTTTATGTCGCTTTTTCATTTATTCTCTTTTTTTTTTCGAGGGTGAGCTAAAAATCTCAAAGGCTGACTATAAAGGAATGATGCTAGTGCTATGAAAGCTTGCATGCCTTACTTTCAACTCATCTTATTAATAACTGAAGTGATACTTTCCAGATAAACTGCCAGTTCAAAGAAGGCTTCAAAAGTAATCGTGCCTGCAGAAAAGGCGTTTAGTCCCCAATGACATTCATCCTGATATGATTCGTACATTAGACAATGACGTTCAGTCTTTATCAACACTGCAAAAGTGGACAGCTGAATTTAGGAGAGGAACGAGTAGTCTTGAAAATGACCCTATGTCTGGACGTCCTGCAACCGCCATTACCGAGGAAAGCATTGATCGTGTTCGCCATATGGTGGTGGTTGACTATAAATCAGATAGCCATTATCATATTCATGGAGAGAATTGAGAATATTTGGCACAAGAACCTAAGGAAGGTTTCGGTTTCGGTCTTCTGACACTTGATCAAAAGCGTACCAGCCTGATTACATCACAGGGAAATTCGACATTATTTTTTCCAGATTATTTCCTTGAACCTTTCCTAACCCAGGATGAGTGTTGGGTTCATCACTTTGAACCAGAGACAAATAGACAATCCATGCAGTAGAAACACTTGCTCCAAAGAAAGCCAAAATCGTTTCATCTGCAGGGAAAGCGATGACCTCAGTTTTTTTGGATGCAGAAAGCATTATGTTTGTTAAGTATTTTCAAAAAGGGCCAACACCAGCAGTAGAAAGTGCTATGCCAACTTGCTAAGGCAGTTACGAAAGGCTATCAAGGCAAAACGCACAATAAAACTGACGAAAGAGGGGATCTTGTTTCACCAGGGGAATGTTCCAGCACGTAAGCCCTTGTTTTCAATGACTGTTGTACGTGTCTTTTGCTTTGAAGACCACCCTCCCTATTCTCCTGATTTAGTCCCATCTGACTATCATTTGTGCCTTCAACACGAAAAAAACTTCGCTGGTAGTCAGTATTGCGACGATGGTGATGTCACATCTGCTGTTGATGACTTTTGAACAACAGGAAGAAAACTACATCACTAATGGGATCCAAGTACTGCAACGTCGATGGAAGAAGTGCGCGACTATGTTGAAAAATAAACTTCATTTGATCAAATTAAGAGAGTATCTTATTCAGCCTATGAACTTTTCAGTCGATCCTCATAGTTGCTGAGGAAGCCTGTTGTGCATTGTCGAAAGTTCTTATTTAGGGATTCCCTTTAAACCCGTTGCTTTCTACTTGGCACAATTTATCCTAAATGGAGATGAATGTTTAGATTGGAATTGCTTATGAATATATATATATAAAAAATAAATATTCAGTTACTGGGTTGGTGCATAATTATCAGGCGTTTTTATAGGCGATAAATTTGTTAATAAAAATTGCTGTTTTGTTTACTTAATAAAAATATTATTTTATTTTCAGGTTATAAAAATGCGCGTGAATAATCATACTCATGTAAAAATGTTATTGTTGAACTGTTATGTTTCATTTTTCATAATAAACTGTCTTTTTGTTATTTCCCCTAAATCCTGTTCCGCCATCCATTTACTCGATCTAAGTATTGGCTTGGTGCATAATTATCAGGCGTTTTTGTTGGCGAGTTATTTGTTAATAAAAAAATCCTGTTTTTCTTTACTTTTTTTTAATAAAAATATTATTTTATTTTCAGGTTATAAAAATGCTTGTCGCTAATCATACTCATATTGGTCGTATTATGCTTTGCAACTTCAAAAAAGGATGGATGGAAAGTCATTTCACGATCTCAAAGAACTTTTTGGAGAAGGAATCAGCAAAAATCGTTGCAGGGAATTGGTTTTGCCCGTTTCAAATCTAGTGACACTAGCTTGGAAGGTAAGCCAGGAAGAGGTCGACCATCTGATTTCGATGACTATGTACTTTTGGCAGCCGTTGAAGAGAACGAAAGCTTGACAACTCGAATGCTGGACGAAGGCTTCAATGTGGACCATTCAACCATTCGTTTGTCGTCTCAAAAGAATCTGAAAGGTATGGAAATTGGCTATATGAGTCCCTCACGAACTCTCCGACAACAATAAATCTGAAAGTGTCCGAATTTTTACTGATTTGCTGTAACGAAACGACCAATCTCAATACGCAATTGAACATCAACAGCGATGTCTATCTGGTTCAACCTGGCCGCCTTCACGCTGCAATCGAGACGGAAGACCGCGCAAAAAGAACCATAACGTCTTCCACCACGATAATGCGCGTCCACATGTTGAGTGTCGTGTTGTTGAATGTATCACCAATAAAGGTTGGGAACTGCTTCCACATCCGCCATATTCTCCCACAGAAACACCTACGGACTACGACGTCAATCGATCATTGAAAAATTGGCATGCGAACAAAGTTATACCGATTTGGATAACTTGATGGCCGATGTCAAAACATGAACTTCCTCCAAGAACCGTGACTTCTTTGCCCGTGGAATCGACCGTCTTCCAAGCCAATGGGAAGCAGTTATCGAAGTAGATGGGGAGTACGCCCCGGAATGATAATTTGAAATGTTATTGTCTAATTGTTATGGATTCTGGGATGAAATCTGGTACCAATAAATAGTGATTTTCCAAGCGTAGCTTAGATGTGGCACAAGGCCGAAAGTATGGGGCACCCAGTGAGGATCGAACTCACGACTCAGTTGTAATTGTTCTAGCGAGACAAGCTTGCTAACCATTACACCGCCTCGAGGTGCCCTCTGGTACCAATAAATAACAAACGCCAAGAAGTAATATAGGGAAATAAATCTATTAATGTAATAATACAAACTGGTAATGCAGGTTAGTAGTTCCAGGAATGCGGGTTAATAGCAAAATATATATATATATAGTCTTTGGTATCGACGTATCACTGTATGACTTTCTTACTAAGTCTACGCGCATGCTCACTATGACTCTTGCTCGTTATGTTCGTTCTGGTTCGTCGTTCTTCTCATTCTTCTATCGAGTATTCACTAGCAGTAGTATATGTATACCCTGGGTGAGTCCATTTGTGTAAAAAGGGGAGAACCCCTCAACAGTTATGTTTCTTTTTTCATAATAAATACTGTTTTGAAAAACTCCTGATAATTATGCACCAACCCAATAGATTCATATTGCAATCTAATAAATTTCTGCTATTACATTTCTCTATTAAATGTATCTTGTGATTAAAAGGCTTATGAAAATTTCGTTAGCATTCCATATGATTTCCCCTTTCAAAACCTTAATGTTATCTTCAGACCAAGTGGTGTTTTTCTTTTAGCGTACTTTGGAATCAGTTCACTGTCCATGTTGTATAAATCTGACGAGAAAAACACGTCGTTGTTGTAAACGTCTTTTCCATTTTTGTGAATTCACTCTTTATTCGCATGCAAGTTGTTTGATTCCAATATAGTGTACGGATTGAGAATTCAAATCGAGCGTGCGAGAAACCTAATATGGGATTTCAAAATGGACGGCTTGCTACACGGGAAATTTTATTGGGTGGTGGGAAGGCCTAATGTACAACTTATTAGTGGAGAAACGGAAACACAGTGAAATCTAGATAGATAAATGGATACACCAAGATTGATAGGCTTGGGTAAATCTATGAAAAAGAGGGAAACCGATAAAAATAAGTATGAAGGAGAGAGTGAGAGGAAGTAAAAGAGAGACTAAGAGAAAAAGGAAGAGTATATTTAACAAAGAAGGACATTGTAGGTAAATATATGTAACGCAGAGTGGCATAGAATAATTTTCTGAATCCATGTTGGTTACTTCAACTGGCCTTAAATGATCGAAAGTTCATATCGTTCTATCATTTCAAATATTGCGATTGTCCTTCCTATGTCGTACGGGTAGCGTAACGGATAACGGCGCGGAAATTGGAATCGGCGGATCGAGTTCAAAACTCGCCTAATCAGTTACGTCTACTTTCGCGTTAATGTCCTTGAAACGTTGGGTTAAATAGCAGGGTAGACTAAGCTTTCTAGCCTTAGGCGGAAACGAGTCCAAAGGAAGGCAAACTTCGAATTCTAAAACTTGGTGAAGGCAATGGGGAGCCGTTCTACAAAAACTAAAAGCAAGGAGTCTATAGAGATTTACAATTGTCGACATTCTGCCCACGCAAACCTACGTATTTTATATATATATATATATATATAATACAATACACCATGAATGAAACGCATTCTTTTAAAGGAGCTGTTTTCATCCAACAGTTTTTCAGAAAGATTCATTGAAACAATAATCAAAATGGCGAAATTGAAAAATGTGAACACGGGGAGAAAATAATAGTCATGACTAAAATAAATTTATTACAAAAAACAACAAATCGATGTAAATAAGCTCCTAGTGAGTGTAAAATAGGGAAAGTGTTTTCACTTAAGATCAGCCATGAGAGACAGTGAACGAAGAAACTTCTCCTTTTGCCTGCACAAAGTCTGTCGATGAAGCTTGATGTAAACCGCTTCCGAAAAACTGTAAATGTTTAACCGGCCGATCTCTGTGCAGCAGCTTTAATTTACCGTCAAAATATTCGGAAGCGCAACCCAGGTTGTGAAACAAATGAAGTCCAAACACTGACTCATAAAATGACATAGTAAAGCTATTATTTTTGCTAGCTCCACCCAGTCTTTTGATTATTGTTGTTCCAACGAATCTTATCCATTATTATTAATTTATTATGCGAGGAAAAGTCAAACATTTTCCCTACTCTTGTCTAAAGATATGTTATAGCGAAAGTGAGAATAATTTTTGACTTGCTCTCGTATATTATTATTAATTTATTATGCGACGAAAAGTCAAACATTTTCCCTACTCTTGTCTAAAGATATGTTATAGCGAAAGTGAGAATAATTTTTGACTTGCGCTCGTATATTATTATTAATTTATTATGCGTGGGAAAGTGAAACATTTTCCCTACTCTTGTCTAAAGATATGTTATGGCGAAAGTGAGAATAATTTTTGACTTACCCTCGTATATTATTATTAATTTATTATGCGAGGGAAAGTGAAACATTTTCCCTACTCTTGTCTAAAGATATGTTATAGCGAAAGTGAGAATAATTTTTGACTTACCCTCGTATATTATTATTAATTTATTATGCGAGGGAAAGTGAAACATTTTCCCTACTCTTGTCTAAAGATATGTTATAGCGAAAGTGAGAATAATTTTTGACTTGCGCTCGTATATTATTATTAATTTATTATGCGAGGGAAAGTGAAACATTTTCCCTACTCTTGTCTAAAGATATGTTATAGCGAAAGTGAGAATAATTTTTGACTTACCCTCGTATATTATTATTAATTTATTATGCGAGGGAAAGTGAAACATTTTCCCTACTCTTGTCTAAAGATATGTTATAGCGAAAGTGAGAATAATTTTTGACTTGCGCTCGTATATTATTATTAATTTATTATAGTTTTAGGGGGAAAAACAATTTGTTTCTCTTTCATTTTTCACAGTCTTCTTTCTTTCCTTCGTTCTTTCTCTTTAACAGTGCTTCTTTCGTTCGTTCACTCGTTCATTTCGTTGACTCATATATCAACTTTTCTACCCACAATTCGTTGGGAATCGGACATTAGGCGACGTTATCCATATTTCTTCCCCAAGCCTGACAGATGTAAGGGTCTCATGTGTGGTTACTGGCACAACTCTTGGGTCTGTCCGCGTGAACTTACATATAGCCTTTTGTGTCACTGTCTATACTTTTTATCCGGACTTATGTGACATATTGAAAAAAAAACCAAAAAACACCGATTCGGGGTGGGGCTATGTTTTCCCTTTTCAGCAACGGCTTTTCTTTCGGTGGTTTCTTTCTAAAATCCCATTTCCACCGAGTTTGTCGGCGGCACTGAAATAGCTATTCACGTTCCACCTATCACACATTGCTCGAAGAGTTTCCGAGTGAAATGCCATACCATTGTCCAGCAAAACTTCCTCCGCTGGCTCTCGCTCTAAATAGATCTCATCGAGGACTTCAGCAATAATGACTGAGGTTTCCTATCGGATATCTTTCCAAATTGCAATCAATCCACAGTTAACCATCATCAGTTACAACTTTCCTCTGTAGTGCGTCACATCTATAGCCAGTCTCACCCATTCACCTGGATCTCCCCTGACTCATGTATATTCGGTGAAGGAGCGATTGATTGATACCGAGTGCATAGCTTGACTACCGTCTGCACAGCTTCTTTTGAAACAACCGGGTCAAACTTACGAACCAGATTCCCTATGGGATGCAGACAGTGCAACTCCTTCATGTCTTCGTCTTCTAAGCAGCATACTGAAGTTGTATCCTCTTTGCCCTTTCATCTAGTTTTACTTTATTTGGTTATCGGCTGTGTTTCTCTCCGGAAGCACAAAAGTTATGCGTATATCCAGTCCAAATTCGGTTAGATTCAGTATCCCCAACCGGCGCCGGATAATCATTTCCGCAGCACCCTTTGTCCGGATCTTCTTTTTTTCTGTAATCATTGAACCTATTCAGCACAGAACAGTGTACCGATCCTGATTACCACGTCTTTTAGTGTCCATTTCAAAGCCAGATTATCACCGTTTATCGTGGCATCTAACTCGGTCACGTTGATACGGTTGTAATCATTCTTCTTTCTCTTATTATAAGATAATAATAATAATAATAATAATAATAATAAATTAATAATAATGATACATGATAAATTAATAATAATAATAAATTAATAACAATGTTACGAGAAGTTTTCTTCCTTCTTTAGTTTTCGGGTGTTTTTCATCAGAATACTGTATTTACATTCTGTAAAAAGCATCAGTCAGTTATAGGCCATGCGTGATACACGCTTAGACGATCACGTATCTTTCGATACATGACTAACGAGGTAGATCCTTACCCGCTGTAGGGTGCTCTTTCTTTTGCGGTAGATCAGTTGCCATCCAAGACTATAGAACTCGGTCTGTCCTGCTATTTAACCATAGCTGGTGGGGATAAGAAGGGGAGTCATACCTTTCCCAAGGGTATTAGCACCAAAGTGAATGTAATGTAAAAAGCATATGGGGACTAAATTTCTCTCTCTCTTTCTAATATGTTTCAGTTTTAAATAACCCGCAAATATTAGATGTCATAAAACAAATCTATCTATTAGGTTGGTGCAATAATAATTTCTTTTTCTAACATATGTTACTATGTGAGAAAACGAAATTATTTTTGCACCAACCTAATATCTATCTATCTATCTATCTATCTATCTATCTATCTATCTATCTAAGTATACTCATATCTATCTAAGTCTGCTCATATCTATCTATCTATCTATCTATCTATCTATCTATCTATCTATCTATCTAAGTCTGCTCATATCTATCTATCTATCTATCTATCTATCTATCTATCTATCTATCTGTCTGTCTGTCTGCTCATATCTATCTATCTATCTATCTATCTATCTATCTATCTAAGTCTGCTCATATCTATCTATCTATCTATCTATCTTTCTATCTATCTAAGTCTGCTCATATCTATCTATCTATCTATCTATCTATCTATCTATCTATCTATCTATCTATCTATCTATCTATTATGGCAGTCAACGGTGCATGTAGGTAGATTGGAACTCCATAAATAGTTACACTACTTATTTTGGTTTAAGTATTTAAATTGATAGATAGATTTGTTTTATGACTTATCAAATTTGATGTCATAAAACAAATCTATCTATCTATCTATCTATCTATCTATCTATCTATCTATCTATCTATCTATCTATCTGTGCTCGTAAAATTACATACATGCGCATATATGCATCTTAGCAGACCCGCAAATAAATTGAGTACAGTTGACAGTTTGCATGTTCTTCATTCTTTGATTTACGTTGAGAAAACAAAGATAATCGTGCGTGATGGTTGTGCCCCAGATGAAATCTGTTTTGAAACATCTTCGATTAAAATCGAAAATGTCACGAGGCTGAGAAAAGTCACGAAACGATAATAAAATTTACATTGCGGTTCGGCAATAAAAATCCTTTGTGTGTCTTATTTTGTTTATTATTGTTTAAAAGCCTTTTGGTGCGCAGCTTAAGAGAATGGATCCAGGGTCGCGGCAATATCGATTTATCTTCTCTTGTCAGTAACACCAAAGAAAATTTATCTGTTACCGCTAATACCGCTGTGTCATTAAGCATAAGTATATATATTTATGCATCTTATGGCGGATTTTGTCAGCGATGTTCGGGAAATCGCAGTTTATAATTCTTACGTTTCCTCTTTTTTTTAAGCAGCTTTTCCGGCATATGAATCTACTGTAATATTCCTATTTACAGCAGGGAACCAGATATTGTTAAATCATACTTGGAAAAGGATAGGAACAAAGAGTATTGTAATGGTAACATTAGCCGTTTCCTTATAAGGAAACATTTGGCATTAATTAACCTAGTGATTCTTAACTCTTTTCCTTGTTCGCACTCCTTTCCAAACACCTACCAGTTCTCGCACACGTTCCAGAATTGATGAGAAAAAATACCGACCTCATGTGTAAATAAAAATATAAATTGTACATTATTTACATTATTCGGACTATTGTGCTCATTTTTTCGCCATATTTATTACAACGTTTCGGCCGTTGTACACTCCGGCCTTCTTCAGGTGGTTGGACTGTCGAACTGAACCCTGAAGAAGGCCGGAGCGTACAACGGCCGAAACGCTGTAATAAATATGGCGACAAAGATGAGGACAATAGTCCGAATAATGTAAATAATGTACATAATACCTCATCTCAGAAATATACAATGTGCTGCTTTAATCTTTATTTACATAACGGACAACAAAATAATGCATTATAAAAAACCAAATTATTTTCCTATTGGCAAAAAAAAAAAAAAAAAAATTACGGTAACATGTGCTTGTACTATGCATGGTGTGTTGTAAGTGATTATCGTTGAGCAAGAAAACCAGTGACTTTGTTGATTGTTGTATTTTGCTTATTATGGAATCAAATCTTGGCGTCTTGGTGCTGAGTGCTACCCCTATGTCGTGTTATAGATCCAGTCGATTTCTGCTGTTAGTTTTGATGTGAAGCAGACAAGAAAATCCAGTTTCTCACAGGTATATAGTCGCGAAAGGCACCAGCACAGCTAGAGCTTTTTTTTTTGCCAGTACACGATACGAGAAGCCCAAAATTTCTCCAGACGACTATCAGTGAACTCCATTTGGAATCCACGAATGTTTCTCAGATCGATGAGATTTTCCTTGATATCGCTTTCAACATCAACACAAGACTAGAGTTTCCTTAATAAACCAACCCTAATGATTCTGTATCCTTATATCCCCGAGGAACCGATATCGCACCCCTAGTGTGTGCGAACACCCCTGGTTAAGAACCACTGCATTAACTGAACAGTCGGTGTTACCTTCGGTTGAAATGTATACAATCTTTCTACTAAAACAATTTTTCAGGAAAATACGTTCCTCAAGTTCATTACAATAGCTCCATCCGGTATTGATGGGAGGGGAGGAGCTTCCTTAATAACTTTTGTTTGAATGGAATGTCAACATTTTGACTGTCATTATTTTTTCTTTGAGTTACATGTGCTATCCATTTTAATTGTTACTGCTGTTGAAACTCCTCAGTTGATGTGATTTCTGTTATCTGGTATAATTCTTTGTTTGAAATTCTAAAAAGATACTTCCCCGATCACTACACACTTAAGCTATTCAAGTCTAGGGTTAACTGTTATCTTTCCAAGATATCCCCATAAACTGTGCTCCTTACTCTGTAGATATCTATCTCGAGTGGCTTTTGGGCCTTTTACATTGTAAACAAATTCTTTAGCGTCATTCCATGCGGTTCAAAGAAGGATGGTTCTCACTAAGACTACACAGCATTCATTTACAGGAAGCCATTTTGAATCCTTGATCTGAGTAAACGGTTTAGACATTTCTGAATGGGTTTGACGCCATGCATGGCGTCCATTTGAAAGAAACTCTGTTTTTTTTCTCTCTTCTTTAATTTCTGTTACATAGGCATTTTTGTTTTCAGGATGTGGACGATCATAGCTTTTCTATCGTTTCTGAAAGTAACTTTTGACCTTTTAATATCTCTCTTTGTTCATAGATAGAAAAAAAAATCCTGTCATGTAGAATTATTTATGGACCAGTAAGTAATAACATATTAAATTTGTTTAATTATTTTCTGCACGGTAATTAATTATACTTTGCAAAGATAGTGACTCACGCGAACAAATCTATTGCAACATAAATTACATAATTATATAAATATATAAAATATATTATGCTGAGCGATAGTTACAAAGCGCAGCTGTTATCACCACAGAAACTGGAATCGGTAAGCTGAGTTTAAATTCCTAATCTGTTGCATTCACTTTCACACCAATGCACTTGGAAAAGGCATGAATCCATCTCTTCTACCACTTCTAGGGTAGAGTAGATTCTCTAGACTTGTGTGGCTACCAAACATGCTAACTGTGGAGAAAGCAACAGGAAACCACTTCACATTCTTTCCCAAGAAATTCACAGATAAATAAGAAAAAGGAATCTGTGGAGAGCCAAGATCGACTACGTCGCGAACGGGGGTATTTTAATAAAGATAATTTTCACATGTCTTATTATTACTCTAAGATAATACACTGGAATAATATTATAATATATTGTAATAATATTCTTTTATGAGCCGTGTCCTTTCAGGACGTGGGCGATCATTACTCTCCACAACTTTCTATTACCTCTTGTTAAAATTAACATGTCTTTTTACATGCCTCTTTGCTTTTTATCTCACCATTCATTCACGTAAACTCGTTAAGTAGGTTACTCATTGCTTCCTGTTTTTCCTATTTCCATCAGTGTGTCATGTGAGTGATAGAATCTTTCAGGCTTGACACATCTCGTTATTATCCGTCTATATCTCTGAGATGAGGTATTATGTATGGATGTCAGTTATCAGTTATAATGAATTTATGGGTATTATAAACCTAATGTCTTCTGCATTCTTTCTTTTACCAGTGCCCATATTGCAATTTTTTTTTCATACAATATGGGAACCAGTAATAAAGAGTGCTACAGAAAAGTGATAACAACAACAAAGATTACAATATTTGAGGACACATGGAACAGTGGATAAAGGCTTTAGCTAGATCCAGTGACAAGATCCAAAGAGTGTGAGTACAATACCCGGTTAAGGCAGTGGAGAACTTTCAGAGGGAAATTAACAGGAGATAACTGATAACTGACATCCATTAAACATGGCACGTGGAACTAGAACAGTCTACCCCAGTGAGCAAAATAAAGGGTTTAGTTCGACATTCCAACCACCTGAAGAAGGCCGGAGCGTACAACGGCCGAAACGTTGTAATAATAAATATGGCGACAAAGATGAGGACAATAGTCCGAATAATGTAAATAGTGCACATCTGGTTATGTGTCACAGAAATTTCAGCCATCACTTTCTGATTGTTAGCAACAGTTTCCCTATAGTTTCTGTCTTCCTTAAAACTTTCTTATTGCTCACATGTTATGTTCATGGTATTCGCACTATTCGTTGGTAGAATTACATCACTGTCCTTTCAAGTTTTTTCTTCATTTATGAGGAGATTTTACCGCGTTCACTGTCATATAGAAAATTAGATAATACTTCAACCCTCTTTGTTTTTAATGGAATTTTCCTATCTCTTAATACTTTGCTTAGTTTCTGAAAGTCAACTCTCCATATTCTCATACGCCTTCGGATTTCTCTGTTGGAATTTAAAATAATTTCTATAGGTTTTCTTGAGTTTTCAATAAAGTGAACCTAACAAATAATCCTAAGGAACTTTTCTCTCGATTTAGGAAATACTTTTGATTCAAATACCGACATTCCTTACAATCTCTAAATAAGAAATAATGTTTAATTTAATGTGAATATACTTGACATTTTAACATGATGTTTAACGCGCGTAATATTTTTGAAATGAGCCTTACAAGAGAGCGTTTGTAATGTAGATTATGAAACAGATTTATATTTGCCATAATTTATTGTTTTAATATAGTCTTTAGAATGATTATGCAAGTGGAATGTATCTCTATCTATAAAACGAAGGATGTGTGTGTGTGTGTGTGTAACGAATGCACGGCCGCAATTTTCGTCGGATTTGCACCAAAATTTACATGCACATGATCCAAGTTAGCGGGAAGGCCAAGACCGACATTGCATTTCCCAACTCTCATCGATAGTGGAAATAATCGATTTTTTTCATGCTTCTATGGTAGTTTTCATGTAGTTTGCGGCCATTTTCTACTGACCATAGTGAGAGCTTATAGCTGGCTGCCACGAATAGGCTGGAAGATTCTATTGGCCAGCGTGAGAGCCAATAGCTGACTGACACGAATGTTAACTAGCATGCAAAAAAAAAAAAAAAAAAAAAATCGATAGCTATATTCGTTACAAGTGGGAAAAATTTAAACCTGCATGGCACTTTACTCCAATTGGCTCATTCGCTTGCTTAAACTCCACGTTGATTCTGATTCCGCAGAACTGGGTTGCATGTGAAAAAGTATTTGTTGTTAAAATTCTTTTTTCATTCGGTTTTTCCAGTTACGAGTCCTTTTTTTTTTTAAAGCTGATCGTTTTGTCTTCATTTTGTTTAGTTCTTTTTTTTTCGTAACAGATTTAATGTTTAGTATAGACCTTAGAAAAAAATTCGCAGTGTGAGATAGGCAAGAAGTAAGGTATGTAGCATCATCAGCACGGCAAAGGGCACTCCTTTAAAGGCAAGGAAGGGCAAAAATATTTTAAGTCAAGTGATAGCGATTGCTGTATGAGTCGTACGATTTTTGAATCAAGCACGGGCAACGCCGGGCCATGCTACTAGTAGTAATATATATTTAATGCATGCTGGTAAGTATTTTAATATATTGTTGTTGTAAATTCCACCTCTCTCACTCTCTCTGCCACTCTCTGTCTCCCTTGTTGTCTCTGTTTTTCTATATCTATCTATCTATCTATCTATCTATCTATCTATCTATCTACGATTCTTAATCTATCTATCTATCTATCTATCTATCTATCTATCTATCTATCTATCTATCTCTGCATGTATATATCTAACTCGGCCTATTCTTTCCTCTCCCCCTTTCTCTCTCTATCTGTTTTGTAGTGGTTTCACTGTGGAGGCTTGTATTTGTATTAAGTCGGTCTTAAAATAGGTTCGACGTACAAAACATTAGGAATTTGATATAATAACTACTGACGCAGTAATCTAATTGTGGTCACTGATACTTTAGTATCCGACTAACGGTAGTCCGGCATCGACTGACTGACCCACTAACAGAGCGACTCCCTTGTTACTCTTACTACTCCTACTTATTATAGGTAGGAGAATCTAACTATAGAATAGGTGTGTTGCACTATAACACTATCTATCTCTCTCGGCCTATTCATCTCTACCTGTCTCTCTCTCTCTCTATCTGGACCTGTCAATATCTATCTCATCCTATTCATTCTCTCTCTCTATCCCAGCTTATTCATCTTTCTTAATCTCCGTGTCTCAGTCTTTCACTCTTTCTATTTATTAGGTTGGTACAAAAATAATGACGTAATAATGTCGTTTTTTGACGTTAAAAAATGCGTCAAAAAACGACATTATTACGTCATTATTTTTGCACCAACCTAATATCTCGTCCTGTCCATATTTGTCTCGACCTATTCATCTCTATTTATCGCCCTCAGTATGTTTATTGTTTTTTCCTTCTCAATTTTTTTCTCTTTCTCTTTGTCAAATCCTACGTTTATAAGATGTTTTAAAAAGCTGGAAAGAAAAGACCTGAGAGTCACGCAACGTTTTAAAAATGTCATTTATTACTTCACAATTATTTGTTTTTATATTTTTCTGGTTGTTTAATGCATAAGTCAATTTAATATTTTTGCAAATTTCATGAAGGAAAATTAGCGAATAAACAAGCAGAAATATTAAACTCCGTTATTACATATTTTCATCGATTATTATACCGCGAGTTCTTGCTATCTTGTTCCCATGCATCTAGCTTTCCTGACGTGCATTTGGTCGTTTATTTTATTCCACAACATCATTGAGCCTTACTTTGTCATAAGGCATATGCTTAGCTAAGATGGTTTTTCAGAAAAATGTGAATATAAGTTCAATTTCTGCCGAAAGGTACATCTTTTAAAAATAAGACTTTGATGATCTTGGCTGATAGACGCTAATTTCAGTCTCGATAAATAAACAGGAATGTTAATGTAAACATGTGTACCGACAGAAATAATGCTTAAAATGACACATTTCCTAATATTTAAATCTCTCTCTTTATCTATCTCAGTTTGTTCATATCTATCTATCTATCTATCTATCTATCTGTCTATCTATCTATCTATCTATCTATCTATCTATCTATCTATCTATCTATCTATCTATCTATCTATCTATCTAAGTCTGTTGATATCTATCTATCTATCTATCTATCTATCTCAGTCTGTTGATATATATATATATATATATATATCTATCTATCTATCTCAGTCTGTTGATATCTATCTATCTATCTATCTATCTATCTATCTATCTATCTATCTATCTCAGTCTGTTGATATCTCTCTCTCTCTCTATCTATCTATCTCAGTCTGTTGATATCTATCTATCTATCTATCTATCTATCTATCTATCTATCTATCTATCTATCTGTTGATATCTATCTATCTATCTATCTATCTGTTGATATCTATCTATCTATCTATCTATCTATCTATCTATCTATCTATCTCAGTTTGTTCATATCTATCTATCTATCTATCTATCTATCTATCTATCTATCTATCTATCTATCTATCTATTACAGTGCGTTTCTGTCTATCTCAGTCAGTTTCTACCTATCTAATCGATCTGATAATCTGATAATAAAATAGATCGTTTACGCCTAAGTAAACACGAAGTCCAGTAATTTATTTAAGTTTAACGCGTTTAAAGGTGTGCAGATTTTTGTAAATGAATTGCGCAATATTTAAAAAAAAAAGTGCAATAAAATCTAAGAGACTAAAAAAGATACAACTTTTTCAATCTATCTATCTATCTATCTATCTATCTATCTATCTATCTATCTATCTAGATTTGAAGAAAATAAAAATTCTAACGTTTAGCGTATCAAAATTAAAAGTGTTTTAACGTGTTTTATATGATACACTTTTAGAGTGGACAGTAGACTTTGGCGGAAATTGTCTTTGTCACGTGACATTATTCGAGGTTTGGCGCTCTTCTCGGTTAATCGGCTAAGTCATTAGACTGGTCAACATTCAAATAATTAATGAACATTTGAGGTTGTAATGCTTCAGCTTACTCTCACTGAAGTTTATCGTGAACAGATTCATTGGCTTTCAACGTTAATTAACACTCACAAAGTTGCTTTTAAATAATTCATTTCTAAGGTCTTATCATGGCTCTTGGGAGTGAAACTACCCTCATTAATTTTTCTTTATTTTCTTTCGTGGATTTTTATTCATTTTAGCTTAGTTTAGTATATAGCTACAATAGCGATGTGATTGCTGCATCTATCTATATCAGGTTTCCGTATAGACACTCTTCAAGTTTCTAAAGACTTCGGCTTCGCACCTTCGCGCTACCCCGAGAGGAGAGAAGATGCGCGTATCATCCGACGCCTGGTGTTGACTGCTATTTTTTTGCTGCCTGATTGTTAATGCTCTCGTGGTCCGACTATAAACACCCGCTTATGCTGCTGTGTCCTTTTTATATAAGAATAATGGAAGCATTGAAGTTTCCTATTTCACACTGGTCTTGAAAATCGCGACTCCAACTCCTTCTGCGTGAGTCTTAGAACATTTTGAACGAACCTCGTATCATACACACTTATAAGTCTAGCGTTCGCCCATCCATTGTATATTGCCTAGAGTTACTAATCTGCGGTGGGAATTCTCAGGGTCAGCCTGGAAGCGAGTGAGAAATGTCCTGGAAATGTCAACCCATTTCAGCTTCTGCTCTGGTATCAGAGTTCTTGGGACCCACCTTGCAGACAGCTTGCTCACCCCCATGATCTCAGTTAAAACGGTATGGACCGAACCAGAACTAATGCCTATGGACTCAGCTATCTGCTGGACAGTAAGACATCTGTCATCCAAAATCATATGGTGAATGGCATCAGTGGTTGAGGGTTTATGGACGACCTGACGAGGGTCATCTTCTGTGCTGTTCCTATCCCAATTGAATTCCGCAGCCCACTTCTTCACAGTGTCATATGAAGAGGAGTCCTTAGCAAGTGTCTGTACAATGTTCAAATAGATTTCCTTGGGTGTTATACCTTACGTTTGTAGATATTTTATGACTGTTCGGGCCTCTGTTTTGTCCATTTTTAGATTTGTCGTGGACCTCTTAACTTTGTATCGGCCTCATCTGCACAGAAATTAAGACAGAAATTTGAATTAGCTTTTCTAGATTTATAAGATGTGGTAATGTGTTGCCACAACAAAAAATGTTCAGTTCTGGCTCATCTTTCTGGTGAGGCTTTGAACGTTTTGAACAAATCTCGTAACCTGTTCAAACATAGGGTTAACCGTTATCTTTCACACATATCCTCATAAACTGCACCTTTTCACCTAACAACCATTTTCAGTAGCCCTCTATGGTGGCACAAATGTGCAAATATTGTCCGGTTTTTCCTTAGTTATTTCTGAGTTCAAATCCAATAGTTAGAAATCGCTAGCATCATTTATTAAATAAGATCAAAATTGATTTTACATCTCATCTTGTCTCGAGACGCATTGAATAATTTTTTTTCTCTATTTCTACTATGGGAAAAGCGGTAGTTTTCTTTTGGTACTCTTGATAGTCCACACCTTCAAACCTCTTTGGGGATAAGCCACATTTTATTATAGTTAGGTATCTTTCGAGGATCGAACTCTATTCATTAGCAATGACTAATTTGATAACCATCGCTTTAGAAGACGCTCTCCCCCCCACCTCGGTATTATCAAGTTTATATCCTCAGAAGTACATTTTCATAATATTAGAGAAATCTAAAACATGTCTTTTGAAATTTACTCAGCTCTGTACAGGGTGTCCCAAAAGTCATGACGATGCTTTTAAAGTGATATTATCCCTTAAGTAAACGTTTTCCTTTATTTCTTGTACCAAATGGATTTTGTAGGGATCCTGGTGTAAATCTATCCTCACAATGTGTTGTAATGAAATTCAAGACAGATTCAACTGTAAAGAGCATTTTCGAATGGACATTCCCTGGTTTTTTTCTCTGTTGTTCAATTAACCTTTAATATTTTCTTCTGTGTGAGCTGAACGTTATCTCCCAGAGCAAGTCATATACACAGCGTGTTTGCCGAAAACGTCCTAAATCTGTACAATTTTCGTTCGTTGCTGAGTTGAGAATTTATCCATAATAAAATTCCAGACTTTCAACTTTCTAAATCTGAAAAAAAATTAGAAAATATAAATCCTCCAAATAAAGAGACGAGATTTTAATCTTTAATATCAAAATCTCGTCTCAACTTTTGAGTCATCCAAATCAGTCAATTGTAATATGTAGACTTAGGAAATGTTTTAAGCTAGGAATGTGGGTCCGAGATAAATTTATGAAAAGCAATATTAGTTAATATTTAAAAAATACTCTTTTTCTTCTTTCTAATCACAGAAAACATCATTTTTTAACAAAATATCGAAGGAAAACAGATTTTGTTAAGGACATGTTTTCTGTTCATTTAGTGGGATTCAAAAAGGATCTTTTTTTTTTTTTGTAAAATTTTAGTTGCGCAAAAATACAATCCGTAATTGGTTCGTTTAAATGACACATTAGAAGAGAAAAGGTCTTGTTTGGACGGCAAAGTGATTTTGGCGCGCAACATTGCCATGCTTATGTTGTAAAGATCACGCAGCAAATGGCTGGGATGAGAACTTCTACATAACTTGGATTCTCTAGATCATTTGTTTCGCTCCACGCAGTATTTCTTGTTTGGTTAGCCGGTTCTCAGACGACTGCAGAAGTCAATCAACGTGGAGCCTTGATGACCGCTTGGGAATACCAGGCGCTGTAAACTTGTATATATGCTTGGTTAGAGGCTGAAACAAATTGAAGACATTAAATCGGTTGCAGAATAAAGGAAATGAACGTTGTCATAAAAAGATGAAAGAGGAAACATTCAATTACCAATGGTAACTCTAACGCTTGTTTTTTTTTTACAGTATATTCCCCAAATATTATATTGTAGCAAAGGTGTCAAATTCAAGGGTGAAAGGGACGCAACTCTTTCCGTCGGAAAATGTCTTAGACGCTGCAACGCACAGCAATGTACACCGAACACTGGTGTAATGCCGTTCTGTCAATTTCTCCAAGCGACCTGCTTTTATGGAGTCCAGACACACCTCATTACCATGCGTGTAACGCGACTTTGCGTGACTGTACGAGACCGTAAATATTAAAAGTCACGGACGCCATCTTGGACCCTTTCTTTTCTCAACCCACAGGCCAGACAGACGTTTGGGAGGTAAGCCATTCCTTTTTTCCCCATATATATAATATAGGAAATAAAGAATTTTAACATAATTTAGTCTTTTTCATCCAAACCTTGTAGTTTTTTTTTTTAAAATAACACGACTAGAATATTACGTTTTGCTGCACAAAGGAGTTGTACAAATGATTATCTTTTTAACACGCTTTTGTGTGCGATGACAACTGACCGTGTTTTGTTTTGTTGGTATCTCTGCGGTCAGAGAATGGCCACATTCCATGTGTCCAGCGTTAACTCGGCTTCTTCGATGGAACAATCATTCTACCCTAAATCCGTATCTTTAAATAATATCGGCTCTGGACTTGCGCCAAACCTTGAACTACGTCTGTCGAGAGACGAAGCCTCGATTTCGGATTACTCTTAGTTCCATCATCAAGTTGTTTTTGCTGGCATTGTCTGAAAATGACAGAGAACTTTCGATAAAAATCAACAGGAATCTGTAACATTTTTCTGGGAAATTCGGACATCTTATTTTGATATTCCATATCTTCATAAAATGGCCACCTTTGTAGTCTCTTTTCAGATTATACCTGGAATCCCATTTTTTTATAAGCAAAAGAAACCCGCGAATTTTAATTTGCTCTCGGATTGACGCTTTTTATACAGACCAGACAGCGAGTCTCCCTGTGAAGTAATGGCTATTAAGCAAGCTAATCTTACTGACCATTACTACGACAGTTGAGGATAGAATAAGGTAAGTTTAATAAATACTGGAGTAATAAATATAGAATAGCAGTTAGTTTAGTATTGTATGGATCCATCGTTCTTCTGAGACCATGGACCTGCGTCCGAAGAGTTATGTCCTCCCCAGGGTACAGGTCAGGGGAAGGTTTTATGAGAGGTCGGCAGTTGCGCATGCCGCACATTTCCCAGCTCCTGCCACCAATGTTGTCCAAGAGAAAGGTAGAGATCAATCGCCGCAGTGTTGCCACAGCAAAATTGAACATGACATCAGACTGTTTTAGGGACTTTACCTTTGGATTTGAATTCACTACACAGTCGCAGTTGATCGAGCGAGACAAGCTTGCTAACCAATACACCATGTGGTAGTGCCCAGTGTTGGTTTTTATATCTGTTTATCTATGAGTGAAAATTTCTTTTCATAATTTAAAGTAAATGACACGTTTTTATTGTGTTAAGCAAGCAATGTTATGGCCGAGCATGTATCAAGTTTTCCTCGAAAGGAGGGTGGCTTTTAACTGACATTTTTCAACATCTCCCTATATTTCTGAGATGAGTTATTGTAATTGTTTACACTATTTACATTGTTCGGACTGTTGTCTTCGTTTTTTATTTGCTGTATTCACGACGTTTCGGTCGTTGTACGTCCGGGCCTTCATCAGGTGATTGGAATTTCGAACTGAATCCTTTATTTCGTTCACCGGGGTAGATTCTGTTAGTTCAAATCAAGACGAATCATTGTATGCGATACTCAGTCAACCCACCACAAGGATGTGACACATGTTCCTTTTTAATATGGGATACCCATACGGGCCAAGGACAAAAGTTACCTAGTCCCCGCGAGCATTTTAAGGCTGACATCGGTATGTACCACCCCTCGCTCTTTAGTGCAATGAGGAAGGTGATGCCATGGAAGTGGAATCATCGGAAGTACTCTTCCTTTATTAGAATATCGTGAACTGCTCCAAAGCAGAACAAAACAGAATCGGAAGAGAACAGATACTATACTTTGATCTATTTACTCTCATCTTCGCGGTGGCGGGATGGGACATAAGGGCGTTTGTAATAAACGTACGTATGGGCCACGGTCAAAAATTGCTCAGTCCCCACGAACAGTGTTACTTTGATATCGGTATCCACAAACTCTCCTTCTTTTGGTGAGATGAGGAAGGTGCTGCCGCAGAGTTGA
Source organism: Acanthosepion lycidas (assembly GCA_963932145.1). Classification (NCBI taxonomy): domain Eukaryota; kingdom Metazoa; phylum Mollusca; class Cephalopoda; order Sepiida; family Sepiidae; genus Acanthosepion; species Acanthosepion lycidas. The sequence goes on along the minus strand of OZ010588.1, from coordinate 44,480,944 downwards.
AATCCTCGCGTCCAGGCACTCCTCAAAACTCTTTCCGCAAACTTCCCGAAGACACAAACACGACAGAGAGGTGAAGAATTACTACACACCGATTCCAACTTTCACACAACTACCCTTGTATAACGCGCGTGAATCCATCTTTTCTCTACTCTCTAGTTAGGAGTTAATTGCTGGGCAAACTGTTTAGCTTTAGTTGGCAATCAGTCTAGGAGAAGGAACAACTCTGAATTTAAAACTGATTGGGCGTGTGGCTGGAACCTTCATCCTGTGAACACCTACTTGTTACGGTAACTACAGCAATAATATCTACGTGGTGAGGCTGTGACCTTATACTCCATATTAGCTCCATCGGATTAGCACACACGCACACACACACACGTACACACACTATATTAAGGTTATGACATTTTGTAAAATAATTGATTCCTGTATCATACATAATTCGATGAACTTTTGTTAAAAAATAATGAAGAAGAGTTTAATTCCGCTTATTTGAAAAATGTCCTCCATAACACAAAATTTGGAAAATTGTATATAAGTAGTACTTTCTGGAGTTTCCTGGAGTTTCTAGAACTTTATGGAATCATCTGGAATACATAATTACTATCCAATTACATCATTAGCAAATTGAAAAATAAAACTTCTGAAATATTTTTTTTTTTTTTTTTTCCCGGTATAACGTATATAGTAAAATTGAATTTTCGATTTACGAGTAACCTTTTTCAAGAACTAAAACAAATTAATGCTTTTTTCGTTAATTGTGAATAAAATTTCATCGATTTATGACGCAGGAACTTAGGGTTACAAAAATTTCATAGTCCTAATATATATATATATCGAGTGTAGCAGCAAAATTATCTAAATAGTGTAAAAGCAAAATTGTCCATTTGTTAGATTAAGCTTTGAATCTTAGAAATGATTAAAGATATCTTACTGGAATTCACCGAGGTTTTTATAACACTATTGAACTCTACCTTGAGCAATAAGAATGTATAATTATTCTCCAAGCTTAACAGAAGAATCGTGATGAAATAATTCATAAACGAAAATGACATGTTCATCATTAATCATAGCTAAGGATCGGAAGCTCATGAATGATTCAAATAAATTCAATATATATATATATATATATATATATATATATATATATATTATCCCAGGATCATTTTCAAAATTATTCATGATGATCTTCACCCTCTCTAACCTTCTAACTTTCTGTCCTGGAGTAACAAGGTGCCTCACAGGTTTAACGTACGATTTCATTTACAAATATTTTTTCATTACTCTTTGGACTCTCATAACTGAAACTCCTCTCTTACCTGCCAAACGTTTTATGAATTGAGTTGGATCTTTTCTAATTGATCTCTCTAGCTCTAAATTGAAATGATGATCCCTCTTCCTGTTGTGACCTCCCAATCCAGTTTTCGTCTCTACTGTTCGATCTTTCTAAACATATTCACCATTTTTTGATGGTTCTTAAATGGACTTTGCAGGTGGAAGCCAGAGTATCAATGTTGGTACCATTACTGAAGGCTTGAATGATCTTTTTCTTCTCACCATTGCTCAGTTGAGAAGGCAATGGGGATGAAACAAAACCGTTTTAACCTATTCTCTTTCTAGATGAATAACTCAAAGAATTTTCAGTGATTCTTACAAAAAATAGTAACAAGATGGCTAAACGTCTTATCTGAAAACCTAGGAAAAAAAAGAAACTTAATTAGTTTAGTGTTTGTTTAGATATTAAACATTTTGTGGGCTGGACAATTATACTGTTATACGATTTGGACAATTTTGTTGTTACCTACAGTACATAACCTGGTCAATATCTACATGGGTAATTACTTGTGAATACCATGGGCTGAAAGCTTAGATGTGCGGGTGGTGTAATGGATAAACGGCCCGGAATTGGATGTCGGAGAGCCGATTTCGAATTCGAGTCGCTTTCGTTATATTCACTTAGGCGCAAATACCATTGGGAAAGACATAAGTCTAAATGTTTTCCCCCGCAGTTAGAGACTAATTAGTAGGACTTCTGTCAGTAAATTATCATTTATGAAAAATTCTTACAATCTGAAAATATTTCTGGCTTTAAATAACCTGTAAAAGGTTGGTAAGCCGTAAAAACAAATCACTCATTATGTATTCAACCGAGGAGTATAGAAAATAAAAGAACGCTAACTAGCTAATATGTTTGAAGGTAACGTCTTTAAAGTTACTACTGGATGAGCCATGACCGATGTCCCGCCGGCCAAAATAGCAGTCGTGTCTGTAGTGTTTAAAATGTCGAGAAAGGCAATCTACTTTGTTGGCAATGAACAGATAACCATTGCATTTGACTATCGTCAGTCTATTTCTATCTTGGCTTCTGTAATAGTTATTGACATCTGTGAGTGGCTTGGTTCAGCCATTGGCCAAGTGCTTTCAAAATACGTCGTCGGATGTACTCGTCTCGGCTATTTTGCCTAGTATAAACTCGCTCTGGCTTGCAATGAAGTAGACGAGGGGGAGCGAGGTGAATAAATGATCGTCTGCAACTACCCACTTCAGTCCACAAGGAGGAACTCACGAGGAATTAGCGGCATAAATATATTGGTGATCACACACATTACTCTTATGATTCATCAGAAAATTATGCTCATATCTTTTTCTTTTGTTATAATGACAACGTTTCCGCAGTTGTACCATCTAGCCCACTTCAGGAGTCTGTCTCATCTTCAGAGAAATAATTGAGCTTAACAATTTTAACAAAATATTGCAATGATAATCATTAATGTGAATGTTGGTCGTTATTTCAAGAAGGGAATGCATATGAAAAGATTTGTCATTGACAATTTTTTCCATTTCACTGAAACAGGCGTTAAACATTTCTGTCTTCCTTTCTTTCTTTTATTTTCCAAGTAGCATCTTTGATACGTATTTTGACTTTCCACGCGATCAAAATGGAATATTCCATTATTTACAAGATATTGGCAAGACGTAACGGTTTTGCGAACTAAGAAAATAACAAAGGGAGAAACAAGCACAATTATACAGGGTGTTTCAAAAAGAATACGCCAAAATCATCACGTGATGTGTCAATAACGAAAAAACTTACAAATCTCTAGCATGAACACATGTGTTGTATATACATTCAAGTTTTATTTCATGTTTTATAAGTGGTCACCACCGGCAGCGCAGACAGCATCAAGCCGATATGAGAATTCCTCCCAAACGCACCTCAGCATGTCACGGTCCACCGTGTTGATTGCAGCTGTTATTCGATCTTTCAAGTCATCGATACTTGCTGGAAGTGCTGGAACATAAACTTGGTCTTTAACATCCCCCCACAAGAAAAAGTCACACACAGCGAGGTCCGGGGATCTGGCAGGCCAAGCACAGAGAGCAAGGGTCTTTAGCACCTCTCCTCCCAATCTATCGCTGAGGCACGTTTTCATTCAGATAAGCCCTAACCCCGAGATGCCAATGGGGTGGTGCTCCATGTTGCTGAAAAATGAAGTCATTCGAATCTGCCTGCATTGTGACAAAGGCATTTGTTTTCACGAACTCAAGCACTGTTTTTGCGTGCTTCAGTTCGCGAAAACAAATGCCATTGTCGCAAAAACAAATGCCATTGTCACAAAAACAAATGCCTTCTGCTGAGGAGTTGCGATTTTGATTGATCTTTCCACAATTCAGCTGAACTAGAAGTTATACTAACGACAGTGATGAAACTGACACCCAATCAAACTTTGATAACTACTCTATCAAATAACCACTGATTGAGTCCACTACAATGCTATAGACCTGAAAAAATAGCGCAATGATTTTGGCGTATTCTTTTTGAAACACCCTATATAATAATAATAATAATAATAATAATAATAATAATAAATAGTAAATGAAGAAGAAAAAGAAGGAAGAAAGGGAAGATGGAGGAGGCGATACTGTTCTTACGCGTTTAACGTCTGCTTCAGTGAAATAGAAAACCTCGTCAATTTTGAATCCTTTCATTGGTAAACTATTATTTCTTTAAATAATGACCCGGATTCATACTTATGATTGTCACTGCAATATTTTCTTAAAGTTGTTCAACTGTAATATTTAACGATATAATACGAGCATTTTATAGTCGTGGAATCAGCAAACAACTTTGGAATTATGATTCATCAGAAAATTGCTCATATCTTTTTTTCTTTTGTTATAATCACAACGTTTAAACATTTGTACCATCTAGCCCACTTCAGGAGTCTGTCGATTCGGGTAACCTTCAGAGAAATTTGAACTGAACTCTTTATTTAATCTACGGAGTAGATTGTTCTCGACCCGTTCAACTTTGTTATCTTTTGATATCGATTTTTGTGATCTTAAAATAAACAGTAGGAATTCAAAGAATTCGGTCCGAAATAGAATCCAACACGTAATTCTCTACCGTAAGATGTTGTTTGTGGACTACTGATCATTAGTTTACCAAAATTGTTACTGTAATTTCTTTCTCACCTCTATTCTTTCTCATCCTATTCTTTCTGTCGTCGTCTTACGATTTATTCAACGCTGTATTAATGATTACCTAGTACTAGTCTTGTCTTTAGATTTTTACTGGAATTATGAAACGAGGTGTTTTCACTTAGATTTTTTTAAATGAGGAATTATCATCATTATATATATATATCTATATCTCTCTCTCTCTCTCTCTATATATATATATATATATATATATATATATATATATATTTCTTTATTCGAACTGTTCGTAATATTATCGCTTTATCAATGAATGCCAACGCGAGTTTCAATATCGCATATAATAATATATTTTATTTAATTACAGACTTCGTTAGCCAATGTGTGTGTGCGTGTGTTGGAAGGCTCATCCGAACGTGAGAGAGAGAGAGAGAGAGAGAGAGAGAGAGAGAGAGAGAGAGAGAGAGAGAGAGAGAGAGAGAGATTTAATTTCAGTTAGGTTCGAAACATTCACTTACGCACAAATACATCGTGGAATGGTGTGGGTTTATCTCTTCTCCCAAGGTATGGGCTAAATAGTAGGACGTGCATCTGGAACAAATTATTGTTATTCTCAAGAAATTGCTAAATGAATAATTAGTAGCTAAATGATTATTCTTATAATCCCAAACATATTTCGGCTTCAAACAACCCACCAAAAGGTTGATAAAGCGTAAAAAATAAAATCAGTCAATCAAATTCAGATTGTCATTGGGCTGACTCACATAAAGAAAAAAAAAAGGTCTGTTATGTGAAAATGCTTTTTGCTGACTTTAACACAATCAATCCCGTGTAGACTATAGTCGCAAAACTCACACGACTAGGACTATCTCAACACATTAGTCGTTGGGTTCATGGATGTAGCGGTGACTTACCTTGCCGACCCAAAAGGGCCAGAGTCGCGTGTATGTTTTGCAAGGAGACGGCGAATCGACGAGCTTCGGACGGACGGTGAATCTGACAGCACTTCCCGCTAATTGTGGTGGTGTCGCTTGTAGCCATTTTTATTGGCTGGTTTTGAGTGCTCATTGGCTACATGTTGGCTGGGTAAGGTGTATAAAAATATGGTATGCTCATTTAACAGGTGTTGAGCTTGTCGTTCGGAACGGTGAGTGGCGTATTGGAGATCGAGGTAAGAAGTGCGGAGTTGTTTTGCCAAATAAACCTATTGGACTCGTCCTTCCCTTCTTTTCCTGTGTGTGTGTGTGTGCTTCCAATCAATTTTTGCAACAATAGACTTTCTGAAAAATGGTTGACAAACTGTCAAAATAGGCACGTACCTCTTCCCCACTTTCATGTTCAGAACTGATGTCCTAGAGCAGTGGTTCCCAACCACTGTGCCGCGACACATTAGTGTGCCGCGGAATGATTACTGGTGTGCCGCGAAGAGATAATACCTAGAAGCCATTTAATTTCATTTTGTTTAATAAAGACATTCAATTTCTTAATCATAATGACACCGCTCAATTACATTTAAGTAATATTCGTTAGGAATCGGAATCGGTAAAAATTTAGGTATTGTTTTATCACCAGTTTATATCGTCTATATATCTCGTTCACAATATTTACAGATTATTTGTAGATATTTTTTATTAAATATTTAGGTGTTGTAAATTAAAGCTTTAGTAAGACAACCAAAAGCAAATTAAATATAATAAAAATTCTTTTAGATTTATTTTTTTTCAATTTTAGATTCAATTTACCCTTAATTATGGACAAGTTTCTGAAAAGAAAAGGTGATGTTGACAAGAATAATTCTACAACGTCATTTAAAAAACCAAAAGTTCACCGGTTGTATAGTGATGATTACTTGAAATTTGCATTTCACTGGACTGGAGATACACAGATTCCTTCTCCGCTATGTGTTGTTTGCGGCCAAATGCTGTCTAATGGAGCAATGGTTCCAAGTAAAATGAAAAGACATCTTACTACTAATCATCCTAGTCTTCAAACTAAAAATGTCGATTATTTTCAACGGTTATTAGAATCAAATGCAAGGCAAAGTCATCTATTTAAAAAAACAGTAACCGTGTCTGAAAAAGCTCAATTAGCTTCATATGAGGTGGCCGAAATTATTAATCGAAGTCCCAAGTTCTTGCAGAATCAGTGATCCTTCCAGCATGCAAAAAGATGGTGAAAATTATGCTTGGTGATAAGGCCGAAAAAGAAATTAGCAGGATCCCTCTTTCAAACAATACAATTCAACGAAGGATTCTTGACTTGTCTGATAATATTGAGGAAAATGTAATGTCCAAATTTCAAAAATAGTTTGCTCTCCAAATTGATGAATCCAGTGACATCAGTAATCATGCACAGATGAAGATGCCATAATTAATCAATTTCTATGCTGCAAACAGTTGCCCACAACTACAAAAGGTCAAGATATTTTTGATACAATCACAATATGCATCGAAAAATATGGCTTATCCTGGAGTTTATGCGTGGGAATATGTACCAATGGAGCACCATCAATGGTTGGTTCTGTAAAAAGTTTCACATCTTTAGTAGAAAAACAGAATCCTTACATCGTGCGAACTCATTGTTTTTTTACACAGAGAGGTATTAGTTTCAAAGACAGCACAAAATGAACTAAAAAGGTGATGAATCAAGGGATTGAAATGGTAAATTTCATAAAAACTCGCCCTTTGAAGTCCAGAATTTTTGAGTTGCTGTGCAAGAATATGAATTCTCATTGTGTTTACTATTGCACACAAGTAAGGTGGTTATTTGAATGGAAACGTGCTATCTCGCGTAATTGAGCTTCAGAAAGAACTTTTTATTTGTTTTTGAAAATGAAAAACTTGATAGATTTTGTAACTACCTTAAAAATGAATTGTGGATGTCTAAAATAGAGTAATTAAATGAGATATTTAGACATCTCAATAGTCTGAGCAGCAATATGCAAGGCAGAAATGAAAATATTCTTACGACAACAGATAAATTAGTTGCTTTTAAGAAGAAAAGTTGCAATATGGAAGAAAAGAATGAAGGTAGATGATTTGGATATATTTCCCTTAGTTTTCAAAACCTGCGTTACCAAGATGATTTCCATTATTAGTGAGCATTTGACATGTTTAGAAAATAAAATTGAAGATCATTTTCCCTCAATCAGCATTGAAGAATTTGATTGGATTCGCAATCCGTTCCTAGATTTATCAGTCATCAACCTTTTCAATTTTGAGTTATGTGAAGAGGAAGAATTAGCAAGCCTTTCCAGTGATCGTGGTCTCAAATTGAAGTACGCACAACTGCTATTGGACGCCTTTTGGATTTCTGTTATGGAAGAGTATCCAACTCTCAGTAAAAAAAGCCATCAAAATCTTACTGCAATTCTCAACTTCGTACCTATGTGAACTGGGATTTTCTTACCTAAACAACATTAAAACGTGAAAGACTTAAAAATATTGAAGAAGAGTTAAGAGTGTGTCTCTCTCACATTCGCCCAAATATTGCAGCAGTCGTCAAGAAGAATCAGGCACAACTGTCCCACTGACATTCACCATTATTATTTTATACCCGATATTGAATACAGGATATGTTGATTTATGGGAATAAAAATTCTTCTTATTTAATATTCTTTGGTTTTTATTATTTTATTGCAAAAAGGCTTTATGAGTTAAAAATATTTATTTGTTGTGATAGGTGTGCCGCGAAAATTTAAAGAACTCAATAGTGTGCCGCCATGTAAAAATATTTGGGAAACAATGACCTAGAGGAATGTTTATTTAATCTTTTGTACACCATCTACACTTGTGATGGCATCCTTATCCCCCCCACACACGATCATTAAGTTTGCGGACGACAATACGGTAGTTGGACTTATTTCTGGAGGGGCGGATTACAGGAATACAATAGAAAGTTTTGCTGTATATAGCTCGGAGAATAACTTTGAATTTTAAACATCAAACGAGTTGGTGGTAGACTTTCGGATAAATGTAACATTATATGTCCCTTTGGTCATCGACGGTGGTTGTGTGGAGAGGGTGAAGAAAATGACGTTTCTAGGAACGTGAACTGCAGAGACTTTTGGACTAGCAATATCACAGCGATAAACAAGAAGGCGTGCCAGCGTCACTACTGAGAATCCGCGGCCAAATTTATTTACAAAGGGAGATGCTGACGACCTTCAACCGCTGTTCTGTTGAGAGTGTACTGGCGTACGACATCCATGTTTGGCAATACCAGCTGCTCGGCAGCGAACCACAGGGCCTTCCAGAGCGTTGTAGATGTTGCCGAGGAAATAATCGGCTACTTGCTGCCGTCCTTGGAGGACACACCTAATTTTTTTTTCGTCGCAGCAGAGCAGAAAACATAATGAACGACCGTATCCAGTTATTTAATCTGTTACACTTAGGGCGACGTTTTAGATCGATTATTTCCAGGAAAAAGCACTTGAGGGACAGCCTTTTTCCTTAGGCCGTGCTTTCGACGAACGCTGCCTCACGCGGACAATTTTAAACGTGTTTTAAACGTTAATACTTTTTCTTCCTTCGATGCTATGTGTGTTTGTCTTAAATATGTTGTGTGTATTTGTGTGTGCGTGTGTGTGTGTATTTTTGTGTGTGTGTGTGTATTTTTTGTGATGGAACACCTGGGGGCGACTGTCCAATTTTATTGTGCATTGCACAGTGACAAGAAGAATAAATAAATAACAAGACCCCTCTCTACCTCCATATGTTTATACTTATTTAAGTTTCAGTATCTATCTATCTATCTATCTATCTATCTATCTATCTATCTATCTATCTCATTCTGTTCCTTCTATCTATCTATCTATCTATCTATCTATCTATCTATCTATCTATCTATCTCATTCTGTTCCTTCTATCTATCTATCTATCTATCTATCTATCTATCTATCTATCTATCTCATTCTGTTCCTTCTATCTATCTATCTATCTATCTATCTCATTCTGTTCCTTCTATCTATCTATCTATCTATCTATCTATCTATCTATCTATCTATCTATCTCATTCTGTTCCTTCTATCTATCTATCTATCTATCTATCTATCTATCTATCTATCTATCTATCTATCTATCTATCTATCTCATTCTGTTCCTTCTATCTATCTATCTATCTATCTATCTATCTATCTATCTCATTCTGTTCCTTCTATCTATCTATCTATCTATCTATCTATCTATCTATCTATCTATCTATCTATCTATCTATCTATCTATCTCATTCTGTTCCTTCTATCTATCTATCTATCTATCTATCTATCTATCTATCTATCACAACGCTTTCCTATCTGTTTTCCCGTTTATCAATCACACACACACACACACTTTCTCTCTCTCTTTCTCTCTCTCTCTCACGGTCTCTCAGTTGGTTTATATTTGTAAAAGGGGGAATCTCAATAGTAAAATCTCAACATGACAGTAAAAAAAATGCCGTCACTTCGAATGAAGACACATAAGAGAGAAAGAAAAAAAAGATATGACGGAGAGAAAAATAAAAGAGTTAAAATGAGAAAGAAAAGCACAATAAGAAATAATCGAAGACATAAAAGTAAAAAAAAATTATTAAAATCAAACAGAAACACATTTAAAGAATATAAAAATCAAATCTTCAATGCTTAAAATACACTGCAGTTGAATTCATCCGTATTTTTAAAGCGTTTTTAATATTTTCAATGCTTTTAACAGCAAAAATATGTATTTACGAATCTATTTCATTCCATAATTTCCTTTGTTTTACCCATCATCCATTGCTGTTTTCCGGTCGACAGAATTCCACCGGCCAAGTGCTGACAATCTGACGTCACTGGGTTTGAATTTTTGCGATGATAAAAATATATACGCCGAATTTATTTCTGGATGGCTTAAAACTTCTCTTGCCCTCCTAATCAGAAAAGAAAAAAATCTTTCCAAATTTTTTTTTTTATAAATTTATTAGCTTTAAACTTCATTATATTGATACCTGCAGCAGCATGGAAAACTCATGCTTCGATAGGTATTGCGCATGTGTTTTGACACTAAAATATTGGATAGCGGGAAAAATAACGTTATTAAACAAAAAGCTACGATAAGTAATGCACACCCATGCACCTAAAGAATATACGTGCATGTAAGCAAATATATACTCACGTAAATGTGTGCAGGCCTGTAGAATGTTTTATGCAGGAATAAAAAAAGAATATTTATATATGTCTACACCTATCTCTTCATATGGAATCATAGATATGATTATATAACTATCTAACACCTAGATGACGGAGCAATAGTGGTTTTAACCTGGGTACAATATGTAAATCGGGTAGTCGATCACGATTAACCCATGAGGGTCGTAGGGGCAACACATGTACTGCAGCCATGGCAACATTAGTGTGTATTGAGAAAGATACGTCACAGATGGAGTCTGACTCTCTCCACGCTGGTTTGAATTCAGAATTTTACTTCTCTTAGACTGGTTGCCAAACACGGCTATAGGGCCCAGTCTCACCAGCTATTTACTCGTAGCTTGAATGTAAGGAACACGATTTCTTCGATTTCGCATTATGAGCCGCATTTGCCATTACGTGCCCTGATGATGACTTAAGAAAGTCGAAAGCTTAGAGCATATTCCTTCCGAAATGAACTTTGGGCAATTTCTGACGGAATTTCCTCCTTATCTGAGAAGGATTATTCGTAAGTTGCAAAAGTCGATTAATAAAGGCTAATCGACATAAAATGTCTGTTTTGTTTAATATATATCTATATCTATATATATCTATATATATATATATATATATATATATATATATATATATATATATATATATATATTATTATTATTATTATTATTTATTTGCTCTGATTTACATTGAGCTCTCTGGATTATATCCTCCCTTGAATTATTCATACGGATTACCAAACACATCTTTATATATATATATATATATATATATATATATGTGTGTGTGTGTGTGTGTGTGTGTGTATGTATGTATTAATTGGTGCAGTATATACAATATTATAAAGAAGTAATCATCCAAAGAATTAATCTGTAAAGTTAATGTAATTAAAGGCGAAATCACTTCGCTAACAGATCAATAAAATAACTAAGCATTTATGCATCTTAATTTTAAACATACGGATCGCGTCATTCACAGAGTTGCTAATAAGTTAATATTTTATTGATCTGTTAGCGAAGTGATTTCGCCTTTAATTACATTAACTTTGCAGATTAATTCTTTGGATGATTACTTCTTTATAATAATAATAATAATAATAATAATAATAATAATAATAATAATAATAATAATATAATCAAAATGATCAGTTTATTTTTTAACATCCAAATTTTTCTGTTATGTCGACAACATTTGTTTTTGTAGACATATGGCTATAGAGATACAAATATATATATATATACTAACTAAATTATTTTCCTAAATTTTTAAACATTTTTACTATTCAGGGTGGTCTAAAAGTTTTGTCACCCCTACCAAAAAGTAATGAGAATAGTAGAAGTAATAATACAGTAATACAAAGTAATGAGAGTCAGTTTATTCACGTTCGTTGATAGTCTCATACATCGAGTAGATCTGTATGAAGATCATTTTTGTGTCAGCCATCGGAAATAGAAAATTATATTATGTAGGGGTGACAAGATTTTCAGACCACCCTGTAGAATGAAATATTGATAGAAATCAATTACAGTATCCCTTGAGCATTTTCACTTCGATTTAAAAATTTATTCACACGATTTTAAAATATTAATGTGCTTAAAACATCCCTAGATTTGACGAGCTTAAAACGTCTCCCGATTTGACGAGCTTAAAACGTCTCCCGATTTGACGAGCGTTTTAAGCTCCCGATTTGACGAGCTTAAAATTTTGCTTAATTCCCTGAAAAAGTTGAACACCCAAAACTAAAACTCTTTCATACTTTTCTTTATAAACTTTAAAAACATTTATTTTTATTTTTGAAAATTATGTACTAACGTTAACTGCTGGTAACATAGTGTGCATACGTTCTTTGCGGGTGTGGAGCAATAAAAAATGCTTTACTTACTTAGAAAAGATTACATTCTTGAATATGACAAAACGCGGGCATATTTTAACAAAGTAACTCTCGTAACAGTGCACCGTGTGTACCTGGGATTTAGACGGTGATGCAGTTTACGTAAGCCTTTGTAAACTATTTCGTGAGTCCAACCGCATAAATCAAAGACGCACTTTTATGTACCGTGTCCATACGGGCGGTCATGGTTCTCTACAACTTCCTTTCCTTTGTAGCTTTTAGAATTTTTTTTTTTTACTATCGTTTCCACTTCCAAATCTGTCATCCATTTATACAAGTCCGGTAGGTAGGATAACTAACAGGTGTTTCCCTCTGGCCTTCTTTTCTTCAATAGGGCTTTCTTTTTTTTTTTTTTTTATTCGAAATGACCTTTTGGTTTCCATTTTCCGTAAACTTTCGTCATTACTCATATGTTATTCTCAGCATGTTTCTGTAGAACCACAAGTCTCCTTTTCATGTGTGAGGAAATTGCCCCTCGTTCACTAGAGGATGATCGATATTGCATAGCGGTTCAGGACTGTTTTCTTTTTTTCTGACGAAAAATATTTTGTTTAGCTTTTGGAAGGCTTCTTTCTACATTTTATTGCATACATGCCCTTCTTATTCAATTAGAACCATTTCAGAAAGGTCGTATTATGACCCTTCCAAAGGCAATGTACTAGAGGCTCTAATTAAGTCTGAATTAGTTAAGCATCTCACCTGGCAGGGTCTTCTTTTAGATGAGGAATATGGCTTTTGAAGTGATAATTTATTTTAATCTACTGCAAAATGAGCAAAATCGGGCATTTATTCAATGTTATAATTTTATTTGACGGTAGTGTATTTTGCGTTTAACGTGCAGCAAATTATGAACAGTCTTCGACCCAAAATAAAAAAGGTCAGATTTTCAAGGAAGATATGTGCTCTTTATCGTTAATGACCTTTGAAATATTTAAGCTGCATAAGGAATCTATCTATCTATCTATCTATCTATCTATCTATCTATCTATCTATCTATCTATCTATCTATCTATGTCAGTCTGTTTAATATCTATCTATCTATCTATCTATCTATCTATCTATCTATCTATCTATGTCAGTCTGTTTAATATCTATCTATCTATCTATCTATCTATGTCAGTCTGTTTAATATCTATCTATCTATCTATCTATCTATCTATCTATCTATCTATGTCAGTCTGTTTAATATCTATCTATCTATCTATCTATCTATCTATCTATCTATCTATCTATCTATGTCAGTCTGTTTAATATCTATCTATCTATCTATCTATCTATCTATCTATCTATCTATCTATCTATCTATGTCAGTCTGTTTAATATCTATCTATCTATCTATCTATCTATCTATCTATGTCAGTCTGTTTAATATCTATCTATCTATCTATCTATCTATCTATCTATCTATGTCAGTCTGTTTAATATCTATCTATCTATCTATCTATCTATCTATCTATCTATCTATCTATCTATCTATCTATCTATCTATCTATGTCAGTCTGTTTAATATCTATCTATCTATCTATCTATCTATCTATCTATCTATCTATCTATCTATCTATCTATCTATCTATCTATGTCAGTCTGTTTAATATCTATCTATCTATCTATCTATCTATCTATCTATCTATCTATCTATCTATCTATCTATCTATGTCAGTCTGTTTAATATCTATCTATCTATCTATCTATCTATCTATCTATCTATCTATCTATCTATCTATCTATCTATCTATGTCAGTCTGTTTAATATCTATCTATCTATCTATCTATCTATCTATCTATGTCAGTCTGTTTAATATCTATCTATCTATCTATCTATCTATCTATATATCTATCTATCTATCTATCTATCTATCTATCTCAGTCTGTTTAATATCTATCTATCTATCTATCTATCTATCTATATATCTATCTATCTATCTATCTATCTATCTGTCTATCTATCTATCTATCTATCTATCTATCTCAGTCTGTTTAATATCTATCTATCTATCTATCTATCTATCTCAGTCTGTTTAATATCTATCTATCTATCTATCTATCTATCTATCTATCTATCTATCTATCTATCTATCTCAGTCTGTTTAATATCTATCTATCTATCTATCTATCTATCTATCTATCTATCTATCTATCTATCTCAGTCTGTTTAATATCTATCTATCTATCTATCTATCTATCTATCTATCTATCTATCTCAGTCTGTTTAATATCTATCTATCTATCTCAGTCTGTTTAATATCTATCTATCTATCTATCTATCTATCTATCTATCTATCTCAGTCTGTTTAATATCTATCTATCTATCTATCTATCTATCTATCTATCTATCTATCTATCTATCTATCTATCTCAGTCTGTTTAATATCTATCTGTCTATCTATCTATCTATCTATCTATCTATCTATCTATCTATCTATCTATCTATCTATGTCAGTCTGTTTAATATCTATCTATCTATCTATCTATCTATCTATCTATCTATCTATCTATCTATCTATCTATCTATCTATCTATCTATGTCAGTCTGTTTAATATCTATCTATCTATCTATCTATCTATCTATCTATCTATGTCAGTCTGTTTAATATCTATCTATCTATCTATCTATCTATCTATCTATCTATCTATCTATGTCAGTCTGTTTAATATCTATCTATCTATCTATCTATCTATCTATGTCAGTCTGTTTAATATCTATCTATCTATCTATCTATCTATCTATCTATCTATCTATCTATCTATCTATCTATGTCAGTCTGTTTAATATCTATCTATCTATCTATCTATCTATCTATCTATCTATCTATCTATGTCAGTCTGTTTAATATCTATCTATCTATCTATCTATCTATCTATCTATCTATCTATCTATGTCAGTCTGTTTAATATCTATCTATCTATCTATCTATGTCAGTCTGTTTAATATCTATCTATCTATCTATCTATATATATATCTATCTATCTATCTATCTATCTCAGTCTGTTTAATATCTATCTATCTATCTATCTATATATCTATCTATCTATTTATCTATCTATCTATCTATCTGTCTATCTATCTATCTATCTATCTATCTCAGTCTGTTTAATATCTATCTATCTATCTATCTATCTATCTCAGTCTGTTTAATATCTATCTATCTATCTATCTCAGTCTGTTTAATATCTATCTATCTATCTATCTCAGTCTGTTTAATATCTATCTATCTATCTATCTATCTATCTATCTATCTATCTATCTCAGTCTGTTTAATATCTATCTATCTATCTATCTATCTATCTATCTATCTATCTATCTATCTATCTATCTATCTATCTATCTATCTCAGTCTGTTTAATATCTATCTATCTATCTATCTATCTATCTATCTATCTATCTATCTATCTCAGTCTGTTTAATATCTATCTATCTATCTATCTATCTATCTATCTATATATCTATCTATCTATCTATCTCAGTCTGTTTAATATCTATCTATCTATCTATCTATCTATCTCAGTCTGTTTAATATCTATCTATCTATCTCAGTCTGTTTAATATCTATCTATCTATCTATCTATCTATCTATCTCAGTCTGTTTAATATCTATCTATCTATCTATCTATCTATCTATCTATCTATCTATCTCAGTCTGTTTAATATCTATCTGTCTATCTATCTATCTATCTATCTATCTATCTATCTATCTATCTATCTATCTATCTCAGTCTGTTTAATATCTATCTATCTATCTATCTATCTATCTATCTATCTCTCTATCTATCTCAGTTTGTTAATATCTATTAAAATATATAGAGATATTGAAAGAGCGAAATATAGCGAGTGAGTGAAAGAGAGAGAATGAGAGAGGGAGGCAGAGGGAGTGAGAAAAAGCGGCTGCTTCATAAAAATAGTATTAAGCTGAAAAAAACTCATGACATTATGTTGCCTGTTCATATAAACGTCTTCTTTTTATGACTTAAGATAGCGTTTCTCATTTTGGTTAATGAATATTTAAAAACACAGCTCATCAGATAAAGTATTTTCTTCGCTCTCTTCCTTCACTCCCCTTCAACCGACCTTCTATTCAAAGAAGAGAAAAGGGAAAGTGGGGGGCGGAGAAGGACATTAAATGATCTCTAAATTCTGGGAAGCGCTGCACTGTATCTCTGCTCATACGTTTCTATCAGTGTTGGCTATAAATGTCAGCGAGAAGTTCTCTTAAGTGAAATATTAAATTCATAAACACCCCCACACCTATACACATACAGAGAGAGAGAGAGAGTGAGAGAGAGAGAGAGTGGGGGTGGAAGAGAGCGAGAAGGGTGGAAAGGAGAGAGAGAGGTGGAGAGAGAAAGAGTGCAGATGAACAGAGAGTGGAGATAGACAGCGGATGGAAGAGAGAGAAAGTGAGAGAGAAAAGAGGAGAGAGGAGAGAGAGAGAGTGGAGGAAAGAGAGAGGGAAAAGGAAAGAGAGGGGAAAGAGCCTGCGGATGGAATGGAGAAATCGGGAGAAAGAATGAGAAAAATAGTAAGTTGGCTATGTGCCTGTGGGATGCGGTGTGGTGTGGGATATCTACCAACCGCCCCGCGCGGTCAGATGGGGTACAAGGCCAAATTTAAAGTGGGTATCCTAGCCCATAGGCTCGGCCAAAAATTCCCGTAGAGCTCGTATAAAACGAGGTCGGGTAGCTGTTTCCCGAGACGAGACTGTGTCCTTCGTCTGGGGATTCTCTCGGCCCGCAGACAGAGAGGTTACGAACACAGTTGGAGACGAATCGTGCGGTGTGGTGTGTTGTGGTGTTATGGCTAACGGCTCTGTATGAAAAATCAGAAAGTAGTTCGATTTTTAGTCGGATTCGTTACAGTCACTTACGCGCAAATAGCAGTGACAAAGGTATAAATCCATCTCTTCTACCCCCACCCAGCTGTTATGGATTGAATAACAGGACAATTTGTCCGACGGGCTTTATCAACGCAAATGTGATGATTTTATAACAAGTATATATTTGACAGTTACTCAAATTTTTTAAATTTAAGAACGCTCATAAATATTCATCAAGTTAACTGAAATATTTATGTGTTAGATCCTAGATAACGTCATGTAGCATGTAGCATATCGCAGAAAGAAAGAAACGGCAGTTATTTTTTATCAAACATGGTGGACTTTCCCATCGTATTCGACATATGAGTTTCTAGGAACCGACAGCTGAGTTTCTAGGAACCGACAGCCCAGACGATTTGATTATAGTGATGAAGGCTTTGTGTATAACAGACCACACTCTTTGAATTCAGAGTTGTCCTTCCCCTAGACCAGTTGCCATCCAAGGCTATAGAACCCAGTCTGTCCTGCTAATACCCATAGCTGGAGATAAAAAAAGTGGTTTAATACCTTTCCCAAGGATATTAGCACGTAAGTGAATGCCATGGATTCGACTAAAATTCGAACTCGATCAGAGCCGCAATCCACTAATCCACCTAATATATATATATATATATATATATATATATATATATATATATATAATTATTTATTTACAAATATGATTCCAACACGCTACATAAGAGTTCTCATGTTTCAAAACAAGAGCCGAAAACTTCAATATAATTATTTGAATTAAATTGAATTAAAGTACTAAGCTCTGTTCCATCTTCAAGCGAAATTTTTTGGGATTCCAAAAAAAATTTCGCTAATAGAACATAATGTATGCATTAAAATACTGTTAATCCATTGAATAATGTGATCCTTATTTATAAAACTGTTGTCAGATTTTCTTGTGTGTATTTTTTGAAGTTAAGCAAGTTCTTTCGAAGATCTATGTCTTCATCATCAGACTGTATTTTTTTTCCTTTAAAGTTAAAACTTGAAGACGAAATAATTGTTTGTAGACCGAAAGATGTTTTTTAAGAATGTGCTATTTATTGACGGTTGCACAATCTCGGAACATGCGAGTCGCAAGGCTAAAGTTCAAAATTTCAAGTGAGAATTTTTATATGAATTTTGTAATATGTATATAGTTCAATTAATATAGTGATATGTCTTAGTGTTTTTTTTTCTCAGGAATTTCGTTCTGCGGATCATTTTTTTTTTAATAAACATATAATATTAGGCAGCATATATTTTATATATAAAGAAATATTAATGGTTAAATTATACATATTTATATATATTTATTATATATATACATATTTACACACACACACACACACACACACATATATATATATATATATATATATATATATATATATATATATATATATATATATATATACACACATATATATTCACTAGGGGATTATTTCGTTTTCTTATTTGATTTGGTGGTATTTTAAGTATTAATTGTAGAAGGTTAGGTTTATAATCAAATTTTTAGTTAGTATTCTCTAAGTTTATGTGCATATATCTGTATTTATACGCTTGTGCACATGCACATGCGCACAATCATAAACATACGTATACACAATGTGTACATATATATATATATATATATATATACATATACCTGTGTACACAGGCACATATACATTTAAGTCTGTACTTTGTTATTAATAAACTAGTTCTTAAATGATACAGTTATTTTTCCCTATTTTTAGAGTATTAATTATGGTTGGTTCGGTTTATAGACTGTTTTCGTTGTTGCTTAAATATGTATTTATAGTATATACTCCCGCATCTCCCTGCACGCACGCTGCACGCACGCTGCACGCACGCTGCACGCACGTACATATATATATAATTGTTAAATAGTGTATATGTATTAAATTGAATATTTGCTTCTGTCATATGTCATCGTTTATCTGATGTTTCATTTTAATTAACGATTATTAGTTTATTTGTTTTTGCCTTGGTGTTATATTTGAGCTATTAATTATGAGGGGTTAATTTTTTTCGTTTGTAATGGTTTGTGTCTGTGTATGTGTGTGCATGTATATATTTATATATATATATACACACGTGTATAGGTGTGTATGTTTAGTATTTGTTCGTTTATTTAATTAATTTTTTAAAGTTTGTATCGTATTCATTTCAATTATTTAATTATTTAAAGTTTATATTATATTTATTTGTTTAGTTATATGCCTACATTATTTCAGTTTTCTTATTTAAGAGTTTATTTTGATTTTTAAAACTAATTTTGCTAATTTTTTCTAAGCATAATTTACATTTTTTACTGTTAATATTGTATGGGCTTGCTCTTTTTATAATTCTCCATTTGATTTTGATAGGGATATTGTTTTCTTTTTGTCTCCACATGTATTTTGATAGTGTTTTATTGTCAGTGTATTTTGACATATTGTGGTTATAAGATCTTTCTTTTAAGGTTGTTTCTGTGGCGCCTATATAAATTCTTTTGTGTGTGTTAATGCTATTAGTTCCGATAGCTTTCTATATTATGTTATTAGTTAAACATTTATTGTTAAGTGGGGAATTTTCTGTTTCGGCAGTTACATTTGATGGTGTTATTTTGCTTGATGTTATTGTTATTGCTGTTGTAATTGTTATTGGTTTTGTTGAGTATTTTTTATTGTGCTTAGTTATTATTTTCTCCATGTTATCCATGCGGCTATAACTGATTTTGATTGTATTTTTATTGATAATATTTGATAATTTTCGT
>OZ010588.1:44453351-44458351 GCA_963932145.1 Acanthosepion lycidas | reverse complement strand
AGTTTTAATGCAATCGTCATTTTCGATGTTCCTGAAACCTATTCTTTTATTGCCCTTTCTCCTCACTAATATTTTCTCATTCTCTTTCACTTCCTGTAATCGCTCGTGTCTTAGTGGCATTATCGCTTTGCTTGGGGTGAAATGATTATAAAAAATATGTAAAAATGACTCAAAATATACGTTTGAATTAGTCCACAAAAATCTTGACGATAAGAATAGAAGAGTATTACCTCGGCCTTCACAGAGTCTCGTCCAGAATTGAATAGAATGTAATCGCAATGAATTGAAAAGATTTGTAAGAACAAGAAAACTACAAGAACTTATAAGATTAGACATATGACATTTGGTCAAATATCTAGGAAAAGGGTTAGAAAAAAAATTATAGTTTACAAAGTATATACAGTGTAACACGGATATAATAGAGTTGTCGGGACCGGAGAAGAGGTATCTTATATCCGGGTTTCTCTTATATCCGGGTTTGGTCTATTTTATATACATTAACACAGGCTCTAATTTGGGACCAGAGAAAATCTATCTTATAACCGGGTTTCTCTTATATCCGGGTTTCTAATATCCAGGTTACACTGTATAAGTTACTATGAATATTCGCCTTTCATTCATTTTGAAAATACAATTATTTTTCTTTCGTTTACAATTGTTTAGAATTAAATATTAAAAAAAAAATGGATTTCTATATTTATTAACGTTATATCTTTTCCTCTGTCTTTTTTTTTTTCAGAAAACTTTTGCAATGCGATTCTCGTTAGGCAAGAATGAAATGGAATCATTGCAATTATCAAAATAGAACAAAGGACAAACTTCAACTATCATCGATCGTCTGTGATTTACCAAGGCTCATGCGAAACCAGTCTGGGGTCGAAAATACATTTTACTAATACTGTTCTTCCAAATAATGAGAATGGACACCGTGAGTAGAGACGATTCCAAATAATGGTCCTCCTTAAGCAACGCCAAGTATTAACAAGAAGAAAAAAAATTAAAAGAAGTTAAAGACGATGATAAGGAAGTATACAACTATGGTGTACACAAAAGATTAGATTGACAAATATTTCAATAACTTCCTAAAGAAAACCTTCCTTTACCATAAGTCTCAGGTGAACGACTTGGGAAATGATTGTATAATAATAATAATAATAATAATAATAATAATAATAATAATAATAATAATACGACTACACAATACACACTGACAGAATAATCAAAGCCAACCGCCCAGATTTTGTTATTAAAGACCACAAACAAAAAAAGTGCCTCCTTATTGATATGGCAGTCCCTGCTGACTGCAATGTATCTTTGAAGATATTCAAAAAACTGTCAAAATACAAGGATCTTGAAATAGAAATCTCGAAAATGTGGAATATGGGAACATCAAAAATCCCTGTTGTAGTTGGAGCCCTATGACTGGTTGGAAAAGATTGCAGTAGAATAATTGAAGGGATTCCTGGAAGTCCATGCCTCAAGGAGATACAAAAAATTGTTCTGACAAGTACAGCCCACACTTTACGAAGGGCTTTATCTATGTAATTTTTTTTTGTCAGTGGAAAGTGTCATGATGCCATTTCTAAACTTGGGTCCCTGGGCGGGACCCGGAAAGAAATGTGTAAACGCCAGAAAATAATAATAATAATAATAATAATAATAATAATAATAATAATAATAATAATAACCTGCAACTTTTACAGAAAGGTAACTGCAAGAAATTGGCATGAACTCTACCTAGAGCAGGTTACAGATATAGGACCTGTAGGGATTTTATGGGATTTTACAATACACATAGAACGATCAAAGCTAGACGCCCAGGCATTTTGATCAGAGACATCAAAAACAAAATATGCCTTCTTATTGATATGGCAATCCCTGCAGAGTGTAATGCATCTTTGAAGATCTTCGAAAAACTATTAAAATACAATGACCTGGTTATCTCAATCTAAATAATGTGGCACATGAGGACATCAACAATTCCAGTTGTAGTGGGAGCACTCGGATTGATTGGAAAAGGGTGCGATAGACACATTGAAGCGATTCCTGGTAGCCCAAACCTTAAAGAAATACAAAAAAAATTGTACTCACAATTACAGCCCACACCTTGCGAAGGCTTTTATTATAGTAAAATGTGTGTAATCTTAGGTTTTTCTTAAAAAAAATGCTCAGTAGCAAATACCATGATGCCATTTCCTTAAGTCTCTTGTTGATACACGGAAAGAAATGAGTATACACCAAAAATCAAAAGAAATGAATTATTATTATTATTATTATTATTATTATTATTATTATTTCTTTCCGTGTATTAATAATAATAATAATAATAATAATAATAATAATAATGAGAATAAATGTGTAAAGTGGTTTGAACCTGAGAACGTGATTTTACGTGGTTTGAACCTGAGAACGACAACATTCTTGGTACTGAACAAACAACGAGATGAGACGTCTTTTGAGTGGTTGAGAAAAGGGGATCTAAGAAAGTAGAGTTATTATTTTATTAGTCGGGACAAGCCATTACAACGAGAGTAATTAGAAAATTAGTGGACGCAGGAGACGTTTCAGTAGCGTTGCCGAATGGATGCTGAAGCAGATGAAACGACTGGTTTATAGAAATAGTATGCATGACAAAGTGATGGTTGGAAAACTTTTTCAAAAATTTGAATTTGCGTGTGCAGCTAAATGCTGTAATCATAAGTCGGAGAGGTTCTTCGATAACGAAAAACTAACGAACATTTTAAAGCTCAAAGTCTTTAACATTTGCACCCGGATATAATTTTCTTAGCCCAAAAAGAGTATTTTGAGAAGAGAGAACATAAAATTGAAAACTATACAATCTTAAAGTGCGAAATCAAGAGGTAGTGCTGGATAGCTTAGAGCAGTACCACATATGAAAAAGAACGAGATATCCTATGACATGGATAGCGGAACGAGAACTGCACTCTCTCGTAATTAAATAAATGATTCAGTTAGAACTTCAATAGACACCTGAAGAAGGTCGGAAAGTAGAGATGAAAATATTAGTCTGAATGCTAATAGTAATAACTCCCCATGCAAGAAATTCAAACAGGAATAAGAAATCTTCAATAAGTTTCAAACCTAAATTCAGACAGGAAGACTATTCTTGTCCAATCTTTCAAATGTAAGCGGAAATTACAGTTTGGCTCTATCTTCGAAAATCAGTATTTTAAAATCTTGGCTTACACCTGATCTCGAACATTGACCTTTAACCCCGGTGAGAAATAGGCATGTTTAACCACTTATATACGAAATCCAGTTTCTTTTTCTATGTCCCTTCATGATATTGGCGATCATGGCTCTCCATAATTTACTGTCCTTTGTAGCTCTTAGTAAATTTTGTCTTTTTGCCATCTCTCCTAAACCCTGATAAGCCAGTTTGGTAGTTTATGCGCGTTTTCCCCTACCATTCTTGTCTTTAAAATGACTTGTGAGTTTCAAATTTTCCAAGACTACTTTCCTCATTATGTGCCCTAGAAAATTCACCTGTCGCTTCCTGATGTTAAGTTTAAGTGTTCTTTTTGTTTCCATTTTCTCTAAAACGTTGCTCACACGTTATGCTGATGGTATTCTCAGCATCCTTCTGTAGAACCGTAATTAGATTGTTCAGAATTCCCTGCCGTATAGGAGGACTGTGTGGTACAAAGTTAGTAGTGAATCTCCCAATTTTGAAGTAATAATTACAGTAGTACCGCATTACTTTCCTCTTCTCTCCCATCTATGAGATAAATTGTAGGGTAGACTGAGCTCTCTAGTCTTGAATGGCAACAAATCTACAGAATAACTAATCTAAATTCCAAACTGAGGAGAAGGAAATAAGTAACCAACCCAATCTTTCATAAGAAGTCATTGCTATTCAGATATAAGAAAAGGAAATAGCGGAGAGGTATGGACGTAGTAGATTGATGATCGGGATAAGATTGTTGACCATCACTTTACAGCAGTCGCCAAAATATCTATTAGGTTGGTGCAAAAATAATGTCGTTTTTTGTCGTTAAAACTTACGTCAAAAACCGACATTATTTTTGAACCAACCTAATATTATAAATTTTAGAATAGAGTAAAAATTGAGAAGAGTTAACTCATAACTTTAGGCTATCTATCTATCTATCTATCTATCTATCTATCTATCTATCTATCTATCTATCTATCTGTCTATCTATCTATCTATCTATGTCTGTTCATTATCTATCTATCTATCTATCTATCTATCTATGTCTGTTCATTATCTATCTATCTATCTATCTATCTATCTATGTCTGTTCATTATCTATCTATCTATCTATCTATCTATCTATCTATCTATCTATCACAGTCTGCTCATTATCTATCTATCTATCTATCTATCTATCTATCTATCTAGCTATTATGACAGTCAACGGTGCATGTATGTAGATTGGAACTCCATAGTTACACTACTTATTTTGGTTTAGGTATTTAAATTGTTCTGCAGGTTTATCCGTAGCCTTTCTTCTCTGCCTTGATCGGACTTGGTAGAATCAGTTCTTTACTTAGGGAAGAGATTTTCAGTTCGCAATTGATCGATTAAGAACTACCGGTGATCAAAGCTTAGATCAAGAGTTTGCACGCTAAGTTATCTTTTAACTGAACCTTTGAGCAAGCGCACCTGTGTACGTTTGTTCAAAGATGACTGTCAAAAGAAAAGTTAAATATACTAACGGGGATGAGCAAACTGAGACAGAACGATTTAGATAGAGATGAACAGATAGAGATGAACAAATTGAATTTGAGAATAAGGTAGCTTGATAGATAGATACAAGAAGATAAGCATATTCATATAATCAGATTATGACAATCACATTTAGAAAGAAAGAAAGAAAGAAAGAAAGAAAAAGATATGCCTACACAAAATACCACAATGACTACCATAGTATGTTACTTAAAACACTGAAAGAGTTATTGTCGGGAGTTCAATCCTAGCAGAGTGCCACAGTAGTGTAAGTCTTGTACTTGAGTAA
>OZ010588.1:44400851-44448351 GCA_963932145.1 Acanthosepion lycidas | reverse complement strand
AAGATGAAAAGAAAAGTAAAAATAAAAATAAAGGCAAATTGGAAAGAAGACAAAATGGAAGATGAAAAGAAAAAATATTAATAATAAGAAGAAAGGTAACTAGTAAAAAAGACAGGAATTGAAGTAGAATGCAAAGTAGAACAAAACGCGACAAAATAGAAAAAGACAAAATCAAATAAAGTAAAATAAAAGCAAGCAAATAGAAGAAGATGAAATGAAGAAGAAAGGCAAATAGAAAAGAAGGCAATCGTTATATTCTATTTTAATTATTGTCCTTTCATTGTTCTCTCTACTAGCAGCTGTATTAACTTGTTTGGTTTGAAATCATTAAAAAAAGAAAGGAGAAGACGATAGTAAAATAAACAACTCTTTACGTTCGAAAGCTAAAATGTTATTAACACCTTATTCTACATACTTTTACTGGGTTCATTTATATATATATATATATATATATATATATATATATATATATATATATATATATATTCATTTGTATATACATATATATATATATATATATATATATATACTCATTTGTATATACATACATATATATATATATATATATATATTCATTTGTATATACATACATACATATATATATATATATACATATATACAAATGAAGAGAAAAAACAGATTTAGAATACACAATTCTTTAGGATTTACTTTTTAGAAAAGTGCTCAATACAAGGTAGACCATAATATTTTTAACGATATTTTTATTTTAAAATATTTTATATTGCGACACGGAAATTTCTATGTTTCGGGTGTTAAAATTTTTGTAACTCATCATCAGGAAATTTTCGGTACTTTTTAATGAAAATTTACTTATGAAAAGTTATATATATATATATATATATATATATATATATATATATATATATATATATATATAATACCGTTTTTTTAAGGTATGGCATACTTACAGGAAAAAAAGTGCTCAATGTCATGGACAGACCTTACGTTAATATAAGCAGTGTGGACATAGGTATCAAGACTGGATGGAACAATCTGTTTAATGCTTAAAAGAGATTTGGTTAACATACATAGTACCTCTGAAATTAAATCACATAAACCTCAATAACTCGAATTTGCTTTAAACAATTTTTGTCAAACTTTAAACGATTAATTTAGACATGAGACGAAAACTCTTTGAAGTATTTACATCTAATATATTTACCCTTTTTCTCATTAACAGACAGCAATCTATTATATATTTATTTTGTTAATTTTTTTTTGACTTCAGCTGGTTCACTTCCGGACATGATGGTTTTAAATGCTTACCATAGGGTCTGCTTTACTGCCATATTCTTTGCCACCTCCATTTCATCTTCACAAATGACCATAGATTTTCGACCGGATATAGATCGGGGCTTGATAGTGATCACTCCATTATTTTCTCTTCTGTAAACCCTTAACGCTCAAATATTAACTTAACGGGCTTCCTTAGATACGTGGGAAGAAGAATTCTCGTGTATAAATAGATACTTCACTTTGAAACTACAACACTTGGAGTTGGATCATCTAACGAATGTCTCGTCCATGTAAAGGCAACAGTTAGCACTGTTCAGTTTAAATACTTTATTGACTTTATTTGATCGATAATTCCATTCCATATGATCAAACTGCCGCCTCCTTGTTGACTTCTTTTAACCATCGAGTGTCACCCAATTACTTTAGAAAAATCAATTTTCATATATTTCTTCTTCCAATTTTGACACTTTAAAATATTTGCTTTACTGAGAGGAGTTTGCCAACGAGATTTTCTTGATAGAACCCAATTTGCGAAGTATTCTACACCTTTTGTCCTTCTTGTCTCCCTCAATTCCAGCCTGTTCAAAGATCTGAGTACTGGCCAAAAGTTTTTGGTTCGCTATAAGTCTCTTTAGTTTAAATTCCCCTCGAGGAAACAGGTACTTAATGCCTTTTCCTTTGCTTCTAATTCTCAACTTAGTTATATTTTCAACAGCCTCTTTATCGTTCGATGATCTCTGAGGAGCTCCTTTGATATCTCCAATGTGAACATTCCCTTACTCAATAACTTATTTTATGTTTTTCAGCATTTGTTAGATCTTTTCCGTTACCAATATTTCAATATATATTATGAAAAAAAAAGAAAGAAAATAAAGAAAATAATAGTTTTTATTAGATTGCAGAGGCCTTAAATAAATATTTGTATAATCTGTATTATAACTGCAAACTGCTGTTTTTACAATAAATGCTATAACTTTAATAAAACATGTTGAAACTACCTAAAAATTAACTCAAGCTTTGTTTTGACGTCTAAATTAATTGTTTAAAATTTAACAAAACTTTTTTTTAAAGCAAATTCAGGTTTATGTGACGTGCATAATCTATTATATATTATATTATATTATAATCTATACTTCAGAGGGACAGTATATTGAACCCAGGAGTACGTTTTCATTAGAAATGCGTTCTTCGGAAACGGGATTCTTTGTTATATGAATTTTATGTTTTATTGTTATGTGAACTTTATCTTTTATAGTAACAATTACCATTTGCAACAGATTGGAATAAGATATACTTTTTCTTTTATTATTAAGAAAAATATATGTTCGTTGTGAAAAAGAATTCCACAGATACAAGTGGAATTTAGTTTGCCTTTTTTTTACACTGTTATTATAAACACAAACAATATCTGTGTCCATGAAGTGAAAACCAGCTGAAAATGAACTATGACGATCGTGAATGACAATAAGAATTTTTTAACTGACATCAAAGTTTGTAAAATAAACATTTCATAGTTGTATATTTCATTTCTTTCAACTTGGTATAAAATGTTTCTGCCCTGTACAAAGAAATTTCGCTTTTGAACAATGCAGAAAAATGCATGGAAAATAGATTGTTCGCAGATGTTATCAGGGTGTCTTGCAAATAGTGATTTTTCACAAAAATTGTCAGACACATACAGCACGCACACACACACACACACACATATATATATATATTCATTAGTTTTCATATAAGTTAGCTCTTACGAAAAGAATAACTAGCTAAGGACGCGCAGACGCACACACATAAACGCAGACATGCACACAAAAATACATGCATACACAGAGGCATGTATGTATTCTCATTTCAAGAAGATGAGACAGTGATAATATATATATATATACATATATAGAAAGAAAGAGAGAGAGAGAGAGAGGGAAGAGAAGGAGAGAGATACAGTCAAAAGAAAAAGAAAATATTTAAAACTAGAGAAGTGAAAGGAAGGAGCGTGTGATAAAAGAGAGGAAAGAAGATACGAAGGAGCTGAAATCGAGGCTGGAATTGAAAGAAAGCAAGAAAAAGAGTAAGCGACAATAGCTGAGAAAGAAAAAGAAGAGTAAAAAAAAAGAGCGGCTTGATTAGAAGGGAAGGAAGGGGGTGGGCTAGGAAAGAAAAGAAAAGAAAAGAAAGAAATATGAGAAAAAAGTGAGGAGAGACAGGCTAAGATAGAAAAAAAAATATGAAGATATACCCGAAATGTCACGGAAAAGGGTGAGAGTGAGAGCAAAATTGGAGAGAGAGGGAAAAGAGAAAATGAGTATGAGGAGGAGAAAGAGATAAAGAGAGCTAATAATCACAAAGAAATGAGAAATTACAGAGTGAACTGCAAAGGTTGACAAATCAAGCTAAAAGGCGGAATAACTCCGAACGAACAGAAAAAAAAAAAGGACGAATTAAAAAGAAATTCCTTTGACCGAGAGAAAGAACAAGAAACTTTCTATTTGAGAAAAAGAAAAGAAAAAAAAAAGAAAAGAGAAATATTCAAATTTCAATTAGCGGAAATCCGTGAGTAACAAATCAATTTAAGCATTGAAGCAATCGTAAAATGAAAGCTGGTGGTTGGGAAGACGAAAAAAAAAAAAAAAAAAATGAAAAAAAGAATCAAATTCAGGAAAGTAACTGAAGTCTAAAGTAGAGAAAATCAAACGACCGCTGAAGCATCTGACCTTTCTTCTTGTCGGACGTAATAATTCTTCAAGTTCAGAACGTGCTTCTACCTGCTGCAAAAACTAAGATAACAAGTCAAAATGATGTTCATCATTACAGCCAGGTCAGCCAGAAATACCAACATCAAAGATATCGTAACTTTTAGCCTAGCTTCTTAAGCAGCGAAACTGGACGATTTTAGACCTGCTGTTGAAAACAGTCAAGGGTAACTATACAAGTAACAGCTCATAGCTGCTAAGCGCTCACTCATCTACTTCTAACTGTTAATTATCATAGCATGTTAAAAAAAAGTGCCATTTTTCTCCGCGTCGCTCTTCTCTTGGTTCAAGCTGACTTCCGGTTTCATCTATCTAAATTTCTGAGATGATGTATTATGTACACTATTTACATTATTCGGACTATTGTCCTCATCTTTGTTTCCATATTTATTATAACGTTTCGGCCGTTGTACGCTACGGCCTTCTTCAGTTTGTTGGAATGTCGAACTGAACCCTGGGGTAGACTGTTCTAGTTCCACGTGTCATGCCTAATGGATGTCAGTTATCAGTTTTCTCCTGTTAATTCACCTCTCCAAGTTCTCCACTGCTTTAACCGGGTATTGAACTCACATCTCTTTTGAGGCCTGTCACTGAATCTAACTAATGCCTTTATCCACTGTGACATATTTGTATAAATTTCTGGGACTTATAAACTTATGTCTTTAGCAACCATTTTTACCAGTGTTCACATTGCAATTTTTGCTGTTATCATTGTATGTTTTTTACCAGAGTTCATATTGCAATTTTCGTTGTTAATATTGCTTTTCTCTGGCACTCCTTATTGCTGGTTCCCATATTGTATTCATTTCTATGCTTGGTCGGCTCAGGAGATTTGTGTGGACTAGCATATGCGGTGATTCCTTAAGTTTACGAATATTCTAGTGATGTTCTTTGTCTATGATTTCAACCTGATCCCACAGAACAGTCTATCCCAGCGAGCGAAATAAAGAGTTCAGCTCTACATTCCAACCCCCTGAAGAATGCTGGAGCGTACAACGGCCGAAACGTTGTGATAAATATGGCAACAAAGATGAGGACAATAGCTCGAATAATGTAAATATTGTTTCCTACTCTTCCTCGGAGAATTTATGCTAAAGTGATTTCAGCTGTTTTAATTGGAATTCGGACTTGATACTTCGATATGACTTTTATATTTTATTGACCTACACCATTTCACGTCTCTTCAGGAGCCCAATAGAAGGTTCTAGGCATTAGAACAGTGATTCTCAACTGGTGCGCCCGATCCCACAAATGCGCCCTAAAAAGTGTCCAAGTACGCCCCAGGTTAAAAGAAGAGTAATTTATGAATTATTTTTGTATATAAAAAAGGTTTATTTTTAAAAAGCTTTATTTAAAAAAAAAGCTAGAGATACCAAGATCATATAAACGATTTAATCCCTCTAATAGGGGATCATTTGATAACTCAGAAAGGTTATCCCTTTCTATCCATAAATACTGAACAATATGGCTGAATTCACAGCCCCTTCATTGACATTTCAAATGATGACGTTGGCTTATCGTTAACAGAAGAAGAGCTGGTCAATATATCTCTTGATCGTGACTTACAAATCAAGCATAAAAGGTGTCCATTAATCAGTTTGGGGATTTTATTAACGAGGAATTTCCTTCAACAGAAAGTAAAGCATTGAATATTTTATTGCGATTTTCCACACAATACCTCTGTGAATTAGCAACATTAAATGCAAAAATACCGCTGTGAATTAGCAACATTAAATGCAAAAATAGATCAAATATTAAACGCATTGATTAGAAAATGAGAGTATATTTATAACATCAAGTACAACTGAGCAGTGAGTTCGATCCTCATTTGGTGCTCCACACATTCAGCCTTGAGCTACATCTAAGCTATGCTTAGGAAATAAGTTTTGGGACCTCAATGTGGTGTAATGGTTAGCAAGATTGTCTCACTAGAATAATTACTACTAAATAATGATTTCGATCCTCACTGGGTGCTCTATAGTTTCGGCCTTGTGCCACATCTAAACTTCGCTTAGAAAATCACCCTACAAACCCTAATATTAATAAAATTGACAAATCACATCAAGCAAAGGTTTCATACAAGCAAACTTACATATATATAATGTCTTAAAAATAAATGCTTTTATTATTTTCAAATTTCATGTTAATTTTTCCTTATCAATATTTAAATTGCGCCCCGGAGTTTTAGCCATTCTACATTTGAGCTCTGAAATAAATAAAAAATGGTGAGAAACACTGCATTAGAAGATGGTACTCAGTAGATTTCAGATTTAAATCGTCCTTTTGTACGCAAGTATCACTGAGTTATTTATTAGAAATAAACAGTGATGCGTGCATTTGCAATAGTTAGCATTTTAGTATCGCAAGCCCTCCATAGTGATCCCTCTTGTCAGAAGGTGCTGCATAAATTCATCCTTGTATAAGATTTCTGCTTTTATCTTTTTTATAATTATAAATCCCAGACTCTGTAGTTACATAGATATATTATCTCAGTAGTAATAAATGTAAAGAAATTTTATGTTACGAATCTCATCCTTTCAGACTAAATAGTGTTTTTCTATCGATGGTATCATAGATACGTGGGGAGAGGGTACGAAATATTACAAACATTGGTGATAATTCTATATCGCGAAAACTCTGATGATAGATTAGCTTTATTAGGTTGGTGCAAAAATAATGTCGTTTTCTCACATATGTGAGAAAACGACATTGTTTTTGCACCAACCTAATAAATTTAATTTTTAAAGTCTCCTCTACATCTGCGAGGAAATTATCCAGCATTCGCTACCATATAGGAGAACTGATATTACATAGCAATTCAGTACTCATTTCTTTGTTCTAATGAAATTTTCCTGTTTTTTTATACTTTGCTTAGATTTTGGAAGGTATCTTTCACTATTCCAAAACGGCTTCCTATATCAGTGTCACATTTTCCATCATCTGTTAAAACATTAAACCAGATATTTAAACTTCGGTGCTTTCTTGGTTTTACCATTTACAGTTCGAAGCCTGCATCTTTAGTTTCCTTTTGGTTTCCAACTATACATTACCTTTTTTAAATGAATGATTATTACTTTCTTCCCGCTTTCTTTTACTCCCTTGTATAGAGGTTCCGACAATTATCTTTTTCTATCACCTGCGTATTTCATGTTAAGATTGTGTCCATCAATAATAAATTCTGGTAGAATTTTAGTTCTCTTTAGATTTTTCTACTTTTTGTGTATTTGCTGAATTCACTTTGCGCGTGGTTTTTCATTCCTATATAAGCTTTGGATTACTATTTACATTATTCGGTCTATTGTCCTCATATTTGTTGCCATATTTATCACAACGTTTCGGTCGTTGTACGCTCCGGCCTTCATCAGGTGGTTGGAATATCGAACTGAACCCTTTATTTCGCTCGCTGGGGTAGACTGTTCTAGTTCCACGTGCCATGTTTAATGGATGTCAGTTATCAGTTATCTCCTGTTAATTCCCTTCTCCAAGTTCTCCATCGCCTTAACCAGGTATTGAACTCACACACTTTGGGTCCTGTCACTGGATCTAACCAACGCCTTTATCCATTTTAATGTAAATAGCGTGCATAATGCCTCATCTCAGAAATACAGTGGGGTTGAATAAGCGATCGTACACATGAAAATATTTCATATTTTTTATTTGTAACATATTAAATTAATATATTATTTCGTTTTATATGCCTACAGTAATAAATAATATCTCATGGTCAAGAAAATATAGCTATATTTAAATTTTTAGGGGTTTAAAAAAATGATCGTACAGCAGAACAAAAACATGTTTTCTCCATTTAATACACTGTAGCAAAGTCTTTATTAAGTTCAACAGCAACCAATCTCTTCCTGCAGTCTTTAATTAGCGATTCGCATACTTTAATAGGTATTTTGTCCCATTCTTCCCGAGTAATTGTCTTCAGGTTTTTGATGTTTGTTGGACCTCTATCACGGATCTTATTTTTCAAAAACCGTCATAAATTCTCTATTGGATTCAAATCCGGCGACTGACTGGGCCATTGTAAGATGTTAACGTTGTTATTAGCAAGCCAATTCTTCGTACTCTTAGCAGTATGTTTGGGATCATAAGTGATAATAACAAGCATTTGTTTGCTGTACGATCACTTATTCAACCCCACTGTATAGACAGCTAGCTCTGGATTAGTTCAATGTAAATCGAATTTTCATAGTAGTTCAAGTAAATAGTCCGCCTTTTTTTTAGAATATTATTAATTCAAACTAATGAGGTTTGTCGGGAAAATATTCAGTCATTTTGAATATCAGGGTGAAGAAATCTGATTTCGAACCATCAAAAACAACAGCTCAAACCATTATACCAGTTGGTTTCTGTCGCTTGAAACGTGTTCTGACACACCTGCGAATCTTTCCCGGGGAAGTGGCGTAAACCCTCTCGTTCTGGTGGTTGATCACAGACTCCACAGTGAAAAACATCTCACCTAACCAAACGAAGACTTTATCTACAGCACACCGAACTTCCCTCATTTTCTTCCCTCCTGCCAAACCTTTTTTCTTGGAGCCACTCTCCTAGTACGAAATGTACGTTTTTGTTTTACTGGAATTGGATTTGGGAAGGTTTTTTCTCGTTTAATCCTTTCCTACACATTAAAAACAATTTTCCTACAAGCATTCAACTGTTTTTATCACCTCGCAGTTCTTCATAGCAGCCATTTTTAATGCGTCATTTAGGTCACGTTTTGTTCGAGCCGCCATATTTAATTAAACTGCAGACAATAAAACAGAAGAATGTTAGGGAACCTAATGTAACATTTTAAACTATTTTTTACGAATAGGTATATTTCAATTTATATTTAAATAATCGATAAATATTCATGTTGCAACAGGTAGGTTATAATTTTAGCCTTGCATTTTGGATAAGAAGTGCCATGTCTCGTATATTGGCTGGAAATGAGGCTAAGAAAATGACCAATTAGTTAAACAAAGCATAATGTTTTATGACATCTAAAATAAATTTAAATAGTGCTCGAGTTATTTCGTGAGTATATCAATCTAGTCACGTTAAATCTGAACTGACCATGGTAGGTGACAGGAGTGTGGGTGACAGGAATGTGGGTGACAGGGGTGTGGGTGACAATAGAGTGCCTGTTATTCAACCAAGCATTTCTAGACTCAGTTTTCTGATACATGCGAGGGTGAGGAAGAAGCCATTACCACCGGGAAACAAGGTGTGAAAATGGTCCATAAAAAAATCTGCATATTGATACTATACTGTAACTTAAACATCCATTTGGCTGCTAGTCTTATTATGAGAAGTTAGGATTTTTTTCTATGGTAACAAGGCCAGTATGCATTAGCAGCAAGTGTAGCGTGTATTGGTTTAATCAATGGGATCGTTTTTGATTATAATATTACGTGCAAAAGTATTGAAGAGGATCTTAATTATTTTCTCTTGATCTATGGAGACTGTAATATTATACATCGCATAATAAAATAGATTACGCTAATATTTAATAGTAAGGTAATAATGATAATATGTAATAATAATTAAATAATAATATATGTAATAATAATTACGACTTTAATATACATTGCATAATAAAATAACCTACCTTAAGAAATTAAATATAAGGGTAGATAGGTTAACCTATCGCCCAGTTCACACTCCTTCTCTGCCTTTTGAAAGGAAGTAGTTTATCCATTGTTTCTTGTTTCGGATTCGGTCTCCTAAAGTCTTTCAGTCCCAGTAACCCCATGCGTCATCTTGGCATTATCGCCTTGTTTGGAGTGAAATGATTAAAAAAAAGAAGATTGATTCGTTTTCTACGGTCTATCAAGCCTTTTCAAGTTATTTAAAGCCATAAAATATTCTTAGATCCTTTGGAGTTGATAATGATTTAGTGATACAAGTATTTCTAATTAACTCATAGCTGGAGGCAGAAGAGGTAGATTCATATTTTTCCCAAGGTTACTTGCGCGTAAGTGAATATAATGAACCAAACTAGAATTAAAACTCGGCTCTGCAGTGCCATTATCCATTACACTATCCACACGTCCAAGTTTACAGCACCCCCTCGTATTCGCAAACGGTGATCAGGAAAAAAAAAAGCCTCTTCCTATTCATTTTTATAACGTCATGTCTTTCAGGATATAGGAAATCACGATTCATCACGGATTTCTTTTCTTTTCTTTTCTTTATTTTTCTTTTATTAGCTATACCTTCTTTTTCTTCTTTTTCTTCTTTTCTTTCTTCTTCTTCTTCTTCTTCTTTTTCGTCTTCTTCCGCTTCTTCTTCTTCTTCTTCTTCTTCTTCTTCTTCTTCTTCTTCTTTGAATTCTTCTTCCTCTTCTTCTTCTTCTTTGAATTCTTCTTCTTCTTCTTCCTCTTCTTCTTCTTCTTTTTCTTCCGCTTCTTCTTCTTCTTCTTCTTTGAATTCTTCTTCTTCTTTGAATTATTCTTCCTCTTCTTCTTCTTTGAATTCTTCTTTGAATTCTTCTTCTTCTTCCGCTTCTTCTTCTTCTTCCTCTTTTTCTTCTTCTTCTTTGAGTTCTTCTTCTTCTTCTTTGAATTCTTCTTCTTTGAATTCTTCTTCTTCTTTGAATTCTTCTTTGAATTCTTCTTTGAATTCTTTGAATTCTTCTTCTTATTATGATTAAATATAGTAGAGCTCTCAAACCATGCCTTCTCCATGGTTTGTAATTTAGAGATTTTTCTTCTCCCCTTCCATAGTCTGATAGATGCGTGGAAAAAAGGCGGATTCCGGCCTTTCCCGAGGACATTTGTCCGAAAGAGAGCTTAACAGAATAATCCTTAATTTGAACTCTGTTTGCCGGTTTCATTTTTCGCGCTGATACCTGTTAAGACAACCCGCACATCAGGCACAAGTTTAATTAAATGAAATGTGACGTCGTCCCCTGGTCGCAGCGCCAACCGTGTCGTTCTATCCCAGTCTACCACGGCACCAATTGTGACGTCCTACTTTGATTCCCAGTCTGCCTACCCACGTTGTGAATTGATCTAGGCAGAGGAAATCAATCAGTCATCGGGGCCGTACTGCAAACCGAGTCCAACGGGGGTGATACCACAAAAATACGCATATAAGGCAATAAAATGAAAACTCAAAAGTTCAAAGTATCAAAGAAAAAGGTAACAAACTTTATGTCTAGTTGTTCGATACATAGGACTGCATCTATCTCCCGACCCGTTCTATGGATTGTGACACGTCGTTTTCCGCTAGGCAAGTTTTAACACTTTAAGTCGTCTGCTCTCTAAGAAATTGGTGTTTCGGTGGGTCTTTGGACGAAAGTCAAAAGAAAAACATATTTCGGTGATCTGGATCTAAGTCGCCCTTCAAAATAATATAGATATGGGTCCGGAAAGTGCGCGAATCCTGGTCAGCTATCTGCGAGGCTTGCCTCAACCGGAGACTGACTCTGGGAAATGCTGGGACTCGACTCATTTTTGCTCGTTGTGGCTTCGTTTATATGGGCGCCGACCAAAACCGGGGTGAGTTTGTCGGCGCCGGGGGGTTCCTCGATAATTCTAAATACATATCCACGTCTCTGGTTAGGAATTTCCACCTTTTTCCATTTTTGGGAATCTTTCCTCACTCCCACCTTCTCATCATACTTCAGAGGGGCGTGAACTGCCCTCCCCACATCTTCGTGGCAACCTCTCTTACTCATCCTCCAGATGGGCGGCAACAGCCTCTCTCGTGCATCACGTGATCACCACTCGACCAATGATGTCTTAGTCGGGCGTGGACGAATCTGCGGCTTTGTTTCAGGAAGAAAAAAATATCTTGCTTAAAAAAAAATCTCTTCTCTTTCCCTTTTCTTCCCCTTAATGGTTTATCATTTCTCCAGCCGCGAACGGGACAATATGACAATGGCGGTCATACCTCTTGTTCTACACGTGGTTTACGTCAGGTATTTTATCGCTAATTATCAGAATGTGTGGTCTTCTTAACATGGTTTCAAAGAAAAACATCTCCAAAGTTCCAGTCGGTCTGTCGCCTCGAAGAAAGAAAGAAAACACATTCATTTTCTTTCGGCACAAATACCTGATAACAAAATTTTATTATCGCAGGCCAAGAAGGTTCCGTCGGACGCTCGTGGGTGGTTTTTAATTTTTCATATCTTTCCAAGTCCTTTTAGTTGTCTGTTTTTCGTCACTTAACGAAATAACATTTTCATTTGAATTTTTTCTCTTTCCTTCTTTGGCCAGCCGGTCTGTAGTTGATAATAAGATGTCTTCCCGTACCAATAGTTTGTTTTCATATCCTTAGATAACACATCCGATGCCAAAAACATATCTGATTCTTTCCTTCTTTCCCTTTCTTTTTACTCAGAATTTCCCTGTCATTGTAATGACACTCTTTCGCCATTTGTTACTTATCAAAATATCCTTTTATCCATTGTCTCTTAGCTGTGTGTGTGTTCTTGCTTATCACTCACGATTCGGTTCTTAGCCTCTCCTTTCCTTCTTTTCTTTCCTTTCCCTTTCCGCCTCGTTAAATGGGCCACAAAACCGTTAGCGGCTGGAAGTTTAATTTTAAAACTCGATTTATACACGAGTATATAGCACAGACCAATTTCGCATATATATATATATATATATATATATATATATATATATGTGTGTGTGTGTGTGTGTGTGTGTGTGCGTGTGTGTGTGCGTGTGTGTCTCCGTGTGTGTGTGTCTGTGTGTGTGTGTGTGTGGCGTTTCGTCCTCTGATGGATTTTATCAAGGCAAATGTAAGAATTTTTTTACACAATGTATTTATAAACAAAGGTTAAAATATCGTTATGTTTTCTAAATTTTTGAATTTAAGAATACTCATAAATATTCTTCAGACTAACTGTGAAATTCAAGGTAAACTATGGAGGCTGCTAAGGAATATAATTTAATGCTTAATAAATTTCATAAAGTCCGTCAGAAGATGAAACGTGTCGGTAAAGAATAGTTTTCCTTTTTCTTTATTCACAATGTCTTTTTATAGATATGTTTTTTATTTATTTATCTATATCTGAAATTTTACATCTGCACACACATATGTGTGGGTGTGTACTTGTGTTGGGCGTTTATTTTAGTGCGATGGTCAATGTTCCCTTGACGCGGATCGATTCTCTAGTATCATAAGTTCTAATATCAAAGAGCTTTTATTTCGATGAATTTGTACCAGACTAAATTGCAGCATGAAAAATAATTAGAGACAGTTACATAATATCCTACAATTCTTTTTTTTAAAAATTAAATAACGTCAGTTACGTGACATGAAATGACAGCTACATTGTGCTCGAGATGTGGGTATACCAATCCAATCACGTTATAGGGGTGTCTAAAACTGAACTGAGTTTGTTTGGTGTAACTGGCTGGAATTTTGCGACACGTGCAACATGCCCCACAACACGCTCAAATAGGTTTAACTCTGGAGAAAGCAGGGGCCAATAGAGTACCTATTATTCGGCTGAGTCCTTCTGGACCAAGTTTTCTGGCACGCGCACACGATGAGGTGGGAATACGTTATCTTCCCGGAACAGGGCATCACCACCTGGAAATATGAAGAGCATAAAGTGGTTATACCAGTTCATAAAAAAGACCTGTATATTAACATTAATCAAGAAAGGCGTCTGTTTAACTTGTGGTCCTTGCAGACTTCAATAAAATACATTACACATTATTACAGAACCATGAGCAACTTGCACAATATCCTGTTGACAAACTGGATCCGTAGCCTCATGTGGTCTTCTCCACACGAATTCAACCAACTGCCCGTCGAACGAGTATAGAAACGACTCGTCTGACCAAACGATACGGCACCGTTCTTACTAAGTCCATTAGTTCTGTTTGCTGTCCCAGATAAGACGAAGCTGATCCAGCTTAAGAAGAATCTTAATGATTAGATGGCATGTCCATGAGAAGACGGCGGAACTGCTCCAGCGCGACCCCGTAAAACCCCTTAATGTTAAGGTACGTCGAAGAAGATGGATGTTCATCGACCACGCTTTAAGGCAAAACCCAGGCAACATGGCAGCGACCAGAGCCCCCGAAGAAAAAAGGAGAAAGCGAGATCCAAGAAGGGCATGGCGAAGGGCTATAATAAGGAGAGGGAAGCAAAGGGTTGACGATCCTGGGGTCAGATGTATGGGGTAGTTGCGGACAGGGCAGAGTGGAAACGATCTGTCGAGGTCTTATGTGCCATGGCTACGAGGATGATATATATATATATATATATATATATATAGCATAATGAGAAGCCACGTATACTTTCTTAATATGTATATATAGAAAAAGTTGCAAATTAAAAAAAAATAATAATGTTTATTTATGAAAGTATTTATTTATTTATATATATATTTGATATTTCAGATTGACCTCAATCTTTCTTCAGAAATATATATATATATATATATATATATATATATATATATATATAGATAGATAGATAGAAAGAAAGATAGCTATGGATGGATATAGAGAGATTGATAGATTTTTGTTGATCAACGATTATGAAACTCCACTAATGTAGTAAATGCCATATAATGCACTGATTAATAGATTAATTGACGTTAGATAAATAAATAGATAGATAGTTATGAAAAGCGTGTGATAAATAGACAGACAGACGTTTAGAAAGACAGACTGATAGATAGATAGATAGATATATAGATATTGTCGCACACACCAATATGCCTATTGGTTAATTAGCTCCATTGCTTGAAAAAATTAATTAAAATGTGTACATTTCTTGCTAATGTACTGTCAGGTTACCTCCTCCTAATTTTCGAAACCGCTACTAGGAGTCGTTTTCAGGACTATAAATACTCCGCGATAAAATTTTATCATTCTCTTCTTACTTTTCCGCTAATATGACAACCAATAAATCTCTCGCGGAAGAATGCGTTCGCTTTTGGGAAACGCAGGAACAATCCCCCCCCCCACACACACACGTACATACGCACATTCACTCACTACACATACTTTGAAAATTACTGTCTTTGTCACTTCGTTGTTAATACATTATTATTTATTTGTGTATATATATATCGGTTCTTGTCATTCCTCTAATTTTTTTACGTGGACTCACATCCCGTGTCTGCCATGTTTGTTTTCGCATTTCAGGAGACACAAGTGTTTATCTCCCAACGAGTACATTGGCTCGCAACAATATGAATAGATTGAGATAGATAAGCAAATTAATAGATCTTTGTTGATCAATGATTATGAAACTTCAAGAATGTAGTGAATGCCGTACACTGCGCTGACAAATGGATTGATTGACACTAGATAGATAGATAGATAGATAGATAGATAGATAGATACGAATAGATTGAGATAGATAAACAGATTGATAAATCTTTGTTGATTAACGATTGAGATACTCTAGGAATGGAGCGAACGCTGAACATTGTGCTGACTAATGGATTGAGTGACGTTACCGTTAAATTGGGTAGCCCTGTTCTTGTATCACTCGTGGACACCGGCAGTTTTCACGGACTGCTGATGTAACCCTAATATTCGTATACTTCTGGTATACCTTTAATAATAAGAAAATCTAAGAGCATTTGCCAACTCGGATACAAAGTACCTCGTCATTATGACTGCAACTATTGAAATTGTCAAACGGTATTGAATCGTGTCTACGTTCTACGGGCATCACAGTGTCACATTTTGTTTTTAATTAAAACTAAGTACTTTCGACCTTTTCTAAGACCATCTTCAGGGGTAAATTACAAAGATAAACTACGATAAAAATCTGCATTCCGCTGTGATAGTGATTCTTAAAAACATGCACGATTAAAAAAACACGCCGTTAAAAAATATGGCCCCTCCTTGAGGATTTTCATCTGAGCATCAAGAAACTGATTATACAACTGGAAAAGAACTGTATAAAAATAAGTAGACACAATATGTCTATATTATTTAATGAAACATGTTTGAATGAAGATATACTGCCTTATATATATATATATATATATATATATATATATATATATATATATATATATATATATGTCTAGAGAGAGAGAGAGAGTAAAAGTTTCAAATTAAGAAAATAATAATATTTTTTTTATGAAAGTATTTATTTATTTATATATATATGTT
This sequence comes from Acanthosepion lycidas, assembly GCA_963932145.1. Taxonomy (NCBI): domain Eukaryota; kingdom Metazoa; phylum Mollusca; class Cephalopoda; order Sepiida; family Sepiidae; genus Acanthosepion; species Acanthosepion lycidas. The sequence goes on along the minus strand of OZ010588.1, from coordinate 44,432,255 downwards.
TGATATTTCAGATTGACCTCAATCTTTCTTCAGAAATGACTGTTTGTTTACAAGTAGCGTCCGTCGCGAGATGCGGACGTCACGTGATATGGAACGCCACTGTGTTCGAATATTCTTAACGTAAATCTAACTGTAATAATATTTTAGATGTTGTTTAAAACAATAAAAATTTTTTTAACTATATCTAAAAAAAAATGTTTAACTATTGAAATATTTATAAAGATTTAAAATACCCAAGTATACACACACACACACACACACACACACACATATATATATATATATATATATATATATATATATGTTTTTTCCTCTCATTTCGTTGTTGGAAGTGTTACCTGATGATCTGGAGTCCTTTAAATAGGATTTTGGTGAAATAAATTATTGTAATGGTACTTTAAAGTGGTCTGCTTTTCATTAAATATTAGCTCTGTTCCCACATTGAGCTCTCAGGATTTCATCCTCCTTGCATTTACCATTTCGGTTTACCAAGTTCTTCATAACTTAACTATATATATATATATATATATATATATATATATATATATATGTACTCTCAATTACAAATAAACCGTAAGTAGCCATAGAGATGACAACGTAAAATAGCAGCACATATTTTGTCAAACATTCTAAATTTATATTAAGTGATGAGTAAACAGCCACAAATATAGAGTCCCGTAACGATGTATCATCCAGAAATCGACTAATACCATACACATACACAGTGAATAACTCAATGCCTCTCTGCTTAAGAGCCAAGAAATTTCTCTTGCGAAGTCGCCATCATACTTAGGCAGTTGACGCACAAACATATAATTCATCTTGCTACGCGCACTGATATCTGAATTGCACTCTTTTTTTCACGCTGTGTTTACGCGACTCCATTTCAGGAGGCTAAAATTAACCTTCCGCGGAATTATTTCACGCGAACTGTGAATATCCGCCCCAGACTTTTTAATCTTCTTTCGGATCGACCAACCGATCCCGGTTAATGACCGTATTTCTCCCCTGTCCATACAAATTAGGCTGAAATCAAATTATTAGATCCGCTTTGTCTACGGCAAATATCAAACAGAGCTTCGTGTCTGCCCAACAGGGAAAGTGTAAATATTAATTACAAACGTCAGAAGTTGCAACACAACACCCGATCCACAGATTCCGTTAAATTTTAAATCAAAACTGCTCTATGTATATATGTATATGTATATATTATTACTCCCAACTTTATTATAGTGGATACTTCTTATTTTAAATAGACGTCCCATTTTAATTTATTAAACAGTGTATTACGTTCATGCTTGCGCATTTGAGAAATCTTAGTAAAGTAAATGTGTCTCATGACTGGGATCGAACCCGCGTTCCCGTTTGATTCGATGAAATTTGTCCGAGGTTTCTCGAATGCGAAACGTAATACACTCTAAGGACAACTCTGAATTCTAGTGGCAAACTTTATGCATCAGTTCCTGTATCCGGTTATTCCGAAAAGTGTTGTTGATTCTGCACCAGCCTTTCCTATTTGAATCGAATCATATATGCCGTTAGTCAGGCTGTTCGATTCTATGAACTGAGCTGCTGGCCACTCGAAGAAGAGGCCATTATCCATTGGAATAGGTCAGTTTTATTGTTTCCGCCGAATCTATGAGTGTCTGACGACCGGTTTATTACCATGAAACCTTTAGTGATGGGAGTGATTGGTGTGTTTTTAATAAGATTCAGAAAAACGTAATATTTATATTGTATATAGCACTGTCTAAAGGATATTGAGAACTGTATTAAAAAAAACAACAAAAAAATAAATACAAAAAACAGAAGAAGAGCATTGCTTTTGGCTGAATTATATTTCAGTTTTTTAACTGATTATATTATACTTGGCTACGTATAAACCCTTTGACTTCCTTTTAAAAGCAATTCATAATACAAAATGATGACGTAACAATATTGTCAATTTTATTATTAATTACACATATATTAATTTGTATTTTCAATACAATTTATTGCGAGAAATATTATTACTCACATTATACAATATTACTTATAGCGAAAGCAATAAGAAATTAATAAGAAAAAAAATTACATTTTTTTTAGCATGGAATTGCAAACTGATATCACATTAAAGGCCTTTTCATTCCAGAGTGACAATTTATACCAATTTTAGTATTTACCATATTCTAGTTTTCAAAAGAGAAACTAATTCAAAAAACAAACAGGCAGTAATCATCTGCCTAGGGAGATTCATATCTATTGAAATAACATAAAGTAGGAATGCCCCCTTTTTGTGCACTCAGTTTCATTATTTCTAGGTATTTTTTTCGAAGTAATAATTATTTTTATTATACATATTTCTTCACATTTGAATATATATATATATATATATATATATATATATATATATATATATATATACTTAAAGTCATATATATATGCTTAGTGTCATATATATATATGCTTAAAGCATATATATATATGCTTAGTGTCATGCTTAAAGGTCTTGTTATGCTTGAAGCACACTGTTGCTGCTCGATGTTGACCTCAGTGTCCACTTTTATATTTACATACATCCTATCTGTGATACTGAGCAACTTTACCTATAAATATAGTAACAGTAATATTAGCCGACTCCCTACAACGAAACATTTGGCATTCATTCACCAAGCAGCCAGTGCTGGTTTCGGTTGAATTTTATAAAATCTTTCTTTTAAAACAATTTTTTGACAAAATATTTTTTAAAGCAGTACATTTTAATTGAACTAGTGTAGAATGTTAATTATATCATTATTTTCTCCGTGATTTAAATTTGCTATCCGTTTTAGTGGTTGCTGCTGTTGGTAGTCCTGAAATGATATAGTTTCTGTTATTTTGGTATAGTTCTTTGTTTCTGAATCTGTATCACCAGTTCACAACCGTCAGGATTAAAAATCCTTTGAGGCGATGAAGCCTGAAGGTTTTGGCAAAGATCAACTTTCTTTGAACATTGTGGAATTGCGATAAATATAGCATACATTAAAACTATGTTTTTATAATCTACACACACACACACACACACACACACACACACACACACACATATATATATATATATATATATATATATATATATATATATATATATACGTTAGTGAAGATTGGCTCTTGCGGCGACAAGTTGAAGGAATATTCTAAAGCGATAAATATTAAGAAACTGAGGGAAAATCCGTCAAATAATCTTTAATAAAAACGTAGATAGGTTGGCTTTGATGTAGATAGGAATCTTCAAAAAAGATATTGTTATGGCACAAGTATCTATCAGTCTGAGATACCTGTAAGTATATCTATCTATCTATCTATCTATCTATCTATCTATCTATCTATCTATCTATCTATCTATCTATCTATCCCAGTCTGTTGATATCTATCTATCTATCCCAGTCTGTTGATATCTATCTATCTATCTATCTATCTATCTATCTATCTATCTATCTATCTATCTATCTATCTATCTATCTATCTATCTATCCCAGTCTGTTGATATCTATCTATCTATCTATCTATCTATCTATCCCAGTCTGTTGATATCTATCTATCTATCTATCTATCTATCTATCTATCTATCTATCTATCTATCTATCTATCCCAGTCTGTTGATATCTATCTATCTATCTATCCCAGTCTGTTGATATCTATCTATCTATCTATCTATCTATCTATCTATCTATCTATCTATCTATCTATCTATCTATCTATCTTAGTCCTGATGATTGAGTTTAGCATGAAACAGTCTATCACCTCTGAATGTTGATTTCAATGTTCACTTTTATATTTAAATGCGCGCTATCTCTGATATTGAGCACTTTATCTCATAAATATAGTACCCCTTAAAACTACACACACACACACACATATATATATATATATATATATATATATATATATATATATATATATATATATATATAAGACACGTAAGTATATAAACAAGAAAGTAGAGGAATGGGTAAGATGAAAAATCTACATACACCCATAAATACTTGCACATTCATATAAATATTTCTTCCTCAGGTGGTATAAATAGAGAGCTCAATATAGAAACATTTATATATGTGTAATTTTATTATATATTTTTATATTAATACGCACACGCGCACACGCACACACACACACACACGCACACACACACATATATATATATATATATATATATATATAGAAAGTGGACATTGAAGTTAACACCCAGAAGCAACAGAATGGTCAGGACATCTATATATTTACATACGCTCTATCCATGAATGTAGTCTACCTTTAATCTATATTTTATCATACACACACACACGCGCGCACACACACACACACACACGCGCACACACACACACACACACACACACACACACACATATATATATATATATATATATATATATGCAAATAAATTCAAACAGTAATAAGTAAAAATGTAATTATAAACATAACCTCCTACAATTGAAAGAAAAGAGGAAAGAAGAAAAAGCTAAGGAGTGAGTGTAAAGTGGAGAGAGAGAGAGAGAGAGAGAGAGAGAGAGAGAGAGAGAGAGAGAGAGAGAGCAAATAATCGCCACACTCTACACGTAATGCACATCTGCACAAACGGGCGCACGCAACGTGAATACACACCCGGACCGACAGTCGCATCGTCGCACGCGAGTAAACACACACAAACAATACAGCAAAAAACTTACATCAATGATAAGTGCATGAAAAAGAAAACTCGAGAAATATAAGCAATCAATTGTTGATATCCCCTGAAGAGTGGATGGACGGGTCCTCTACGAAACTCTGGAGTCGGGATGCTGAAGATTACATCAATCAGCTAACAGTCAAATTTTTACTTACATCAATCAGCTAACAGTCAAATTTTTACTTACATATGTATATGTATGTATGTGTGTGTGTGTAAGTAATCTCGACGGGAACTTTTTTAATATATGTAATATAGATTTAAAATTATTAAATTACCGTATATAATTGTTTTTCTTATAATCTCTTATCTGAAGAGGCACAAAAGCATGAAAGCTATTGTGCAACGATTTCAAAATGTTTTTGTTATAATAATAATAATAATAATAATAATAATAAGAAGAAGAAGAAGAAGAAGAAGAAGAAAAAGAAGAAGAAGAAGAAGAGGAAGAAGAGAAAGAAAGAAATAAAGGAAGAGTGAAAGATATGTAGAGATAGAGACAGTGAGGGTTAAGAAGAAAGAATATAAGAAAACTGAATTATGAAAGTCTTTGAGTAATACCTGAATGGAATTAGAATTTGATACATTGTAAGGAAATTCTTATCTTTCGGAATGTGAAAAAATATATTTCTGTTTTTTTTTTTGTTTTTTTTTACTAAAATTGCGATGGCCAGATAAAGACCCCAAAAGATAAAATGCTTTACAAAAGTTTTAGGTCAGCTGTTCTACATTAGAAATTTAAATATTTATTCAGTCCATATCTTTTTTGTAACAATTTTAAAATCTTTTTTTCTGCGAAAGGAAAAAGACGGAAACAAATTCACCTCAAACTACAATAACTAATATGGTTGCCCAAATGCTATCGTGACTAATGCCCATAAAGCAGAGAATATTCTAGTGGTCCAAGTAAGAGAAAACATAAAACGCATTTATTGAAATATAAATAAAACTCACTATATATCGGAAAGATTTTTTTCTTTAGTAAGAGAGATGGTGATATTTTTTCCTTTTCTCGAACTGATCCAAAATGGCTGTCAGTGACAGCCGAGGTCAGCTGCCAGTCTGCATACAAAGGTGAGAAACAAGATATATCATTGCCGTGAGACTCGTTATAATGCAACACACACAAGATGGCCGAAATGTGTGTTGTGTGGTAGAAACATTCTTGCAATGTATTAGACACTTGCACACAGACAAACATACATGAAAATAGTTGTAAAAATGTAATTCATACATTCCCCACCGATCATATTTGTCTTTGTTAGTTCGTTTCTTTCTTTTTATCTATCTATCTATCTATCTATCTATCTATCTATCTATCTATCTAAGTCGGCTTTTATCTATTTATCTAGCCATCTCAGTCTGCTTTTATCTATCTAGCTATCTCAGTCTGCTTTTATCTATCTATCTATCTATCTATCTATCTATCTATCAATCTATCTATCTATCTATCTATCTATCTATCTATCTATCTATCTAGCTCATTCTGCTTTTATCTATCTATCTAGCCATCTCAGCCTGCTTTTATCTATCTATCTATCTATCTATCTATCTATCTCATTCTACATTTATCTATCTAGACATCTCAGTCTTCTTTTATCTATCTATCTATCTATCACATTCGGTATATCTATCTATCTATCTATCTGAATCTGATAATATCTATCTATCTATCTATCTATCTATCTATCTATCTATCTCATTCTTCTTTTATCTATCTATCTAGTCATCTCAGCCCGCTTTTATCTATCTATCTATCTATCTATCTATCTATCTATCTATCTATCTCATTCTACTTTTATCTATCTAGACATCTCAGTCTTCTTTTATCTATCTATCTATCTATCTATTTATCTATCTATCTATCTATCTATCTATCTCAGTCTTTTTAATATCTATCTATCTATCTATCTATCTATGTATTTCATTCTGCTTTTATCTATCTATCTAGCCATCTCAGTCTTCTTTTATCTATCTATCTAGCCATCTCAGTCTTCTTTTATCTATCTATCTATCTATCTATCTATCTATCTATCTATCTATCTATCTATCTATCACAATCTGTTAATATCTATCTATCTATCTATCTATCTATCTATCTATCTCAGTCTTTTTAATATCTATCTATCTATCTATCTATCTATCTATCTATCTATCTATCTATCTATCTTAGTCTTTTTAATATCTATCTATCTATCTATCTATCTATCTATCTCAATCTGATAATATCTATCTATCTATTTCATTCTGCTTTTATCTATCTATCTAGCCATCTCAGTCTTCTTTTATCTATCTATCTATCTATCTATCTATCTATCTATCTATCTATCTATCTATCTATCTCTTCGCCTGTAACCGTTCACTCTCTTTTTCTTCACATCTGTATCCAAAGATATATTCAGCTAACACGAAGTTTTAATTTTCTTTATCGTTCTCTGATATATTCTCAAATTTTGTGTATGATTTTGTTTCAGTCTCCTAGCATATCTGAAACCGGATTTTGATGTTGCCTTAGTAGTGACAGGTTTGTTTTAGTGTCAATAGCCACTGCTCGTAAACCGATAAGAAAATGTATAAACATGTTTAGAAAATAATAATGATTAATTATCAATTCAATCTTTGGTATTAAATTGAATATATATATATATATATATATATATATATATATATATATATATATATATATATATATATATATATATATATATGTATATATTACTATCTGCCTGGTATCTCATTGCAAATATGGCCTCTCGTTCGTTAGATTTATGTAATCGAATTGTCCTATTCACCCGAGCAAGTATGTATATATATATATATATATATATATATATATATATATATATATATATATATATATATATATAGATATATATATATATATATATATATATATATATGTATATATATAAATTTATCACGCACACAAACAATATATATATATATATATATATATATATGTTTGTATATATATATATATATATATATATATATATATATATATATATATATATATATATGAATTATATATATATTAGATTGGAAAGAAAACCCTATTCCATTTGAAGATGGAAAACAAAATGTTTCTTTGATCTTAATTGATATATTCAATCAAGATAATGCTCCATCCCATTATCAATAACTTAATCCTCTCTACGCAGTAAATTGTTGATCCCTTAGGCGTAAAATTCTCCAGGTTCCTATGTAGATTCGGTACCAGTTTTGACCTCTTTGCAATAAATAAACTCTTTTCCCTCGAGAAATGCTGCAGTGACGTGAAAAGACAATAGACAGATGGAGCTAGACCGGGAAAGTAAGTGGAAGGAAGCAAAACTTTCATATTTAGTACTGTAATATTTTCCTGGGTGACTTCAGTAATATATGGTGTTGCCCTATCGTGTAAGAGCATCACGCGTTTACGATTAACTACTGGGCGCACGTTTTCTGTAATATTTTGAGCAATGCTTTCAATTGACGACGATATTTTTGTGCATTAAATGTTTCTTTTCGGTTAGCAATTCCTTGATAGACGGCGCTGTTATTCCACAATACACAAATCATAAATCCTCGTGTACTCCTGGTTTGTGGATGGATTTTTCATTTTAGGTAGCTGCTAGTGCTAACCAGCGTCTCATTCGTTAGATGTGTCTCTAGAAAACCCACTTTTCAATGGCGGTTATGGATTGGGTAACAAATGTGCTCTTCAGTGAGCATAGAGTAACTTTTTGATTAAGCTGAAAAATAGTGAGATGATGGCAGTTCAATTGACACAATTCATGTCTTTTGTAACTTTTTATCATCCTTCTTTGTTATTTCTCTGACGTCCATTGACAAAGTTTAGACATATTCATTAGTTCAATAAAATCTTTTATGATCGAAGTGTCACTTGTATTGAACTGTTTTGATAACTTCCTTGCATTTTGCTTTGGATTTTGTAGGCGGCAGTTTACAAAAGCTCATTATTGACAGTATTGAACTAGAGTAATTGAACGTGTTTAAGTGTAATTGGTAGACATTCCCAACAAACAGAATTGACAAAGTTTCCAATGAACAATAACAAAAGAAAGAAAATTGAACAGCGCAAAATAACACTAAGCAAACAATATAGTGAATTTCCAAGCGTAACTTAGATGTGTCACAAGGCCGAAATTAAGGGGCGCCCAATGAGGATCGAACTCACAATTCAGTCGTAATTGTTCTAGCAAGACAAGATTGCTAACCATTACACCGTCTCTAGCTGCCCCTAAGTAAAACAATATATACGCAAGGCGAAAATAGGCACATCAACAGTAATAAGGCAAAAATTTCACAAAGCAAGAATGGTATTAACATGCAAAAGGGATACAGGCAAGTAATTGTGCAGCGTTCTAACTTCAAGACAAGAAAGCACAACAGTATGGCAGATAAGACCGAGAAGTGTTCCATGTTATTGACTAGGAAGAAATTCCAACATGCACCTGTACGATTTCTCTGTAAATTTGGGGAGGATTGGAACCATCACAGAACTTGTTCGTCCAAATCAATGAAACTCTTCCAGGGCCAAATTTCTTCATCGGAGATAGCCAAACCATCGTTGACATGACAAAAACACATAACGCTTCATTTCTTGCTGCTTCCGTTGCTTAAGAGACCCTTTTGAATTCATACAGTATACATTGCCTGATATAGTTCTGATCCCAACCCATTTTAAAATTCCGTACAATCGTCGAAGTTAAGCAACATCGAGCCTGGTTAGTACTTAGATGGGTGAGCGCTTGGGTATACCAGATACTGTAAGCTTGAATGTGCGACTGATGTAATGGATAATGGCTCTGAATTTTTAGTCGAAGAACCGATTTCCAATTTCAGTTGCTTCGTTATATTCACTTACGAGCAAGTACCTTTCGGCACGGTATGAATCCATTTCTTCTCCCCAAGCTATGGGTTAATTAGTAAGATTTTTATCATCAAAACCATTATTATCTAAACCAAAGTCATATACAAAATAATTAGATTTCGGTATTAAATAATCCAGAGAGGTTGATATGCCGCTAAACAAAAAACAACAAACCCAAAAAATCATTTTAAATGGAAAAAATCGATACGAAACTTGTAAAGACTGAAAACTTATTATATTTAGATTACTTAGTAACAGAATGGCAGAGTAGTTACGCGGGGGTATATTAAGTCATAGAATTACATGAATGTGGTCCTTTCCAAGATATCCTGCCTAAACAATCAATATATCAGGTTATCCCATAAGTTCTGTCCGAATTTTAACTTTTTTTAAAAAATGAACCAAATTTAAAGAGTATTTTATAATGTTTAATGGAGCTGAACATTATTTTTATGTTTAGATGCATTTAAACTGATCAAATTTTATTTCAGAGAACAATAAAATTAAATTTTGTTTGATTAAAACCCTGCTAACATGGAAGTACCCAAGAATCATTTGAGGCACATAATGCTTTATGAGTTCAAGAAAGGAAACTCAGCAGCCGAAGCGGCTAGAAACATTCACTCAGTTTATGGAGAGGAATGTGTGAATGAAAGAACTTGCAGAAGATGGTTTGCAAAATTCAGAGGTGGAGATTTTACCCTTGAAGGTGAAGATCGAACCGGATGTCCAGTTGAGTTTGATGAAAAGCTTCTTGAAGCAGCCCTTGAAGAAAATCCTGTTTTATCAGTTGAGGAATTGGCAGTGGTTCTCAGTTCAAACCATACAACTGTTCATCGTCATCTTCAACAACTTGGAAAAGTTCCTAAACTTGGAAAATGGGTGCCTCATGAATTGTCTGAAAACAACCTCAAATCCCGAGTTGACATCTGCTCTTCTCTCCATCCTCACCATCGAAATGTTATGCGTCGTAGACAGTGGCTTGGTAAAGGGGAAGGACCCCAGCCACAAGGGAACTTCATGGGCAAAAGGTTCTTCTTTCAATCTGGTGGTATCGCCAAGAAATAATCCACTTTTAATTCTTATCACCTAATGCAACAATTAATGCTCAAATATACTGTCAGCAATTAGAGCGTTTGAACCAAGCTTTGAGGAAAAAAGACCTGCTCTAGTGAATCGAAAAGAGGTGAAGTTTCCTCAGGACAATGCGCGACCCCACACAGCAAGAATCACGTCACAAAAGATCGAAGAACTTGGTTAGGAGAAAATTCTTCATCCACCTTATTCTCCCGATCTTGCTCCTTCAGACTACCATTTGTTTTGTAGCTTACAGAATCATTTGGAAGAAACAGTTTTTGTAACACAGGAAGAGGTTAAAACTGACATTTGTGAGTTCTTCGAATCAAAGCCAAAATCCTTTTACAATAATGGAATTAGTAAGCTTGTTAATAGATGGAAGGAAGTCATAGATAATCAGGGAAAATACATTGTTGATTGAATCTGTAATTAAATGTAACATTTGGTCACTTGTTGTTTTTATTCAAAATTCGGACAGAACTTATGGGATGACCTGATACTTCTGATATATTGAAGACGCTCTATTAATATATCCACACGAAACTACTTTCCTGGCCCTGTAGATAAACTAAACAACGACGAACATACGACAGAATTTACCCATGAAATAGAAACAAACAATACTTTACCTTTCCTAGATGTCATGTTGCATCGCAGTGACAATAGACTAAAACTTATTGTCCATTACAAATCAACTAATAAGAATGATATCATAAATTTGTATTCTCACCATACCAACGAAATAAAATTAACAATAATCATCGGATTGTATTTAAGTGCACTCAGACTTTGTAACTCTCAAGGAAGAGAAGAAATACATTGGAAATACCTTTAAGCTTATCCTGATTCTTTCATATTCAACGGTTCGTAAAATATTTAAAAATAGAAAAGTTGACCTTTCTGACAAACTCAACGAATATTGTTCTTCCCACCAATTCTATCACAGCTACAACTGAAAAATAATTTATCTAAGTGATGTGGGTACCAAAGTTGGGCCCACAGAAGTAAGACACGGAACACGGATTAGATGTAAGAAAAATATATTAACAACAGGTTACAGAGATATTGTAAGCAGAGCTTACTATAAGTTAGTGTCCAACACTGGTAGTCGTACGAGACTCTCACTGTCTCTCTGTGTCACTCTCTGTCACTCTCTTATCACTCTCTATCACTCTCTCAAGTGCTATGTCGCCTACTTAATATAGGCCTGGAAGAGTCTATTGTGTAGGTAGTTTCCGGTCTCACAATACTAAGCTCAATATAAAATATTTTACAACTACTTCTAAAGCAGATTTAATACAAAACAAAATAATAAGCTAAAAGTTAAAGGAAGAATTTTCTCTATCATCAGTAATGATTGCCACAAAGAATACATAGGGGAAACCTCAATGAATTTGTATCAAAGATTATATAAATACAAAAGAGATATTTTACAAGTCAGAGTAAGTGCATCAGTTGCTCAACGTAATGAGTCTGACCATAATTTTGATTTAAAAACTGTTACTGTAATTAAGAGAAATCTATTTATTAAGACGAAATTCATAGAAAGTGCTTTAAATTGCAAAAAAAATATCGTTTTTTGACGTTAAAAAATACGTCAAAAAACGATATTATTTTTGCACCAACCTATACATCATCCACGGTAAATTTACGTCCAGTTTCTTACAACCTTTTCACCTTTCTTGGCAGATTTATTATCTTTATGTGGAATTTTTAATAAAAAAACCCAAAAAAACTGATGGATAAAAGAAGAAAACGAAAAAGAAACTAAATGAAATCGACTATGTAACCCAAAACATATTTATAAAAAGAAATCTAAATTTATATTTGAAATTCTTAGCACTTCATGTGAATGTGTAGTTGTCTCAACGCAAACATCACTTTAGTCCGACGATGTCCTAAAAGTAGGAAACTTTTCACAAAAACTTTCCACTTTGTCACAGTTTGTTTCTTAAAACTGTCCTTGATATATAAAAATTTAGATATCATTTTCTCTCTCTCACACACACACACACACACACACACACACACACACACACACACACACACACACACATATATATATATATATGGATTGAGAGCCGAGTTCGAATTCCAGTCGAATCCATTACATTCACTTACGTGCTAATACCCTTGGGAAAGGTATGAATCCTCTTCTTCTCCCTCCAGCTATGGGTAAAATAGCAGGACAGACTGGGTTCTATAGCCTTGGATGGCAACTGGTCTAGGAGAAGGACAACTCTGATTTCAAAACCTGCGGAGGGTCGTTTGGGAACCTTGTGGCATTCGGAGCACCAGGTCTCTGTATTCGTCCCTCCAAAAAGTGTGGATGGTCATGCACGAGGCCTTCACCACTATAATCAAATCTCATGTGCCGGTGTCGGGCTGTCGGTTTCCTGGAAACTGATCTGCTTGACCCTCATACGTCGAATCTCGACGGGAGAGTCGATCATATATATATATATATATATATATATATATATATAATTAATACAAGTAAAAGGTTTGTCAGTAATGTTTCAGCACCCCGATTTCAGAGTTTCGTTGACAAACTCACCGGGAATCACTCCGTTCTCTCGTCAGGGGGTATCTGCAATTGGTAGCATATACTCCTCCATTTTTCTTTTATATGCACTTTTCATAAGTGCAAGTTCTTTTTCACTGTGCATGTCTGCATACATGTATGTGTAGAATGTTGTGGTTGCTTGTCATATATATATATATATCGAAATAAAAGTATAAAACTTAATATTACGAGACATATTAAAAAAAAAAAAACGGTGAAGCAACTGGTTTCGCTCCCGCTCTTCAGGCTTCAACGGGAGATTTAAAATTAACACAGAAAAATGTACAATAATAGTTTCACCCGTTTTTTTTTTAATATGTCTCGTAATATTAAGTTTTATACTTTTATTTCGATCATTAAATTTTGTACCTACAAAAATATCTTTAATATATATATATATATATATATATATATATATATATATATATATATATATTAATACAAGTCAAAGGTTTGTCAGTAATGTTTCAGCATCCCGATTTCAGAGTTTCGTTGACAAACTCACCGGGAATCACTCCGTTCACTCGTCAGGGGTATCTGCAATTGGTAGCATATACTTCTCCATTTTTCTCTTTGTATATGCACTTTTCTTAGGATTTCCAATGTTCATTTTCAAGGCAGGTAGATCCCTGACACTCGAAAAACTTAAAAATTTCGTCTGACCACACCTAAACACATATAAATGTGAATGTGTTTTAAAGTCCCTTCTAGCTAAATGACTGATGCTATTGTGGTTAGAAAGTTGCTTTTTATATATTTGTATGGTCAAAGGCACGCAATCTAGATTTCTACTTAAGTTGCAAGACTAGATTACTTGCTTTACCTTCATTCGACCACGACAATGCTGAAATATATATGTTGAAAGAGACAGACACAGATAGAGAGAGAAAGGGAGGAGATATAGCGGGAAGCATAATTTACATATCAATCTGTAAGCGTTTTGGAAAAACTTTTCAAGAAGTGTGTCGAAGAGAATGACGAGTACTTTCGACTAAATGTAGTGAATAGTAAAAAAAAAAAATGTAACAATAAGTTCAGTCAAATGAAATCGATCATTTAAAGCAGAAGCAAAGCATATCTTAAAGTAAGCCACGACCCAGACAAAAAATAAAAACGAACATAGAAAAACGAACGAAAAAAAAAATGCTTTCAAGTGGCCCCCTGAAAACCAGGAAAAATAGTGCAATATAAAAGAAAAAGAAAAATCATCTGACGTTTAGTTTCCCCAAGAGTGAATAAAATATTCCTGAAATGAAGTAGAAGAAAAATGTGAAGATAAAGAAGAAAAAAATTCGCCCATCTATTATCCTATGCTTATTTATTCGTAAACATTTTAAACGTTTTATTATATGTATAAGCACTCTCGGCTTAATTCGCTGTAATTTATAAATTTTAATGGCCGTGTTGTCTTATCTCTGTAAATAGTAATTATTAACTGGTGAAATGAAACGTGATGGGAAGTGGGTAAAAACGGAAAACATAATTACCTTCTAAGTATCCGATGAAGGGTTGTCCACGAAAAAAAAAGAAAAAAAAAAAAATTTACCCGTAAACAGCTTAAATAGAATTCGCACCGTTGTGATTGGCTGTTGGTCAATCTCTAATCAAGTGTGTGATAACTGGGTATATTTATAGAAGTCAGTGTCTACGAGCATTTTTAGAGGGCGTTTCAGAGTCTGATCAGCTCTGAAGGGGTCGATTTGGTGAGGTCAGTATGATGTTTGAAAGTCCCGAAACTGCCCAATGATCCATCTCCAGAACATCACTGACGGCGCCCTCTAGCGCTAAAAGAGCGTATATTCAAAACAATAAAAAGAAAAGAATATTAGAAAGTTATGAATTCTGTTCAGGTTTCGATAAACGGCGCTGATCAAATATAGAGAAAAACGAGTTACTGTTTGTAAAACATATGTCAATTACAGACCGTAGAAAATGGCGTTATGGTTTCCTCAAGGAAAGTAGTCTCAGCTGTGAATTCTACCTAGGATCTTCGTAATTTTGTGTGATATACACTCAGGTGATAATGAACAATCTAACTCGTTGGAATACTTTTTTTTTAAATGAAAATTCTACAATGAAACGAAACTTGTCTAGAGTCCAATTTCTTAACCATATTTTTATAGCCACGCTGTTTTTCTCTCTATTGGTACATCAGCACACAAATGGAGCCTCTGATGAGGCTGGGACGCCTTATAAGAAGGCAAGTAATATACCTACAAAGGGAGATAACTATTTTTAAAATATCGAGATAAGTTACAAACTCAAGAAACGAATCATATCAATGTACAAAAAACCATTATATCATTCATTCTCTTTGGAGAAGAATCAAAGTAAAACACTGAAAGATATATGTTTCCAATAGGTGCCAGAAGTTGGTATTCGAACCCGGCGATTTCGTAATACCGATTTTTAATACAAATAGGCTTGCTCTCCTAATTTGGTGGAACACAATCTTCCGAAACCATCCTCCCTATGGTATTTTCGACATGCATTGAATGTCCAACTACTGCGGCCTTGGGCAGGACTAAGCTAAGTTTATTACGCTCATGATAGCAATGAAGCACTATACCTCATTTGCAACCCACGATATGTCGCAAAACTAGTAACATGTAGCAGTTATCGCTTTAAGCGTTCTTCGAAATATTCTGGTTACTAACTTTTTGTTTAGAATTTCTTGTAATTCATATTTTCTTCGTGGTGTTTTATCTGAATCCCATTCCCCTTTTCTTTTTACTTCTTACTTTCCTCAAGCACGCACTGAAAATATATATATATACTCACGTATATGAAACTTTTATCGAGAACCCGGACTCGATATCAGTGATTTGCAAGATCAGCACGCACTAAAATGCTCTATCGAAATATGCCCAACAATAGTCAAATATAGTGTGATATTTAACTATCCAATTTGACCGTGTTGCGAGTTCGATTCTGAACGGCTTCTCTGCTATTCGGGGTATTTCTACAAAGTGAACACCAACAACCCCCGTCACCTAGGTATGACAGTAAAGTACCTCCGACAGCAAGGCCTCTGAGCGGGGTTTTTGAGGAGCGTGAAACCACCTCTTAATTTCTGTTGTTTCCAGGTTCACCCATGACCCAGGGTGGTAGCACCTGTTAGGGTCCCAGTTATGGGCAAATAGTTAACCTTCCCCCCCCCAAAAAAAAACTGGAGTCAAAACACTATGAAAGTATAAAAGTAGATTTTTATCGTAAAAATAACAGAAATACATTTAAAAAATACCAGCAATACATTTAGAAGAAAAAATACCATCAATACATTTTTGAAAAAATACCAGCAATACATTTAGAAGAAAAAAAAATTATTAATACATATTCTATTCATACAAACCTATCCTAAAATTCTTGTCGGCATTAAATAACCCATTGAGGTTGATATGCTGTAAAATGAAATAAACGTAAATCAACGACCGCCAATTGAACTTGAACACAGGCTCCATTATCGCCTCCGTTCACCTGTAATCCAACTAAATGAATATACAAAGGACTTCTCTAAATGTCCCATTGTCGTGATATCATCTTTTCTTTCCTACTCACCGAATCATTAGCAAGTAGCTTTTCTTCGAAGCTTTCATTTCTTTCTTTGTTTTCGTCGTTCGACTCAAGCTACACTGACTCGATATCTATCCAAGGATTTATAACTTTATCTCACCACTGATCGGGGATCAGATCTCAAATCGTTGATCCGATTTTCTTGATAGCACAATTTTTTATCAGATCATTTCAAAGTCGGTCTTTTGATTCAACACTGATTCCCCCCTGGGAGTTTGCTATCGCGTACAAGATTAAAATCCCGCTTTTGATTCATTCCCGAAAAGCATTCATTGATCCATTTTGATATATCCTTTATTTAACCTTACATTTAACATTACTTTGTTCGACATTGAAAGCACAGATATGTTATCTGATTTTTTTGCCTTTTGCGTCAGATGTCGAAGTGCGTGTGCCAGAATGGTTAAAAGCAAGGAAAATGGAATGGGCAAATAGAGTTCATATTCCGATTGCAACAGTTTACGCTCAGTTAGCACTTAGGAATATAAATCCATTTTTTTCTACTTGCCTTCAGCTATGGATAAAAATAGCAGGTCAGAATGAATTCTCTTGTGTTGGTTGGTAACTAGTCTATTAGAAAGAAAACATTGAATTCAAAACTAGAATGAATGAACTTGACGTGGTTGGATTTTAAATTGTCTTTCTTTCTGCCAGTTCCGGCAATTATGTTGATGTCAATACGAATAAATTCCCGAATTGTACCGTTGAAGGTTCTCTGTCAGAAGTTTCAACAGAGATAGAAGACCGGAAGTGGATTAAATAAATTGCACAAGTAAAAGCACAAAAGGATAACCTCCTCGCAATATTTCATTGTACAAATGAATAAAAAGGGAATTAAATTCTATTTTGGGGTTTTACACTTAGTCTACTTAAACTGTTTTTTTTTTAATTTCTATTAAAAATAATTCAAGATGAGAAGTGAATGTTTTCCTATAAAAGATGAGAAGAGTATATTACCTCTCGGGGTAGCTTCATCAACAATTCCTGTTGTAATATTAAACGTTCTTTCTTTAACTAAGCAATCTCATTTTCAAATAGTAGTGATCTTCAGGAAGTGCTTTAATAGTTTTATTTCCTTTGTGCTTATTCTCGTGTGTTCCTCGGCTAAAACGATGGCTTTATCTAGTCTGGATTCGATTACTGAAGAATAAAAATCTTTGTATTAATTCACAATGATGTTTGTTTTTTACACTGCGGAACCAATATGTGATTGTTTTTGTGTTTTTGTTCCACTGGTTTACTCCTAAACTCGTTCTTAGTTCAGAGTTAATTTACTTACTTTACCCAGTTCACTTTTATTTGGGTTTATGAGTTTCCATGCAGGGTTTTTTAAAAGTATTTTTTCTGGCCTTCTAACGTAATGCATGCGTGTGATTTAAAGATGCGATTTATTCAGTGCTCTAGGTGTGTAATGTATGGGCGATTTTGCTTTAACTTCTCAATTAATATAATACTCTAGAGTTTTGCTGCTTTTCTACATGTTTTTATGAATGAAAAAATATACTTTTTTTCATATTGATCTATTAAATAAATTTAGAAATATATCATCCTTAGGAAGAGACTGTTTTAGTGTAATATTATATTACAACAACGAGACGATGACACGGCACTTTGCTGAATCCATTGATGAAGGACACATCACCAAGTGGCAACGTGAAGTTGGACAGAGAACGCCTGTCTTAAGCGACCAGTAAGCATGCTAATTTGTGGGTTAAACGAAAATGAAGCACTGACTATCGCCAGTCAATCGGTCAACTGATAACTCGTGCCTGGTTTGCACAATCTGATCGATCGAATATATTGGCGTTGTCATGGCAAAATTGGTCGATGGGCAGCTAGCATCATAGGTTTGGATCAGGTGACCGAATCGTCGGAGAAGTGTGTTTTTTGTTCTGATATAAAAGATTCGTTTATTGGAACAGAACTGGAATTTGAAGCCAATTAGGCAGTTGCACTTGCTATGGAAATCAACACAAAGAAATTTACGTACCATTCTTAGTTTTATTATAAACTATGTAATAAATAACTTAAACTCTTTTTTTTATTACTATTTAATAAGATCAACTAATGTTTACTATTAAGTAAAATATATTAGATGCGTGCAAAAGTTTCCGGAATAAAACCGATCCTCAATTGTGAATTCTATCTCTAATTGCCGATAAAGAACTATTGGGAGTTTTGTATGTTCTGAACATTTTTCAACAAAAGTGTACGTTTTACATATGGATATAATAATATAATTACTGCAAACCTTAATGTACATTAAAATCTGAAGAGTATAACATCTCTCTTAGGATTTCTGTGTCACTTTTTCAGTAATCTGTTAAAACATAGAAATCCGAAGCCGTATTGGAATATTGAAAGATACCTGCTCAAAAAATAAACAAAGTATTAAAAAACAGGAAGATTTCCTTAAAAAACAAAAAAACAAACTTAACAGCTACATGATATCAATCCCCAAATAACAGTGAATGCTGAACAATATCCTCACAGATGAAGTGAAGACTTGCAACAATTGAAATATAAGTTCTGTGGAATGCCTCTAAGAATCCAACTGACGGAATTTGTGAGTAACGAGTAATTTTTTTTAAACGAAAACAGGAAAAAATGGTGATTAGTACTTAAAATCCGAAAGAGACAGAAGGAATTTCTAAGATACATTATGAGGAAAGAAGGTTCAGAGAATTTGAAACTCACAGAGCGTATCGAAAGTAAAAGGCACAGGGAAGGTAGCAGGCCACCTATCTAGCTTATGTGAACAGATGCAAGAATGGAGGGGGAGAAATAGTGAGAAGACAGATATTGCTAAATAAGGATTGGGAGCTGTAGAGAATATGATCGCCTAATGTTCCGAATGATACAAGAAGAATAAGAAGAAGAAGGAGAAAGAGGATAAGGAGGAAGAGGAGAAGAAGAATTCAAAGAAGAAGAAGAAGGAGGAGGAGAAGAAGAATTCAAAGAAGAATTCAAAGAAGGATTCAAAGAAGAATTCAAAGAAAAAGAATTCAAAGAAGAAGAAGAAGAAGAAGGAGGAGGAGGAGGAGGAGGAGAAGAATTCAAAGAAGAAGAAGAATTCAAAGAAGAAGAGGAATTCAAAGAAGAAGAAGAGGATGAAGAATTCAAAGAAGAAGAATTCAAAGAAGAATTCAAAGAAGAAGAAGAAGAAGAAGGAGGAGGAGGAGGAGGAGTAGGAGAAGAATTCAAAGAAGAAGAAGAATTCAAAGAAGATGAAGAACTCAAAGAAGAAAAAGAATTCAAAGAAGAAGAAGAAGCTCGTATTTTGAATGAAAAATCAGTGATGGCATTGATTCAAGGTAACTGGCCACCTTGCGTAAAACAATGTCCTAATCAACTGAACCATTTCATTGCTTTTTGGGTTGATTGCACATTTCAAATTTCCTATGTATATTTCTTATCGTCTTTTTCTTTTTCTGATGATCCTTTTTATGTTTTCTGTGATTTGTTCAACAATTGAATCATTACTTTTTATTGTGACATTCCATTCTGTTATTGATGCGTGCGAATTCTTTAGAGTTTCAACACTTTGCTTCCATTCAAGAGCTTCATTTTCGGTATTGAAACTAAATTTATTTATAATCATTTCACCCCAAGCAAGGTGATAATGTCAGTAGAACGCAGGGGATTACAGGGAGTGAAAATGGAAGAGAATGGGAGGATAGGGGGAAGGACAGAAAAGGAACAGGATTCAAGAAGACAGAAGATAGCTATTGACCATGTGTTTACATTTTTGAAGATTGTACTTATCAGGGAAGCAATACATCGGAAGCATCTTACTTCACGCGGCCTCTTGACGGATAAACCATATGGCTTCCGTTTCTCCAGGTCTATCGCCAATATGTTAACGGCCAACACTGACTTTTTCCATCAAGCTTTTGATCAGAACGGCGAAACTCGGGCTGTGGCTCTAGATATCTCGAAAGCGTTGGACGTTTTTACGCAAGCATTTCGTCGCACTTCCCACTTTTGGGAAATGCGAAAGTGCGACGAAATCAAGAAGAAGTAGTCGGAGCCTCAGGGAAAAGAAAGCTCATCCGATCAGTTGCCATATTGAAGAGAAGGAAGCCACGTCACGTTGGTGAGAAAGTGACTATAGACAAGATGACAGGTCATGATCGATTATATTGCAGACACTACTCTGGATTTTGTCTAGAATCTCTAGATGCACAATACACGCACCCGACCAGATGTGGTAACAGTATTCGATACACGGACGAATGGTAGATTTATAAATGTGCAAGATGGATTCTAACGGAAAAAAAGCTTTTGGCTCGACACAGTGAACCAACCTTTCTTGCAGTAGATACAGCTATTGATTCGATATCATTGCTCCAATTCATGTCAGTGGAAAGGTGAGGTCATGAAGGTATAAAGTGTTGCTCTCCTGGAGTTGATTAAATTAAAGTAGTTTTGTTTTGAAGGTGTTGAAATTTACAAGCCATTTCTTGCCTCCGTTAACCAGTATTGGATGTCCTTTTCAAGAGTAGTTGACAGTTTTATTTTGTTTGATCTGTTGTATTTGCTACTAACCCAGGAGAAAATGTTAGTGTCATCTGCATAAATGACTAGTTGGGAACTGATGGCATCAGGAAGAGCATTGATGAAGATCAGAAACAGAGTAGGTCCAATCTTAGAATCTCGGAGGCCGCGGGTTAATATGAAATGATATGAAAGCGTTCAAGATGATTGGTTAGTAACGATTGGAAAGTGCCTGAAAATCATACCACGAGTTTACCCAAGAGTTGTGAGTGAAATTGGGTAGACGGAATCCTTGGGGTGCGTCGATAGCTGTGCTAGCATGAACGTGCTGGTCTTGTTCAAATTGTTGATCACGCTAGATAACACGTTCTTTCCCAGAAACTGTAACTAAGGTCTACTCAGCATAGATGCAGTACAAAACGACAGGTGGGCTCTGTGGGTGTTGAATAAACACAAATGTGTCTGAGCAAGCATCTGCAATAAGGATTGGCTAGCCGCCCTAGTAGACAGGTATCCTCGAATACGAGTGGCCAGCTATACCATACCACTAGCGGATGATAAGACAGGTTAGAACCAGGGAGATGATCGTCGTTTCACTTAGTATTTTCCTACCTGGAATCGTGATAATTTATATAGGTGCGCCAATACATCTGAACTGGTGATAGCTGAGCATTTGTTAAGTAACCAGCAGTGACCCGGTCCTATAGTATATTCTAGGTACTGTATAGAAGGCCCTGAAAGCTGTTTCATGAACTTTTATGCAATACCAATCCACTTTTTCAAAATTTGACTAACGAAACACCAGAATTTCTTTAGACACTTGAAATCTTTCAGCAACCTGTATTCTCTTGGAGTTTATTCATCCCTGGTTTGAATTAGAAGGTTGTTTTTTGATTAGGTTAAGCGCAGAAATTTTCACAGTTAGCAATAAGCCTAGAGATGATATCGTATTTATATGCGGCTGAAATTTCGCATACATTAAATGAAATATAATTGTACATATACTCTAAAAGCATTCTAGCAACTTATACTGAGCAGGCAACGAGGGATTGAGGCTGTATATGCAATTAATAAATCCGCAATGACCAACCAAAAATACACCCTGCTTTGTGGTTCAAGTAAGCGAAGGAGTTATCACACACAGACACACACACAGACACACACACAGACACACGCACGCACGCGCACACACACACATATATATACATTTTCTTTTCTTTTGCAAAGATTTGTCAATATATATATATATATATATATATATATATATATATATATATATATATGCGTGTGTGTATGTGTGTAATTACATATTTTGTGCATTTGGGCAACAATCCCTCTTTTATACAAGTTTCGTTAAAAATGGCTACTGTGGTTAAATTTCTTATTTAATTTTTCTTGTGCTCTTAAATTATGTACGTTCTTTGTTTGCTTTCGGGTTATGTATTAGGTTGGTGCAAAAAAATAATGTCGTTTTCTCACATATGCTACTATGTGAGAAAACGACGTTATTTTTGCACCAACCTAATAATTTAATCATCGTGTATTTGGGCAGCAATCCCTCTTTCAAGTTTCAATAAAAACGACCGACATATATATATATATATATATATATATATATATATATATATATATATATATAATTATTTATTTAAAAATATGATTCCAACACGCTACATAAGAGTTCTCATGTTTCAAAACAAGAGCCGAAAACTTCAATAATTTACCTAACGAGTTCTTTCCTATTTTCTATATATTTTTCACACACACACACACACACACACACACACACATATATATATATATATATATATATATATATATGTGTGTGTGTGTGTGTGTTTGTGTGTGTGCGTGTGTTTATGTGTGGAGAGAGAGAGAGAGAGAGAAGGGGAGAGAGTCAGAGAAAGAAAGCGAGAAAGGCAATGTCCAAATCTATTTTTTTGTTCTGTCTTTACCGAGATTTGAATCAAATAACCAGATATCACAATTAATCCTTTAGCCCAGTTAATCGGAATATCATCTGCCTATACATGAATAAACAGACAGACAGTCTGTTTATATTCTAAGTTCTCTAGATCCATGTCGCTATCTAGCTGATCATTGCTGGACTACTAGCGAGTTTGTTTTCCAATAATTGATTTTCGAATTCAGGTATTTCGTCACCTGAAAGGACGACTCTACACAACACACCTACATTCTATTCATATTTCTCAGTGCTTGTAAAAACTTGATTTATTTGTGCGAACAGACCTCATTGGTCCGTTATTACAGATACTATTTGGTACCAAATACAAGGGCTGTCTTGAATTTTTCATCTTATAAATTAAGCTTGTCGGTTCAAATAAGCGTTCCGTGGTGAATCCTTATGTGTTGAATAAACATACCTGCTTGGATAATAATAGATATAGTACAAAGCAGAAAGTAAGTGCATCCAATGAGGATCGAACTCTCTACTCAGTCGTAATTGTTTTAGCGAAACCAGCTTCCTAAGCATTACTCCACGTCTTGGTTCCACCGAATAATTTTCTAAGCGTAACAAGTAATGGTATGGGTCACTCAGCGAGGATCGAATCCATTATTCAGTCGTAATTGATCTAGCGAGACAAGCTTGTTAACCATTATACTACGTCGAAGTGCGCATCTCTTCCTATAATGTTACGGGAAATATAAAATAATAAGCGCTTTGCCGAGGAGAAAATGTGAACGAAGGTGCTGTACTTTAGCTACACAAGAGTATCCATTGTTCCTTAAATAACTGATAAACTCGCAATGGCATTTACAGTGATCAACTTTCTGTATATTGCTGGTGAAATCTTAGATATCCAACAGGTATAGTTTTCTTGCATACCGCATCAATTCGGTTGTCAATTCTGGTAGGATTTTGGGGAAAAAAAATCTGTAGATCCTGACAGATATCAGTTTACGTTAACTCTATACTTAAGAATCTCGTCGGTTATAAACAACTTATTTTATTTATTATGGCTAGAAAGAGTTCTGCTTTTTTTTTTCTGAAATGAAACACAAAATACGAAAGAGAAAAGAAACAGAAACGCAAACATGAATTTATTGAGCTCTCATTTATTGTGCCAAATTCTTACAAACTAAATTTGTAATTGATTAAAGAGCACCTTGTCGCTTAAACAAACATCCATTTCGTTATAAAAAAATACAATAACAGAAAAAAGAATTTGACAACTGATTCTGACTTTATAATAAACTTATTAAACGTGTTAATAACCTAGCGACATCCAAACACGAGTTATACGATCGTAACTCATTATTTAGAAAAAAAGGTACATTTGTCATTATAGGGTTACTAATACATGTCTATAGTCTGTTGACGGCCTTCGTCGAATCTCAATTCTATATAACATTTTCCTATGAGTATTACAGTGGCACGCGGCTAGTCTTTGTACAAGACTGTAAAGTTTCGATCTCATTCTCAGTGACATACAGTGTCATCTGCTATATTAGTTTTTTTTTTGATTTGTTTAAAAAAAATCAATTCACATCTTGTCGACGGCTATGATTTTGATCATCCAATCATTGTTTATGATTAATATTCTCTTGCATGTTGGTTTCATCATTAATTGAGCTTGTTCTTCTTCAGGTCAATAATTCATCCGGTGGGACGATTCTCCCTCTTTCTCTTTTTTCTCTTTCTCATTACACACACACACACACACACACACACACACACATATATATGAGATAACGACATATTCTTATATATCAAGAACAGTATTGAGGAAATTGTATGACAAATTGGAAAAGTCGTTATTTGTACATCCAAAACAATAAAAGACTTAGTCAATGTTAAAAAATACAATTAGCTAAAACCTGAATGAGGAGTTTACTCCATTGCCTGCAATAATGGTCACAAGGAGAAACCTCGAGGAATCTAAATAAAAGATTATACGAACATAAAAGGGATATTTTACAAAATAATACATCAAATGCGTTGGTGGCCCACCGTAAACGAGACTGACCACAACTTTAACATAAAAAAAAATGCTACCATGATCACAGAAGAAAATATTTCATTACGACGTAAATGTCTAGAGAGTGCCTTAATCTCAAGATCATCTACATTGAATTTGCGCTCTTGCTCTAACAACATTTCACCATTCCTGGTAGATCTTCTAACATTACAGTGTGAAATACCTACTTATAAAAGTGATGGAAACAAAAACAAAAAAAAAATAGAAAAAGAAAAACAAAAAGAAATTCGGTTGCTCAAAAAAAAAAAATAAAAAAAATTCTAAAATTCACAGTAACCCCCCCCCTTGTCCTTCGTATGTGTAGCTTTACCATCATAAATTTAGTTCGATGAAGTCCTGAAGGACGAAACGCGTCGCAAGTAAACTTTTCCCACTTGTCATATATATATATATATATATATATATATATATATAGTTTAAATAAAAACAGACCACTTTAAGGTTCCATGTAATAAATTATTTCACCACAGCCCTTTTAAAAGGACTGCGGATCATCAGACTTTACTTTTTAAAAAAAGATTACTAGAAGTAAACTTATATTTTAAAATAAAATTTTGTATTTTCTATGAATATTTTTCTAATCGACTATTTCATAGAAAATCCCCAAAATTTTAAAAAATTAAATCACTAACAAACATCAAATTAAATTATTTGTAGACAGTCTAGAGACATTCAAATTTATATCAAACATATCTTCATGAACCCCCAAAATAACACTTTCAAAGTAAAGCAAAATAACAGCGTCTGTTTCTAGTTTTTTTTACAAAGAAAATTAATGACATCTTCTCTTCTCTTCTGTCTTAACTTCCTTCTCTCTTTTTCTCTCTATGAGTTTTTTCTTCTCTACCTCTTCGATTTCAATATATAACTTCCGTTAAGTTAACCGTTTAAATGTGTCAATATCTGCTAACTCTTCTCATGTCTTCTCTCTCTCTCCCCCTCAGTTCCTAACTTCGTAAATTTACATATATTTAATACGGCCCGTCAAAAATGTGTAAAGTAATAATTTATTACATGGAACCTTAAAGTGGTCTGTTTTTATTTAAATTATTTGCTCTGGATTTACATTGAGCTCTCTGGATTTTATCCTCCTTAGGTTTACCCATACGGATTACCTAGTTTTTTTTATAAACTAACTATATATATATATATATATATATATATATATATATATATATATATAGTACGAGGCAAAAAATGGTGCACCCATAAAAAGTCGTGTTTTGTATTTTTGCCAAGACAAATTAGTAATAGAATTCATTTATTAATACAGGGGATTAATACAGGTGTACATATGTACATTATACAAGTCAACGAATGATTTATTATTGTTAGCGATCCTTAGCATACTGCCTTTAAGAATAAACGTTATCTACAGAGGAAGCGTGACGTGTGTAAATTGCAACTTTTCCATTGGCTTAGAATCCTGATCTTAGTCCAATTAAAAACCTTTGGGCGATAATGGACAAATATGGATGCAGTAGTTAACACAGAAGATTAACTTTTTTTCGCGAATTAAAGAGATGCTGGAAAAATCTGGCGAAGGACGTTGACTTGCTAAAGAATTTAGTCTATAGCATGTCACGATGAATTAAGGCGGTTATTAAAGCAAAAATTACCCACCAAAATACTAAATAATTTGATGACTTGTATAATATACATATGTACACATATATTAATACCCTGTATTAATAAACGAATCACTGGTCTGTGTAAAAATACAAAAATCAACTTTCTATGGATGCATCTGCTTTTTGCCTCGTAGTATATATATATATATATATATATATATATATATATATATATATATATATATATATATATATGTGTGTGTGTTGTGTGTGTGTGTGTGTGTGTGCATGAATATTTAGGCAGTATATCTCCATTCAAATATGTTTCATGGAATAATATAGACATAAAATGTTTATATTATTCAATGAAACATACATACACACACACACACATATATATATATATATATGTATACATGTATATATATTGCAAATCAATAACACCTATCAAGATATGAAAAAATTATTAGAATTGAACATATTTTAAGCCATCAGAATTTTTTCAAAGAAAGTGCTTCATAGGTAATTACAGCCACAATACTCAATAAATTGATAGATATGCAGGTGGCATATCTCATATCTCTTAGCCTCCAGTGTTTCGCGTACCACCGCTCCCCAGGGTTCGACCATGGGGTCAGTCAAGATATATGTGTAGTTGCGTCGACGTTTATTAACTTATTGAATTGTAATGGTAA
Organism: Acanthosepion lycidas; assembly: GCA_963932145.1. Taxonomy (NCBI): domain Eukaryota; kingdom Metazoa; phylum Mollusca; class Cephalopoda; order Sepiida; family Sepiidae; genus Acanthosepion; species Acanthosepion lycidas. The sequence continues at coordinate 44,404,712 of OZ010588.1, read as the reverse complement.
TATTAGCTGTTTCCTTATAAGGAAACGTTCTGTATTCATTGACCGAGCAGCCAGTGTAAGTGTCGATTGAAATTTATAAAATCTTTCTCTTAATACAACTTTTCACGAAAATAGATTTCTCATGACCAGTAGGTGTTATTGCTCTTTCTTATATTGACGAGGTTTTCTTTCCTCAGCTTTTGTTTAGCGTCGTGGAAGAACGTTTCCATCTTGATTATGGTATTAGTTTCTCTTCGAGTTACATGTAATACCCATTTTAGTTGTTGCTGTTGTTGAAAGTCTTCAAGTGATGTGGTTTCTGTTATTTGGTACAGTTCTTTATTAGTTATTCTGGTGCGCCAGACCCCAATATTCGAAGACGGATGGTCCTCACTAAGACCTACAGATTTCATTCGCTCGATGCTATTTTTAACTACTGACCTACAGAAAGCAGTTGTATACAGTTGAACGGGTTGGGTGCCATGCTTGACATCTATATGAAAGACTCAATCTAACTCGAGTTTTCAGATTAATGTTTGGATTTTGTAGCAATTTGCGGCTTTCAGGTTAAACTACCTCTCGCTCAAACTATTCTATGTTCAATGTCATTATCCCTTAAAGTCATTATAACTGATCCATAAACTGATATATTTGAAGTGTTTGGTATTTAAAATTATATACTGGATTTTTATGATGGATTCAAGGTATATACCATGAGTAAATATTTTTGCCGTAGGAATACTCGCCTCAAGAATTTTTGCCATAGGAAACTTCGCCGTATAGGATTTTTGCCATAAGACAATTTCACCACATTTTTTTTCGATAACTCAACTCCTTCTTTGGCTGTTCAAATTAGGTATTCAGTTTGGGTATTTTAATTATATAGCAAGGTGAGATGAGGTGTTTAAATGTTTTCGTGTTTGATGATTTGAATGTCAATAATATTTTGGATCAATAGGTGGTGTGTTGTTATACTGTATATTCAAATATAAGAAATTACATTTCAACAGTTAGGCATTTATAGTGGATTTAAAACTTTGATCAGATATTTTATATTGAAGATGGTTCCGTATTCAAGTTGTAGGTTTGTTTGAAATAATATATTAGGTTGGTGCAAAAATAATGTCGTTTTTGACAATTTCTTTGATTATCGTTCGCCCATTTATCCAACTTTTTTGACTTCCTTTTTTGCTTTACATGGCGAACGACTGTTGAGTGGTCGACCTCGAGTTCAACAGCAACTTCTCGTGTGGTTTTGCGAGGATCGGCTTCAATTAAGGCTTTCAAATGTTCGTTATCAACCGCAGTCGGCCGGCCGCAACCGTCTTCATCTTCGAGGCTCTCGTCACCATTGCGAAATTTCTTGAACCACCGTTATGCCACACGTTCTTTAGTGGTTCCTGGGCCAAACGCATCATTGATATCACGAGCTGTCTCGGCAGCTTTTCGGACTAGTTTGAACTGGAACAAGAAAATCGTGTGGATTTGAATTTTGTCCATGCTGTCGAAAAGCCTGCAAAAAAACGAATGAAGAGATTGAGAACGGTAACGAATAGCACGATTCGATAGAGCGAAAAACGCGCTTCAAAATGATATATAACATGGCTATATATATATATATATATATATATATATATATATATATATATATATATATATATATCAATGAATTAATTCAGAAATCATATATAAAAGATATGTGAGAAAACGACATTATTTTTGCACCAACCTAATATATTGCTTGAATGAGAATTATTGGCAGACTGATATTATGTTAACAGAAAGTTTAACACTGAGCCTGAAATATGAAATTGCGTGACGTAGGTTCTGGTGTCAAGTTGAAATTTTTGCCCTCCTTACTGAAGAGGATGAATAATGTAGGATTTTGATCCAATAACTTGCTTGTTAAAATATTTAAATCGAAGTAACAATAGTGTGAGTCAGCTATACTTGATAGCAAGGCACTTCGCAATGCGGTGAAATTGTCTTACGGCAAAAATCCTGTACGGCGAAAATTTCTGAGGCGAGTTTTCCTACGACAAAAATGTTTACAGCGAATGTTCCTAGAACCTATACCATCACTCCTTTCATTTCAATTCCAAATAATTGTTTTTGTTTCGGAAAGATTTATCTTAACCATATTTCTTGGAACACTTGGTAGAGATGTTGGTTTTTTGTTCAAGTTTATTCTTATTATAACTCAGTCAATCAGTCATGCTTAATCAATTATGAATCTTTTAATAAATGACTGACGAAGCAGATTTTTTTTCCCGCAGTAGGTTGCCATTTCTTTCTGCCGTAGACTAGTTGCTATCAAAGGCTATAGAACCCGGTCTGTCCTGCTATTTACCCATAGATGGAGGGAGAAGAAGAGGATTCATACCTTTCCCAAGGGTATTATCACGTAAGTGAATGTAATGGATTCGACTGGGATTTGAACTCGGATCTCCAATTATTATAACTAGGAATTTTCTATTTCTCCAGCATATTACCCCTTATCTTCAGTACATTGGCCTCGTGCGGAGGGAGCAGAATTGTTGTATTCTGTTGGTAGATTTGTTTAGGATGTGGTATGCAATGTTTAAATGAGCAGAAATTTGTCACGCTCATGTAAGTAAACTCTATCACGTTATGCATCATCTAATGATATCATGTATCTATCATCTGGACCTGATCCCAAGAATCGCTACATTGTGGAACAGACTCTAGCGTAGGTTCAGTTGCTATCTTTCCTTTATGTCCTCATCATCTTCACTATCATCTTCATCCTCTTGCATACATACCACGTGTATAATTCAGTAACCCTCTATCTAGTGTGGATCTCTGGCCTTGCATTGAGAAAACATTTGTAAAAGAAAATCCCTTTAAAAAATAGTGGGATTAAAACTTGTTTTTTTTTTTTTTTAAATATGTTCGGTCATACCTGATTTCGCGTTATCGCCCACGAACCACAATTGTTGAAACAGATATGAGAATCTGAAGGTGAGCAACTTGTGGGCTCGAGATAGAGATTCCCATCCTGGAATTTCAAACAATATTTTCCAACTTTTCATGAATATATCTTAATTCGAAAACGTAGAAAATCTTAAAAACACATCCCCCTAGAGTAAAAAAAAAAACAAACAAAAAACAAAAAGAAAAAACAAATAAAAAAATTGTGCAAGTATTTTGTTGAAATGAAGAAAAGTCGATATTTAAATCGATAGACAAAATTTTATTAAAATTGAAACCTTTTCACTTTTTTTCTTGTAAAGATATGCTAATTACATTCTCTACTAAATATAAACTATCATTACGTACGCCGATCACGTAGTTTCAGGCCGACCAAAACGGTGTTCCAAAGCCAATAATTCGTTTATGTGGATTGTAGATATCTGCATACCGTAGGTATTAAAGATTTTACAAGAAATTAACATATGATCAATAACAGGAGACCAAAATATCGTGTAGCATCAAACTTTTTGTATTTTTAATGAGATTTTATAAGATATTTTAAAGATTTCGTAAGATGGGTAATGACAGGCTCTGTTGTAATTTGGGTGTTTCATTTCCAATTCACTGATCAGACTTAAAGAATAGGAAAGCTTTAATGAGATAAAAACGACGCCATTTTGAATGTGTGTATAGTGTAACGGTTACTGGCGCGGAAAGTGAAATCGGCGATCCGAGTTCAAATTTCGGTCGATTCTGTTTCGTTTATTCCCGTTTAAACTAAATTCAAGACCATCCTGACGAATGAGCTGCGCTAGGATAGTTAAAAGAGACACACCACTGCGGTTACAGCTGGAGTAAATGTGGTGTCCTTAGGATCTTAATGATTTAGGAGATACGTGACGTGGACGTGACCGAATCAAGATTTAGTGAACTCGCATTTTCTTCGAT
>OZ010588.1:44313351-44395851 GCA_963932145.1 Acanthosepion lycidas | reverse complement strand
TTATAACTGAAATTACAACAGTTGACAACAAGGAACTTGAACTCAAGCATGGTATAACAAGTACCACTATTATAACTGGAGTTATAATAGTGGGCAACCAGATTTTTGAAACTCATACACGTACAACAGGAGTTACAAGAATTTCAACCATGTTGGTTCAAAAAAATATTTTTTCTTTCAGATATGGAGAAAACTTTGGCTTCAGGAGTTGAAATTCACCAACAACAAAATACCTAACATTTGTTACAGTTGCAAAAACAAGAAGAGTTGTTGAAAGTGGTTTTGAAGAATAATACTTCAAAATCTTTTATGCTAGACAAAGTGCAATACACCGTATCAGAATTCATATATAATCCTGATGACAGACTGACTTTTGCAGACAAAGAAATATGTATGCAGTGGTTGGGAAGAAGATAAAAAATCAGGTTGTTATTAAGAAGAAAAATCGTGCAAATAGAGTATGAAAATTATATTTTACCGAGAAAACCAGGTGAAATAAGGTTTGAAGACACAGTACACATTCTGATGAAAATTTTTAGTGATAAGTGCTCCCTGTTTTATGCTTGTTGGAAGTGCATGAATTTAACCAAAAAAGTTTATGAAAATTTTGTCATATATGCAGGTACCATCAACAGAGAATGTAAACAATTTAAACTTAAGGAAATGACTCCAATTCAAGAGATTCATTTTTGTGCAAGGTCTAACAATGGAAAAAGATGTTGAAATACAAACGAAAATTTTAGCAAAGATTGAGCATAATAATAACATAACATTACAGGAATTAGTGGACGATTGCCAAACAATGCTAAGTCTGAAGCATGATTCTGAAAAACTTCAGAATAAACAATGTCCATTGGTAAAAGCTAAGGAAAAATGCACAAAAAAGAATATAAAACCTTGTTTCAGATGTGAAAAATTACATTTTGCGACAGAAAAAATAGGCACAAGACAAAAGAAAATTTGTCAATGTGAAAATCAATTATGTTGGAGTAAAAATGTTACTAGATACTGGTAGTGATATTTCAATAGTAAATGAAACCAAAAGAAATTGGAAAACCTTTAATGAAAAGAACTTACAAAGTCGTGACTTCAGTTTTGGGCGAGAAATTATTTTGGCGGGGAGGAATTAACGCGTGTTGTTTATTTTCGAAATAAGCAGGTAAAAACAAAAAGCTTATGTTATGAGAAATGCGACGAATCTGTACGGACTTGATAAAACTATTGTGGCATTTGCTAATAACGCTTATTGTAAAAATGTAAGTGGACAAGCTACAAATTTAAAAAGTCACAGCGAAAAACTGAAGGAAGAATTTTAAAAAAAATCTTGATGTTCTGGCTAATGAACTGGGTTGGTCTTCCAAATCCAAGGTGAATTTTCAAGTAAAAAAGGTTCGACGCCAGTATTTAAACCGAAACGGATCGTACCATTTTCAGCATTAGAACAAGTAAATGAAGAGTTAGACAAACCAGAAAAATTGATGTATTGCAGAAAGTAAACTATTCGAAATGTTCTGCGCCAGCGGAGTACGTAAAGCAAAACAAAAAAGAAAAAAAGAAAAAAAAAAAAACAAAATACGTGTTTGCGCGGATTTCTCGACTGGATTTATATAGTTGTCTTGAAATAAACAACTGCCCTTTACTAAGTCCGTATAAAAATTTTGGCAAGTTGAACAGCAGAAAAAAAAAATTCAACGTAAAAGACACCAAAATCAGCTGAAGAAAGAAAATTCACTGATGAAAGAAGCAATGGAAATGCCATTTTTGATATGTGAGCATCAAAACAAAATCGGGGAACCCTATGAAGACACCTTCAAAGAAAAGAAAACGCCACAAAGTATTTTGGCGAACTCTCCAGAAAGAGGAGGTGGAGCTACTAATACTAAATAAGAAAGTGTTATTTAATAAAGTAGTAATCTCAAAATTAGGGATGTTGTGGAGTAAAGAGTACACCCACAATGATTCTATGAAGTCGTCCAAAAATATTATAAAAACTTCCATATCATGAGGTCGTGAGTAATAGTCGTTCCAATTTTTAAAGACCCGCATCGATTTCGTCCAGTTAACTGAATTTTCTGCCACATTTAGGGTTTGTGTTTTTTTTTATTACTAACACGATTTTGTTTCGTTTCTTGTAAATAGTTTATTACCGTACTATATATATATATATATATATATATATATATATATCATTGGGGTGTTTTTTAGCTTGTTGTTTTTATTCCCGTCCCCGCACAGACAAAGATTTGTACATACTGGGTCTAGTTAGGTTGTTCATTGAGACAATGAGGTATTTTGTTGAATGTAGTAAGAAAGGTAAGTATGAATGTGTTGTTTTGGTGCTAGGATTATTGTCTTGTATGATTGGGTCAATGGCTGTAGCTAGCTAAGTTATTAATTAAGACAGATGATGACCGTCCTTTTCCCCACACCCCCTTTCGACCTTGTGCCACATTTTCTATATTTTACAGAAATAAATATAGTAAAAGTCGGTCCATTTTCTTGTGGGCTTCGAGTAACTCAGTTTTTGAAGTTGCGTTGTCTGATTATTGCTTTCTTTTTCAATTGAAGGTCGAGCCTTTCAAACGAACGGTTAGATTTTTTGTTTTTTCATTTTTGTTTGCAAAGTTTTGAATTTTTCATCCCCCCCATTTCTGTGTACGCATTTGGATGTATTTCTGTATTTCTTTTTGTTTATTTCTTTATTGCAATTTACCCTCCCTCCCGTTTTTAGTATAGTTTTTGTTTGAATTTTGTTTTTATTTTATTTTTAATTTTGACGTGTTTTTCATTTTTCTATTTGTTTGACTTGATTTTTTTTCGTTTAATTTATTGTTTTCAAAAGAAAAATATAAAAAAAGGCGAACTTTTATTTGTTTAGCTGCCGGGGTGTGAAATCCACATGGCAGAAAATCTAATACTGTCAACGTCTCAAACGGTGCAAACGGAAAATTTGTCACCGGCAAAAACAACGGCCTGTGTGGAAAACAGGGCTCAAAAGAAAGATGCTGTCTATTACAGCCAGATAAAAGAACAATATGACAAGTATGTCAAAGAGACAGAGTTCCTGACTATTACAGAAGCGTTAGAGGCGGTGAACTCAAGAATAATTTCCCTGCTGACTTCCGACGTGAAGAGCCGGAAATTGGAGTCAGCAGGGAAACGATAGAAAAGACTCTGAAAAGATTGAATATCACGCCGAGGGTCTTGGCTAGGAGAATAAACGCCATTTGTGATCTTCTCCTCGCCACAGAGCAAGAGGCGAAGCAGTTAGCTGGAAGCACCCTGGCCACTAGCAATGTAAGACTCCAGACGGAGTACACGGGAACCCGGTGTACCAAAATCACGGCACATAGGGTGCCCGTGGACATTTCGACGGATAGGGTAGAGGTCTTTTTTGCCAACTATGGCCCAGTAGAAGATGTCGCAGCAGTTATCGGCAAAACTGAGATGGCGACAGGAGATATAATTATGCAAGTGACACTGACAAGTCAGGCGTTTGGAGAAATTCCAAATGCCTTGTGTCGTGACAGACGTATGCTGGTGCTTGTCGAGGGAAGGAAGCCTTACTGTTGGAATTGTGGAGTGTCTGAGCACATGTCCAAAGTGTGCCCTGGTAAGGCTTCGCGACGACCACAACAACGACTGCAAATGCAACAAAAACGGTGGCATCAGCAGCAGAGACAGCAAATGTGGCACCAACAGAAGCATAGAAGGCGTCTGATGGGGAATGGACAGTGATGAAGGGCAAGAAAAATACCGCAAAGCGGCAGACTCCAGATCAACAACGGCCACCGCAAGAGCGGCCCAACGAGGTGCAGAAGAAGCAAAGCCCCGGGAAGCTATACAAACAGTTGAAACCCAAGTAGGTACCGCGCATCCCTGGGAAACGGGCTAAGCAACCACAGGAAAAGCAACTGGGGGCCCAGAATGGAAAACAACCCCCTAAACAGTAGCAGCAGCAGCAACAGAAGCAACTAGATACAGAGGTGGCGATAGAAGTGAAGGAAATGTTTCCATCTCGTGCATCAGAAGAGGAAGACATTCCGAAAGAAGCAGGGCGGACAAGTGTGCAGTTAAATCCATGTCGCAGTCCGTCCCTGTTCTCCCAAAAGAAACTATCATAGTTCCCAAAGTTAGGAGCCTCCCTTCCTCCCCTTCCCGTGCTCCATCCCACTCTACATCTTCCCTTAGTTCTATCTGTGCATCCCACCATGCGTCCACTTCTTCCCCAACCCGCCCGTCAAGGGAGAAGAAGGCGAAAAAGAAAAAATATTTCCCGGGCCCAGAAGAAATATGTAGAGTTGATAGAAAAGAATTGGAGAATGACTTACCGAAACATAAGAAGACCTTGCTGAGTATGTTGTTTAAGATGAACTCAGTAGATGGCAAGTCTACAGAGGATCTTCGGAATTTCCCAAATGCCCCTTGGGTAATTACATGCTTAAGGGAAACGGGGAGTCACCTCAAGGTGTGGAGCCACGTATATGAGGTCAAGGACGCCTTTCCTAAGATTAGGATGTTGGAGGTGGAATCACCATATTTGAAAAAGCTCAGACAGTATTGTGCTGGGCGGGTCCCCGTCATACTCCATCCCTCCTTATATAGGGCAGTGAAATTAATTTACCACACGGACGTCGGCGGAGTGGTCCTGGATAGACGAATAAAGTCAGAACTAGGTGTAGGGAGCCTAGGACAATCCCTCGGGGTCCTCTCTAACTCAGATTTCCGCCCGGTATGTGAGTAGGTCTTTTTCTTTTCTTTGCAGGCCTAAAAGATGTCTATCAAGATAGCTACTTTGAATGCGAGGGACTTGAGGGATCGGAGTAAGGCAGTCCGCCTCCTCCGGTATCTCTTATCCTTTGTAGTGGATGTTGCCACGATCAAAGAGACCCACTTTGTTTGCAGCGTCGATGCGTGTGTGCTGGAGAACGACTTTGTCGTTTACTCAGCATATGGGGACCTTGATGCGAAGGTGGACCTTGTGCATACCGATGCCGAGGGCCGGTTAATCGTGGCCGATATTGCCGTGAAAAGTGGTTCGTTCAAAGTCGTTGCGGTTTATGCGCCCAGCGACTGGGAGGAGCGGGTCTCGCTTTTTTCGGCGGTTGGAGCCTTTACTGGTGGATTCAACGCGCTTAGTTCTAATGAGGACTAGAATGCCATCCTCGACCCCAAGTAAGATCGGGGGCGGGGTGCTAGCGGGAGAAGGGGTGATCGTAGCCTGGTTGATCTGATCAACGATTTTGGTCTCGTTGATAGATACCGGGTCGATCACCTCGGGGGAAAACGTGGACGTAGGCTCTTAGCTGGCCTTGTGATAAGGTAGTTAGCTACCTTGACAGAATGTTACAAGAGCCGACATAGATCTGTTAGATTGTCCAACGTTCCACTGGGTAGGCTATTCGGATCACAAACTTGTTTGTGCCCGGGTGGCGTTAGATCAGGAGCTAGGGAGGCCGTGGAGCGTTCGAATAGCGAGCGCTACATGGGCCAGGTAATTAGACATGAGTTAAGCAAGATGTCTTCCGAAGCTGTGAACATGGGCGCAGAACTGCGCAAGGAAGAGGTCCGTCGAGGTGGCGATCGTTGCATTCGTGAAGTCAAAACCCCGGAGCGGCATACTCTTCGGGCCACTGACGACATGTGCGAGGCGTTTCGACGGCATTTCCAGAGCGGGTTTACCAAGGAGCCTGGTCTTCGTGAGGACGAATTTCGCAGTTATTTGGCTGACTTTTCTCGGCTTTCGCCGACTGAAGCGGCTAGCTGCGAGGAAGGCGAGGTCTACGCGGCATTGGAGAAGGTCGGCAGAGGCAAGTCGCCCGGTCTGTATGGTTTGCCCTATGAATTGTACTTGAGGCTGTCGCACATCTTTGTCCTGATTTTGACTGTGGTGTTCAACAACTGGTTCCGGCAGGGGTCCCTCCCCGACCGGTTCTCCAGGGGTGTGATCACGCTGTTGAAAAAGGGCAAGAGTGTTGGGGGGAAACTAGATGACTGCAGGCCCATAACTCTGCTAAACAGTTAAAGATTTTGGCCAAGATCCTGCAGGAGCGTTTGCAGTCAGTTGCCAAGTCTCTGTTGGGTCCTGAGCAGACTTGTACTGTGACGGGCCGAACAATTCAGAGCAACCTGCATCTGATCCGCACGATCATAGAGTGTGTAAAAAACGACGATGAGGCCGCGTTGATCAATTTAGATCAGTCCAAGGCATTTGATAGGGTTGACCATCGCTAGCTTGCTGCTGTCCTGCAGGCCGCCGGATTCGCACCCGACTTCTGCCGCTGGATTAGCCTCCTGTATCGCTCCCCCAGTGCTGTGGTATAGGTGAACGGGAAGCTGTCGGGCGCTTTTGGGCTGTCTAGGTAGGTCCGTTCTTGGAAAGGGTATCGATCTTCCGGGGCCCATCAGTTGGACGGACGGTCCTGTCCGCATTCTTGGAGTGTGGTATGGAACCGACTTCCAGCTGGAGAAAAATTGGTCTGAAGTACGAGCAAAGGTCGATGCTGCCGGTCAGACTTGGCATCGACGGAGGTTGTCCGTGAAGGACAGGGCGGAAGTGTGTGTCATGAGTGGGGGGGCTGGGAATGCCACACTTGGAGAGCCACAAATGTGCCTCGTGGTTGGCTTTCCTACGCCGAGCGTTGACACGCGGAAGGCCGATTATGGAGGGGATTGTGAGGGACGCGTTCCCTAGCCTTACTATCAGTCCCCCTGTCTCGCGGCTTGAGCGCCGTCGTAAACCCCGGGATCAATCGGCTTTCCTTCGCGAGTGTCGGTCGGCCTTGTTGGTCGTTCCTCAGTCCAGTGACTTTTCTCAGCCTAGGAAAGTCTTCTATCGTCTTTTAGTGGAGGGGGTCGCGAAGGATTCCCTACGTGAGGAGCTCGGCTTGTCGGAGGAGGAGTTCCGCTCTTACCTGTTTTGGGCGCCAGCGGCGGATTACCTCAGTAACTATACCAACTATACAGGCATACGGCAATAGCCTAAGCGTTACATATTATAGAGAACACGAATTACGTTATACCAAGTACGAATTTGTGTATTAACCCTAACCCTCCAATAGGAAGTTATAATAGATTGGTTTTCTGTTTTTTTCTAAAGTATTTTCCTTCTCTTTCATTTCCAGTAGCCCATGTCCCATAGATTAATGGCACTGTTTCGTCTTAGAAATTTAGGCAAGAGGTAGAAAGACAGGCACCTCTTCTCGGGGCAGATGAAAAGATGTAAAGATGAGGACAGTAGTGTAAATAAGGATCACTCCTCATCTCAGAAGTTTAGGATGAGATTAATGGCAATCTTACAATTGTGGATAATAAAATGATTTTAAATAGTAATAATTTATGGGATTTAAGGAAGAAATTATTCTTTCAAATTTTGTCTTTTTATTAATTTTTTCATTCTTATTTATAAATAAATTAGTTTTTATTGCTAGAAAATTCACTTATTACTAGTGATGCTAGTGTTAAGTCATTACTATTGAGTCCTGAGTTCGATCCTCACTGGGTGCGCATACAAAATTTGATATGGAGTAACCCACAGGAGCTGACATTTTTCGCGATCAGGCAGGTTAAGTTTAAGACTCCTAAGTAGTAGATTAAGGCGTTGGTTCGTGGATTTGGGGATATAGTAATTGTGAGTTCAATCTCAGGGCTGGGCAGTGTGTATTTGGTCTCAGTGGAAACGGGTGAATAATAACTGAGCAATACTAAAAAATAAGAACGAGGCGAGGAATCCTTAGACATAGAACGAGAACACTCTAGCCAGTATTCCCTGTAGGTTACCCAGACCGATATACACCTGATGAAGGCCGGAATGCAAGTGCACACTGCCCGACCCAAGGATTGAACTGACAAACACTGTCATCAACTTCACAAACCGACACTTTTATCCAGTAGGACAAATTGCTGTAGCGAACTTGAAGCTTTAAAGCTAACGTGATTTCTGATTAGTTTGCAGCTGCCGCTGCTCCTGCTGTTTGTCATGTTTTTACTGCTTCTACGATGGCTGCCATTTGTCTTTCGTTCAATTCAGTATTTTCTGTAGGTTCTCCAGATCGATATACACTTGAGGAAAGCCGCGGGGCAAAACGACCGAAACGTTGTCATAACAATAGTAAAGATGAGGACAGTAGTGTAAATAAGGATCACTCCTCATCCCAGAAATTTAGGATGAGATTAATGGCAATCTTACAATTGTAGATAATAAAATGATTTTAAATAGTAATAATTTGAGATTTAAGGAAGAAATTATTCTTTCAAATTTTATCTTTTTATTAATTTTTTCATTCTTATTTATAAATAAATTAGTTTTTATTGTTAGAAAATTCACTTATTTGATTTGGGCAACAATTATTTGCCGAGCAAATAAATAAAAAATAACCTTTTTTTTCTGTTAAAATAAATTTCCTTTTCCCGATTTTGGATTGAAGTTAGGGCTGAAGACAAAACTAAAGATCTAACGGAATAATGCAGTTGCTGTGCTGGGGAAGAAGACAATTGATTCATCCCGGGTAATTGAAGGCCGAAAGTGTTGCCTGTCATGTTGTTGTCTTTGCTAGTGAACGTTTGAATTCGATACACGAAGCAAATCGAAGATTAATCGCATTTATAGCCGGCCGCATTGATTATTGACGAATCCCAGAGGGCAGAATCTTTTCTACAATGCAGATCATGTCTGACATTTCCCTTTATTCAAGTCTCGCAGGATTCTGACACTGAGATGGTTAGTTAGGTCGGTAGAAAAATTTCCAGACATGAACGGTCAGAGGTGTGTAGACACACACATGCGCGCAGAAGTACATACACTCATATGAAATTATTCTGATGTCTGATGATTAGCATGCATATCTAAAGAACAAATTTGTTAGAATGAGTTCAGTCCTTATAGTGTTCAATTAATGTAACCATATGTCGGACTAAAGAATGTTATATATATATATATATATATATATATATATATATTTTTTCATGAATCATTCATACAAAAAACAAATATAGAGGTTAATGATTTGATCCCGTTTATAAATAATTTATTATAAATATAATTATAAATGATTATATTTATAAACGGGGATCATATCATTCATATACAGGTTCGGGGTTGATGTATCTTATTTATATTGTTTGCGACGATGTATTCTCGCCATTTAAATCATTAACCTCTATTTTTGTTTTTTGTATGAATGATTAATGAATTTATAAATTATAATTGCACCTTTTAATTGAAATATATATATATATATATATATATATATATATAGTAATAATCTTTAATTTTAAAAGAAATTATACTCGTTCGGAAAACCTTCGGTGTTTTGATTTGCGAATAATCAAACCAATATCAAAGGGGGAAAAATGGTTTATAAAAAAAGAAAGAACCAAGAACATGTACGTCAGCCGAAAATAATCGTCTAGCAAGCAAGTCCAAAGAAAAAAAACCGATATGAGTAAGCAAAATAACTAAATGAAGTGCTCAATACGTTAAGTAGAGCAGAGCTAGTTAAACCTAGAGAGCCAGACAAACCTACCAAGGTTTCACCTAAGCGGATCCTGACGATATATATATAAGAAGGGATGGGTCTAGTCGTAACTAGAGTTCACGCTCACGCGGTCTTTAGGCGACTTGAACGTTCAAGTCGTTTGGACATCGCGGGAGCATGAACTCGAGTTATGACTAGAGCCATCATTTCATATGATTCTAACGTGGGTAAGCGTTTTTTTTTTCTCCGTCTAGGCAATCTTGGATTCGAGCATTTTACTGAGTAGGTAGGTTTGCTTTGAGAAAATTTTTTTTATCTTTCTTTTTTCAGTATTGTCAGTTCTATTCGAGATTTTATCTGGATAAGCATTTTAGGTTTTGTCAAGTTGTTGGTTCCACCAAAGCTTTCTGTTTTCCTTTGATATATATATATATATATATATTAAAGACAATAGAAATTGTGTGCCGATTAATTTTATTGATCATCTGTTCCAAATTGCGAATAATCCTTCTGAGACAAGGAGGAAATCACCATTTACCCCCCCCCCTACTCTGACGATGACTTAAGAATGTCGCAAGGTTGGACCATATTTCGTGTAATTTTCTTTCGAAATGAACATTTCTGACGGAATTTCCTCCATGTCTGGGAAGGATTATTCGTAATTTTAAAAGTGGATTAATAAAATTAATCGACACAAAATGTCTGTCTTTAATAATATTTGCTTCAAATAACGTTTGTTGTCTAAACACACACACACACACACACATACACACATATATATATATTATGTAAAAATTCTCAGAATTAATCTGTAGAAAAAGACAATATGAATGTGACTTGTTTCGTTCACTTCGGACTTTATCAGGGCAAAGAACAAAATGAATTTATTTGTGCATACTATCTATAAACAAAATCAAAATGTTAAAAAGTTACCAGAAGAATTTAGAAACGCTCATATATATTTATTAGGTAAACTGAAAAATGACGTCATTTACTTTTAATGTTTGAAGAGAATTTTCATATGTAGAAATATTGTATGAATGGTTGTGATGACGAATTCAAATGTTTTTTTATTTCTTGATATATTTGTGTTTGAATTTATTTCTGTGTATGACCAGTGCATATGTCAAATGATTTATGAGGTCTCTTTTGTGTCCATTATATTGTGAGGAACAGTTTTGGCAATTTATTTTATATATGGCTGTTACTGAAATATTATTGTTATGGGTGTTTATAGATCTGATTATATACATAATGATTTTGGAAGTGGTTGTGATTATTTGGATGTTGTTTAGATAGGAGAGGTTGTTCTGTATAGTAGACGTTATGGAGTTGGTAGGTAGTATTATGCATCTGCTCTTGTATAAATTAGGTTGATGCAAAAATAATATTATGGATGATATTTTTGTCGCGGTGGTATATTTTGTATGCCTTTCTTTTTGCGTTTTGGATGTCGTGATATGGATATCATAGGTTTTTGAATGTGTTTCCTATGTATGTTTAATCTTTGGTTAAATAGTGGGCACTGCAAATTCTTAATGCTCTTAAATAGAAACCTATAATTATATTATATAGAGTGGTTTTAGAAGCTGACCAGGTCGTTTTTGTTAGTAACTTTTCTATAAATGTAAAAATTAATTTTTTTTTGTGTAACATGATAACTAGGAAGGGGAGAGTATAGTTGATTTCAGTTTCAAAGGTGAAGTCTTTTATAGGTTCAACATTGTTAAGTTGGTTGACAAGATCTGTTAAATTAGTATTTTGTAGATATATTAGTAATGAGTTGTCTATGTATCTGAAATAGGAAGAGTTTGGTGGTAGAATATTTTTGAATGGGTCATTTTCTATAAACTCTACAAATAGACAAGCAAGAACGTCGCTGAGAGGAGATCCCATTGGTAAACCAAATATTTGTCTATAGAGGTGGTTATCAAAATAAAGAAACATTGCTTGGTGGTTATCTGGCATATTTTTATAATTTTATGTGTAGGCAGAAGAAATTTCATTTCTGTTTTTGTTAGGTGTGTGTTTTAGTAGATTTAGATATTTCTCTATAGGGACGATTGTGTATAGAGATTTTATGTCCAAACTGGCCATATACTTGATTTCATGTCTGTTTTATAATTTATTTAGGAAGTCACATGAATTTTTCATGACTTTCGCTAATAGTGTCGAGGATGGGGAGGGGGAATTAAGATTTTGCTTAGTGTACCGGCTAGTTTATGTGGGGCGCTGTCTATGCCTGATATGACAGGCATCATTGGTATGTTCGGTTTGTATTTTGGTAGTCCGTATAATGTGGGTGTTTTTGGATGGTGTTCAGTAAGTTTTATCCAGGACGTGCTATCATTTTTTAGTCGCTTTTTGATGTCACTTGTGAATTTTTATGTCTCTTTTGTAGCTTTATTTTCGTTTACTTTTTCGTAGTTATTATTATCGTTAAAGAGATGTCATTTTCTGTTGGCAAATTTGTTTGTCCATGATTACAACTCGCCAACACTTATCGGAAGTATATATGTGAATGTTTTAGCTGTGGATGTTTTTTGTTTTGGATATTTTAGTTGTTTGATAATATATATATATATATATATATATATATATATATATATATATATATATATATATATATATATATATATATAAATATTATATCATATATATAAATTATATAATGTATATAAGTATTTATAAATTAATAATTATATATATGTGTATATATATATATATATATATACATATTATATATGTATATTTAATATATATTATATTTATAGATTAATATTTATTATAAATTTACTAATTTAAGAACATGGTCCCATCGCTACACAGGAATTACCATGTTTCAAAAATATAAACTAAAAACTCTAAATAAATTTTAGAATTAAATTAAAATCTTTAGAACTGTTTCATTTTCAAGCGATTTTTGGAATAACTTATTTTGAAATTTACTGAGTTTATAAGCACATGCCTTCTTGGTATTAGTTGCTAAAGTTAAAAAACTAGTTAATAAGAAGACTGGATTATCACTAACAGGTAGGAGGTTACTGAGTATAAAATAATGTCAGAAAAACATTATTAAGGAGAGAGAAGAATAAAAGGACAGAAGATAGCGATTGGCATTACATTTAAATTTTTGAAGTTCAAATCTGATTGGAAAGCAAGAAGCCGGAAGAAAGTTCCATAAGCGACAAGTGCGGGAAGATAAACTTTTAGCACAGTTCGGTTACATCTAACCATTTCAACTGTAATATGACGAGATTTTGCCGCCAATCTTGAATGTCCTTGAATTCATAGTCTAGGCAACATAGAGAAGAATTCATCGGGATATTTATCATGAAAGTATTTATAGAAAAGACATAGGGAAGCTACATTACGGCGGTGGGATAGTGAGTGAAGTTGAGATGCCAGGTCAGGACAAATAACATTGCAGATTGTTTGGGTTTTATCAAGGGTTTGTAAATATATAGAAGGAACACCAGACCATATGTGGCAGCAATATTCAAAGCTTGGACGAATGGTAGACTTGTAGATATGTAAGATAGATTCTAGCGAGAAAAAATTATCTTGTGTGACATAGGGAATCAACCTTCCTAGCAGAAGACCTAGCAATTGATTTGATAAAATCTTTCCATTTCATGTCAGCGGAACGCATTCGCCCGACAAGGCGCATGATGTGGAATTTTACTCGAAAGGGTTTTTAGAGTCGCCTGATAAACGACAACAAATACTTGCAAATAAATGCGAATATGCTAAAATGAAATTGCCATTTATTTTTTGAAGAATAATGTTGATAAGCATAAATAGAAATTATTAATGGCTGAAACTCATATTAAAATAGAGTTCGAGTTCATTCGAAGTAATAAAAAAATGCCTCATGTTTTTAAATTGGTACAGATCTCATTTATCCATTGTTTTTATGAGCTCTTATATTTTTAATTCTGTTATGGGGTCCACCCCTTTTTCACATAAGTGGACTCTACCAAGTGTACCTGGACTGCTGCCGCTAAATACGCAGAGTTACAGTCAGTGTGGGTAGTCGGTAGTCGGATGTCAGTCGATGTTGGACGACCGGCTGAACGGTTGAACTCTCTGCCTTCGGGCGGGGAGGAACCCGAACGAGGCTACTCCGAAAGGTGGAATCTCGTTCGGGGAGGTAAACCTGACCCTGTACCCGTTTATACGGGTTCAAAGGGTATATTTTTGGCCGGGCTCACGGGCTCGGAGATCCCACGTTAAACCGGCCTTGTGCCACATGATACCCTTCTGGGGGGGTGACTAAATACTAGTCGGTAGTCGGATAGTGAGAGAATATACGAACGGAGATAGTGTGAGGTAACCTCTTGTAGAAGTCAGTTACAAGCACGTAGACTCTAAGGAAGCCCTACTTCGAGACTGTATATATCTATCTGTATTTGCTACTAACCATGTTCCTGGACTTACTAACAGTATTACTCTTTGTATGATTGTGTAAATACATTTTATTTCTTATATTTAATTATTGCGTTTGTCATTCCTTGGAGACCGAATTCATCTCGGAATCCACAACACATTCCTTCAACACAACATTTAGAATACTATTCTAAAATTAATCTTGCCGGTCAATTGACGTCCATCAATGAAAAACCTTCCCCTTCGAAATTCTCCGCATTATTTTTAATCGGGTTAAGGCTGGACGTACAAACCGGCCATTTTATCAAACGATTGTCTTTGAAACTCGTTTTATTCAGATAATCATTAGTATTCTTGGCCGAATACGATGGAACATTGGTGCGCATAAAAAATGTTTTTTTTTTTTTTTGAAAGTGTTCAACTTCTTCATGAATCATTGCTGCATCTGGAATTTGCAATGTGTCCAGCACTCCACCGACTATAATCTTTCCTCTCCCAAACATTACATCACCTATGTATTGTTGATGTCTTAAGCTGTGAGAGCGGTTCTCACCATAGTTTTTATTACATCTGTCTGGCCGACTAAGAGTAGTACGGTATTCTTCAGTGAAAAGAACAGAAAATCGTTTTTCAATTTATCCTGTCGTTCATTTTAAATGGTTTTCTTTATGAATATCTTTTAAAGATGATCTAGTCATCTTTCTTACAGGTCAATTGATTTGAGACCCAATTGATTTAAGATCTGACATTCGATACTTCCTCACCGGCTCAAATCCTAAATTTTTCATAGATTGACACACAGAGGACGCAGGGCGACAAGATGAAGTTCTTATATTTCTTTTATTAGATTTATACCAGAATTGTTCAGGATCCACAATGGATTTGCTCACAGTTCAGTGGTACGTGCTCATTATTTCTATCATTTCCAATATTGTTTCATCGTTTGCGAGCTGTGAAGTCATAAATGTCTCTCTATCTGTGAAACCCGATTTAAGACAGATTTTAAAGCTTCTAACTAGCTTGTGGTTTGTAATTTAAGGTGGGTGTTGGCTTCATTCAGCAAGTACTTATATTTCAATAAATATTTTATTTATATTGAAATTGCTAAAATTTTTACAAGCAGTACACACACGCACACATACTCCCACACACGCATATATAGTGATTTTCCAAGCGTAGGTTAGATGTAACACAAAGCTGAAAGTATGGAGCATCCTGTGAGAATCGAACTCCTATTCAGTTGTAATTGTTCTAGCAAGACAAACTAGTTGCTATCACATTACGTTGAAGTACCTTACTCCATATATATATATATATATATATATATATATATATATATATATATGAGACAGGTTTTATTGAATAATTTAGACAAGTTTTGTCTACTTATTTTCAATTGGATCCTTTCATATTCACGAACAAGCTTTTTGGTATTTAAAGGAATAAAGAAAATCGCCGTGTTAATACATATTATTTTATTCCGAGTACTTTCGACATAAGCACAATGTCATCATCAGGGTCTTGTTTATTTCGAGATAAATATTGTAGTGTTCATCATTTTCAAAGACAAAATTACTGTGTTCATTTGATAGTTAAATTTTTTATTTGTAAAGTCAAGAACGCTGAGGGAATACGCGATCGATTGACTACCGTTTTTGGTGTGTCGAGAGTTTTTAAGAAATAAGTATTAAAACTATTAGTGCAAAACTTGATATGTTAAACTATCTATTGTACACGTTTGAAAAAATTTGTGCAGTATTCATAATTAATTTTTATTAAGGTTTGATTTCAATTTTTTAATATAGATAACTTCGAGAATCTTTGTTTATTATTTTCATGAAAAATATAGATGCATTTTCAGCAAGAACTTTTCTGAATTGCGAATGTGGGCAGGTGTGCCGTTGCAAATGTTTAGAAATGTTGGACATATTCAAACTTAGCCGCTAAGACAATGTCGTAGTGTGCCCAACATAAATATTATTTTTCCATTGGGTGTACAATATATATATATATATATTTGTATATTTTTTTTTGTAAAAATGAATATATATATATATATATATATATATATATATATATATATATATATATATATATATATTATATATTGTTTTATAAAATGAATGTTCTTTGATAGATAGCAGACAAATTCATATAATCACATAGATTGTGTATATAAACACACACACACACACACATATATATATATATATATATATATATATATATATATATATATATATAGCTGAATATGTAAAATTTCAGATATAACTAAAATTATATCTGTAAAAAGACAATATGAATAAAAACAAAAGGAAAACTTATCTTAACCGACATAGGGGACAAAACATTTTGGCTAAGATGAAAACTTGGCTTTTCTTTATTCACTTATTCACTCTTACACACACACATACGTATGTCTATACACTCTACGTGGGTATATTAATGTGTCTGCTATCTAATGATAGAAATCACATTCATTTTACAAAATAAATATTTATTTCTATTTGAATTTCTGGGATGAGGAGTTATCCCAATTTACATGCGGACCATTGCCATCGTCTTTGATGCTGTTCTCATAATGTTTCGATCATTGTAGCCTTCGCCCTTCGCCCAGTGTATGGTTCATATATTTAATTTACAAGGGGTAGATTTTCCCCCTTCTACTGACCATGTCTTATTGGCCACTCCGTTTCCAGTGAGTGCAAATAGACATTGACCAGTCCAGGGATTGAACTCACAACTACTGTTTCACCAATTTCACGAACCAACGCCATTGTTCCGTGAGACAATCTACCTGATGAGTGTTTCTGTTGCTTTCCATACTTAACTGTATTCACCGAAGCTTGTTTTTTGTTACAGTTGAAGATCTGTCATTTTTCATTCTTTATTAACGGCTACAATATCATTTATTTCTATGTTAGGCCTACTAAGAAGGTCCCCATAGACTAGCATCATTCAGCAAATATTTATATTTCAATAAATAATTTTTCAGCAGAATCTTATTCATCAAATAAATTCAAAATTATATAATGAAAATTTCATATCAAAATTCAAAAGAGAAATTAAGATATTGACACATACTTGAATACATAAATATATGTGCACATATGTGCAAGTGCATATAAATTTAAATAACGCGAAGGGGCAGATATTTAGAAACGGTTATACCCTCTTTCTCACGAGTAAATGTGACGTCATAGGTAAAAAAAAAGCTGTGTATCCGTAACAGGTTAACTGCGGCAGCTATAGGATACGGACAGGAATTAATGTCGTTTGATCCTGGAACGATTACTGGGGTCAGAATTATGCGACATTATAATTCCGAGCTGGCGATTGCTCGACAAACAGGACTTACGGCATAGCGTAATTAGATGCCGTAAGCTTGGTTGTGCAGGTGGTGTAATGTATAATGGCTCAGAATTCTTAATAGGAATGTCGAGGTAGAGGGTTACGTTGGACGGGGGGACATTTGTGCGCATAGGAGTGGAAGATAACCGTTAACCCTAGCCTTGAACAGGTTAATATTGTAGTGATCGGGAAACATCCTCTTGGGAGTTGATTCCGCAGGGCAGTGGTTCAAGGACGAAGCTGCTCGAGTGAAACTTACTTCTTACCGATGGAATACGGGGGGAATGTCGGTGGTTTGCTACTATGTAAGTAGCATGGCGTTTTCTTGCTGTGAAGGTTTGACTTGGCGGGAGCAGAGAGTGTAGTTCGTCCGAGTAGTTTCCGTTGAAGTGGGGGTAGAGCCGCGAGAGGTTTGCCACATCCCGCCTGTGGGAGAGATGTTGGAGGATGGAGAATAATTCGTCACCCACAAGAGCTCGGAGACGCTTTTAGACTATATTAAGGGTGGAGAGTGATATTATTTGGGCAGCTCCCGCCCATATATTTTTGCCCTACTCTGTCGCTTGTAAATGTGTGTGTATATATATATATATATATATATATATATATATATATATATATTGATAAGAATTTGACGAACAGTTGGATAGAGAGAGAGAGAGAGAGAGATAATGCGGGAGGGAACAGACAGTTAAAAAATCTATTTTAAATAAGACAGGGAAAAAAATTGGCAAAAACAATCATTTCTTTCAGGCCAAGAAGTCGATTGATATGTGGGTAGTATTAGCCAAAAGTGAAATAATTCTTGAAATTTTTGCATTTTTTTTTGTTTTTAGCTTTGACGACACCAACCAAAATATTCTTGCCGTGTTTAAAAGATTTAGAAATACTTACAATGACGTGCAAAATCAATCGCCGTCAAAAATTATCTTTCATCTCTGAGCTGAGAGATAGGGCCTTCTATTCCCCACCCCCTGTTGTCACTTCAGAAGAATAACAATTAGTCCTTGCATTCGATCATCAACAACATCCCACCAATTTATCAAAAGAGATTCGGAAAAAGAGATTTATGTAAAAACTTGCGCTAAACCATAGATTATACATCCAGGATCATTTAAACACTATAACTTATAGAGTGGCCAATGGCATCATTCTCCTAAGTTTTTCCAACGAAATACCCTCCTACTAAAGCAATCTAAGAAGGAGTAATGCTTCAATTTTATATCAAAGGTAAAGATATTTTAAAACCAATTTGTTTTGATATTTTCAAAAACACGCTTTGAGACTTAGAGCGTATATAGGTTCAATTCAGTATTTGCTCACAATTGTTACAACTTCATATTTAATTTTTTTTTTCAGTAATCAGCGAATAGATGGCAAGAAATACTCTACGAGCAGCGGAAGAATAACGGCTTGGAATTGGAGTACCCGGCTCCTTAGATTTGGTAACTGAACGTCTAACCCAATTAATCAGACTAGGCGGTGGTGTGGGTGTTAAATTGAACCTTTTATTCATCTCTTATTGGAAGAAGCAATTATCTCAGCAGCAACTGTATTCCATATTCAAAGAATACGAAAATTAAGCAACGTCCAGCCTGATTAGTACCTAGATGGGTAACCGTTTGGAATTACCACGTGTTATAAGCTTTGATGTACGGGTGGTCTAATAAATAACATAATTGAAAATCAGGGAAGCGAGTTCCAATTCCAGTCGGGTTCCTTATATTTAATTGAAAAAGTTATGAATCCACCTCTTCTCCCCCAACTATGGGTTAAATAGTAGGACCTTCATCAGTATATCATTATTTCTCCCCCATCCAAAATCTTACAATGTAAAAATATTTTCTGGTTTTAAATATCCTGTGTGTATATGTATGTATAGCTGGCCATTCGTATTCGAGGATATCCTTTTACTAGTGCGGCTAGCCAATCCCTATTGCAGACGCTTGCTCAGGCGCATTTGTGTTTATTCTACACCCACAGAGCCCACCTCTGGTTTATACTGCAACTATGCTGAACAGACCGTAGTTACGTAGAAAGAGCGTGTTATATAGTGTGATCAACAATTTGAACAAGGCCAGCACGCTCAATCCCTCGGCCACGATGACTTGTGTCTTCATGCTAGCACAGCTATTGATGGCACCCAAGGGTTCCATCTACCCAACTTCACTCACAAGGCTTGGGTCAACCCGTGGCATGGTTTTCAGGCACTTTCCAAATGTGCCGTACGCTGGGATCTACACCTCCATTCCAATAACATCAGGAAGTCTTCTTCCTGACAAATCTACCAGGGTGAGATTCTCATGGTCAGAATGCGAAAGTTCTAACCACTCGGCCAAGTGGCCATAAATATCCTGTAAAAGGTTGATAACCCGCAAAAAATATATTGTCAAAGGGGAGGTATTTCCTACTCCCCACCATTATTCACATTACTAAAAAATGGCGTATTTTTTTAATTGAAAAGAATTTGTTCTTATTTACTGGTAAGGTTGATGCAAAAGTGACCCCTGACCGTCTTTTTTTGCCAAGTTCAGGGGAATCTTAGAAGTATCTTTGAATCATACTCTTCTTCTTCTTCTTCTTCTTCTTCTTCTTATTATTATTATTATTATTATAATCTCAGTAAGTCAATCGTAATATTTTTGCTTAAAAATCCTTGGGGAAATTCATGAATAAAGAAAAAGATTTCCACCTTTTTTTTATTTCTTTTTTTTCTCACAGAAATAAGTAATTTCGAGCAATAAAAAAACTGATTTTATAACCTTACAAACCAAAGAAAATTGCAGTTAGATTTAGAACTTCATCGGCGAGTCGAATTCAAACTATCCCATTCTCCTCCGTTCACTTTCACACTAACACTAAAAGGCATGATTCCATTTCTTTTCGCCTCTAAGAAATTATAAGTAACAGACAAAGGTAGGCTGGGCTCTCTCGTTTTGTTTATTAGTCACTCTATGATCACCAAAGATACGTTGCCCTTTTCGTGAAAAAGTGTACCAAATAGCTTCTGAGTGAATTCTGGAGACCTGCCTATCTTAACAACAAAAGCGAGAGGAAAGTACTAAAGGTTAATTGTAAGAAGACGGAATATGTGCTCACTAGCAAGATGGACAGCTTAAGATACGAGCTACAAATTGTTGACCTCAAAATCAAACATGTACAGAAACTTAACTATTTGTGATCTGTTATAACACACGAAGGAAAAAGTGACACAGAAATCAGAAGGTGCATCCGAATAGCGAATTATTTATAGGGATAAACGTGCTAAAAGCGAAGAAATAAGCAATCTTCAAACACGCCTCTACAAATTTTAAATGCATTTTTATTGAGAATATGTTTTCTTTCAAGTGGAAAGAAACAAATTAAAAATATCAGTTTGAAACAGTCTCACAAAATATTTTGTTTTTTTTCTTTACAACACCACAAAGTAAATTACGTTAGTATGATAGAAGAAAAGATGTTTACATCAGGAGAATGTCACGTATTTGCGTTGTTTTATGAATGCGTGTAATTTTCCAGAACTCAATGAACAAGAGCTGTGTTATGACTAATATTAACATATTGTTTACATACGTCTGTTCGTATGTTTCAAGAGTGCTTAATTTGCTTTCTGTTATATGAAAGTTATTCGATAAATTATGCGAAAGGTTGGGTAATTATACAAAAGGAATGAGAATTTACTTCTGCACAAAACAACAACCTTGGTCACAGGCTTACAAAAAATTGATAACTAAACTTTGTGAATTTACGCGAGCGTATTTATAACAGAATATAGGTTCCACGGAACTAAAAATTAGATTTAATAAACTCAAAAGTTTATTGGTTAGTAAATAGTTTTGCCAATTTTTAATTATATATTTTTAGGAGGGAAATATTGTTGACCACTTTCTGGAGTGATCTGTCAACTTTCGTAGCAGACGACACACATGGTTGTCGGATTTTTCGAATATCTAAGAGCGTTTGGGATAACGTCTCTGATTGGTTAATAAATGCGAATGTGGAGCCTATCGTGTGCACAAAAGAGTTAATTGACATTTTTAGTGATAACTTAAATCTATTGAAACTTTCTACAATTTTCAACGGGATCCACAGATGCCTTCCAAAAGCTAAACAAAATATTAAGAAAGAGAAAATTTTCGTTGGAAACTAAGATAAGCGGGTTCAATTATTATATAATATAAATCTTCCTATATGACAGTGAATACAGGAGAATTTCGCTACAGATTCGTGGTAATAAAGATGTAGTTCTAGAGAATGATGCTGAGAATAGTAGGAACATGTGAGTAACGAAGAAGTTTTAGGGAAAATAGGAACGAAAAGGACGGTTATACTTAGCGGCCGTTGAAATTTGTAGGACGCATAATGAGGAAAGAGGGCTTGAAGAATTTGATGCTCACAGGCGATATTGGTGGCATGCTGTGAAGAGGGAAACAATGAGTAACATAACTAACGAGCTTGTGTAAATGGATGGTAGAACAGGGTCCAGGAGCCATATCAAGGAAAGAAATGTTACTGCTGAAAAGTGTTAGTTTTTTTTCTTTTCTTTTCTTTCCCTCCTTGAATGTATAGTGTTTACCCGAACTCAACTACGCATCATGGAGAATATAGAATTGCTATACGTCAAATGTTTCATAAGTCTGAACATATTCGTCTACCTACCAAGTTATCTTTTTATTCCTTTCAGTTTCTTTGTTGCGGTGTAGATGGATAGCGGCTCGAAATGATTAAACGAAGAGCCGAGTTCGATTTCCAGTTGGGTTCGTTACACTCACTTACAGGTGAATACCCTTGGGGAATGTATGAGTTTTCTTAGAAATCAAACAATTATTCTGTCTAAATTTGAGAAGAAGATCCTTGTAGTTACTTGATAGAGGTATTCATAAAGTTACTTGAATAACCATGAAAATTTAGCTTGCTAACTTCTAAATATTAGGGAAAAATATTTTGTAGAGTTTCCAAACACCCCACAGTACTAACGGAGAGTTAATATTATCCACCTGTTTTATTTACCTGAAATACCACCATAGATCAAATAATGGCGTGATAATTGTAAAATTAAACGTCTACATATTGGAAATACTAGGCATTCATTGACCGGAGAATTTTAAGGTTATTTATAAAATCTTTTTCTTGAAACTGTTTTTCATGAAATTAAACTCATCAAGTCCACTAACTGTTATCGGATTTTCTAGTACTGATCGGAGTTTCCTTCCTGCTCTTTTATCTATTCTAGTGTGTAAAGTCAATATCTTCATTATGTTATTTTCTTCCTTTCAAGTTACACGTGAGATTCATTTTAGTTGGAAGAGTTTAAGTGATGCGATTGTTGCTATTCTGTAGCGCCAGTTCATAGGGCCTGATGAAGAGTTGCATTCATTAAAATCTAATGGATTCCTTCGCTTGAAACCATTTTTAATAATTTATCTGAGAAAATGTCTGCATATAGCTGATAGCTTGGACAATTTTGAACAAGTTGGGCGCCATGCACGACATCCATTTGACATGTCTGAGATACGAGGCAATTAAATACAGTTCAACATTGAAGATCTTGTTGGGAGAGGCCAGACTATATTTTAGTAAAATTCTTTGTGACGATTGACCTTTTAGATATTTAATAAGCTGATATAAGAAATACATACGTACTTGGGTGGCCCAATGAGGACCGAACTCACTACACAGAGAAAATCATCTGTGAGAATACCTACTCCACGTTGCGGCTTCGATCAGTATTTTTATATTTTGCCTGGTCATCAAAAACTCAGAAAGGATCAGTGGTGATGTTTCGAGGATATTTTATCGGGATGGGGCATAGGCAATGCGTCAGTTTATTCTTGATACAGTTTTTTTTCACGTCTTGTTAAACGCTTTTGGTTTCATGCTGTCAGTTGTTAGTCGAAAATGGGTGGATAACTTTCGTGCCGAGAATGAATCCAAAAGAGAGAACGTGTGTGTGTGTGGGGGGGATTCCTTTTATTGACGATATCACTAAGAACCAATCAATCAATTTCGAACAACATTTGCTTCGGAGAAAACTGAAATTGAATGATATCGAGAAAGATATGCATATAAAGAGATAAAACATATATGAGAGTAAGAGAGAGATGGGAAGAGGTGAAGAAAAGAGAGATGGGAGATGATAGAGAGTAAGAGAGATTAAATCAAAAGAAAGGGGAGTAGGTTGATACGGAGAAAGGAGGTGAGGGAAAAGGTAAATGGAGACATAAGTAGAGAGAGATAGAAAAAGAGAGTGAGAGAAAATCTGTAAAGAACAAAGAAAAAATATAAGAGAAGAATGCGAGATAAAAGAGAGAAGATAACGGGAGACAGAATATTTAAGGAGGGTGAGTAGATAGATATGAACAAACTGAGAGAGATAGATATGAACAGACTGAAGGGAAGTAAAAAAGAAAACGACGAAGAAAAATGGAAAGCAAAAGAGAAAGAAAGAAAGCAAAATAGAAAGACAATAATACGAAAGTAAGCAGTAAATGAAAGGATTGAAAGAAAGCAAAATAGAAAGAATAATACGAAAGTAAGCAGTAAATGAAAGGATTGAAAGAAAGTAAAATAGAAAGAAAAATACGAAAGTAAGCAGTAAATGAAAGGATTGAAAGAAAGCAAAATAGAAAGAATAATACGAAAGTAAGCAGTAAATGAAAGGATTGAAAGAAAGCAAAATAGAAAGAATAATACGAAAGTAAGCAGTAAATGAAAGGATTGAAAGAAAGCAAAATAGAAAGAATAATACGAAAGTAAGCAGTAAATGAAAGGATTGAAAGAAAGCAAAATAGAAAGAATAATACGAAAGTAAGCAGTAAATGAAAGGATTGAAAGAAAGCAAAATAGAAAGAATAATACGAAAGT
Source organism: Acanthosepion lycidas (assembly GCA_963932145.1). Lineage (NCBI taxonomy): Eukaryota > Metazoa > Mollusca > Cephalopoda > Sepiida > Sepiidae > Acanthosepion > Acanthosepion lycidas. The sequence goes on along the minus strand of OZ010588.1, from coordinate 44,371,771 downwards.
AAGCAGTAAATGAAAGGATTGAAAGAAAGCAAAATAGAAAGAATAATACGAAAGTAAGCAGTAAATGAAAGGATTGAAAGAAAGCAAAATAAAAACAAGCAAAGCTGGAAAAAATAAACAAAATAATGACAGAAAGAAAGAATAAACTAAAAATAAAATGGAACCAAATAAAACGAAAGCAAGCTTTAAAAGAAAGAATAGAACGAAAAAGGAAAAGAAAAGAAAACAAACAGGAATAAAAAAGAAAGATGGAAAACAAGAAAGTAAGCAAGCAAAAAAGAAAGAAAACAAATTTAGAATAAAAAATGAAAGAAAAAAGAAATCAAGCAAGAATGAAAGATGAAAGAAAGAAAGAAAGAAGAAAGCAACCATCATAACGGAAAGAAAAACAAAAACAGGTAAGAAAAGAAAGAAAGAGCAAAAAAGCAAGAAAAAAAAAAAGAAAGAAAGAAGAGAAGCAGATTGAATGAAAGAAAGCGAATGAAGGAACCAAGTAAAAAAAGAATGAAACATTGAAAAAGGAAAATTAAGAGAATGCAAATAAACCAGAAAATGAAATTAGAAGCGGGAAGGCCAAAAAAAAAAAAAAAAAAAAAAAGAAAAGAAAAACAAAAAACAAAACTAAAAACAATCAGAATGAAAGAAAAAAAAAAAAAAAAAGAAAATAAACGCGGCAATTATACTCTGCAAAATGAGCGAAATATGATTAAAATCAAGGAAGCATTTTTTTTATCGTCTTCCTTTGGTCGTTGCATTGTCAAAATGACAGTTTTTCTTTGGTTAGCCTCAGGGAAAAGTGCGAACGATGAACAAAAATGAACCCACCCCAACCAGCACGAACCGAATTTAAGTAACTAAGTCAACCACAAACGTAGAAATATTATAGGCAGCAGCAGAAGCAGCAGCAGCAGGGACAAAAAAAAATCTCATTGGCAATCTGGAAAATAACAATGTTCTCATGATTGAAGTATTACATTTTTCCAATCGCTCGAACTAAGATGTGGGCGTTCCATGCGGAATCTTCGAAAAGTGTTTGCTGTGCGAACGAATGTTAGCGATGATAGAATCAGATAAGCGCCTCTTATTACCACGTAACTTTCTGCTGTATTGATGAGAAATGAATTTATTGCATTGTTTTCCGTTTTGAGCTGGACGGAGGGAGGGTCGGGATTTAAGGAGGAAACAAGAGAAAAGAAAAAAATTAATATCTCCGAACATTCTTAATTTGACTCTCTGTGTCTTTTTTTTTTTAAAATCAGTTCAGCAGATTTTTTTTATCACTTAAAAAGATATTTTTAGTGGATTCTCATATCTGAGTAGACCTTCGAGTTTATTTATTAAACAGTATATTTGTTTATTTATTTTCGGCTACTATTATTTTCCATTTTCGGTCCGAATATTCGAGAAATCCTGCCGGAGAGCGCATATTTCTCTTTAATAACATTCCTCAAATATTCTGACCAGTAGACGAAAATAAATAAATAAATAAATTTAGTGGATAAAAGCGTTAGTTAGATCCAGTGACAGGATCCAAAGAGTGTGAGTTCAATACTTGGTTAAGGCGGTGGAAAATTTGGAAAGGGAAATTAACAGAAGATAACTGATAACTGGCATCCATTAGACATGACACTTGGAACTAGAACAGTCCAAGCCAACGAGCGAAATAAAGGGTTCAGTTCGACATTCCAACCATCTGAAGAAGGCCGGAGCGTACAACGGCCGAAACGTTGTGATAAATATGGCAACAATGATGAGGATGGTAGTCCGAGCAATGTAAATAGTATATACTATTTAATAAATAAGCGGAGATTCTACTCAAATATGAGTGTCCACTAAAAATAACGTTTAAAGAGATTATATATATATATATATATATATATATATATATATATATATATATATATATATATATATATATACTACTATTACTAAGACGCAGGTAATTACTGGGGGGGACAAGAAGACTCTAATGACTTTAGGGGAAAGGACAATAAAAGAACAAGTTCAGGAAAGAAAGAAATTGGGGATTGGCGCTGCATTTAATGTTTTAAAATTGTAGGTGGCATAGATCAATGTGCGTTGTGGATATCGGCTCAGAATGAGAGATCGGTGTTCGAATTCCAGTCGATATCCTTATATTCATTTACGCGCAAATAACCTTGGGAAAAGTATGACTGCATATCTTCTTCCTCCACCTTCAATAGCAGACTCGGTTCTATAGTCTTGGTTGGCAACCACTCTAACGCAGAAAAAAAAAGCCAATCTTCTGCCTAGTCAGTTATGGATCGAGAGAGACATGATCACCCAAGCATGCATCACGTATGGGACTTAAAAGCCTGACTGAGGACACAGAAGCAATAAACCGGAAGTGAGCTCCAGAAGGGAGAAGGACGGAAAAAGAATCTATTAAAATAAAATTTACAGCAAAACAATACTGGTGTCAGGCGTCTTCGAATATCACTTGCACTAATAGAACTTGCTCGATAATATTCTCTCGAATAGTAATCCGTATAGTGATCGGGATAGAGGAATAGTATAGCAAATAAAGTAGAGTATAGCGGTCCGTTTAGTAATAGAGGATAGACTAGAAATGGTGATCCGAATAGCAATAGAGGATAGAATAGAAATAGCGATCAATTAGACACGAGCTAGTTAAACAGTGAGACCTAGTTTCCAATCAGTCAGTACGATTAAGTTTATGCAGTCGAGGTACCAAGGAAGATAGCTCATCAGAAGAATTACCATGAAAATATTTATGGAAAAGTGAGAGAAAAGAAAGCCACGTCAAGGGTGCCAGGTCAGGACCGATAACATTACAGACCATTCTTTAGATTTTGTCGAGAATCTCGGGATTTGTAGTAGGAGTACCAGATCAGATATAGCAGCAATATTCAATGCATGTACGTATGGTGGATTTATAAATGTGCAAGATGGATTCTGACGAGAAAAATTATCTCTCACGATATATATGATAGTTTGTGTCTTGTCGATACTCCTGAGAGAAACAGAAATCACTCGCGAGTTTTCTCAAACAAATATTCTTTCCATCAATCGATCTTTATTGATATCGATACGCAATGATAGATCGGATGGAGTCAAGTAAGTGATTGAAACACTAAACTAAATTAAATCAGAAGGATCCACACATGATTCATCTTCCGAACTGTCCTCCACGGCACTGAAAAATGGAATTTAATGAAGAAATTAATTCAAAAACTAATAACCGTGCAACTATAATAATAATAATATTAGATGTTTCCTTATAAGGAAACATTCTGCGTTCGTTGACCGAGCAGTCAGTACTACATTCAGCTAAAATGTATAAAATTTTTCTCTTTGTTATATAGGTATAAAGTGTTGCTGCCGACATTTGAGTTTGAACATGGATCGCCAGTGAGCAAACACAGGCGATCCCGTTACTGAAATTAAGTAGACCACGTGACTATAGAGGAAATGCATATATGTGAGACAGCGTGTGTCTAATTGATCGCTATTTCTAGTCTATCCTCTATAACTATTCGGATCACTATTTCTAGTCTATCCTCTATTACTATACGGACCGCCATCCTCTATTCGCTATACTATTTCGCTATTCTGATCACTATGCGGATTACTATTCGAGCGAGTATTATCGAGCAAGTACTATTAGTGCGAGTGCTATTCGAAGGTGCCTGTCACCAGCATTGTTCAACGGCGTACTATATTTGTAACTGCGATTACAAAGTCTCTACTACAACGAGAGTTACAAAAGTGACAACGAGTATTACAAAAGTAGCAACGAGTGTTCGTTGACATCACAAAATTCTTTGTTATGCCATAGTACCTATTCTATTGTAATAGACTCTCCCACAGATAATAAGTAGGAGTAGCAGTAGCCAGTTCGGCTCAGTGGTGTTGAGCGAGTCAGTCGTTATCGGACATTGAAGTACCAACCATCACAACTAGATTTGCTGCGTCATTAAGTCTTATTCCAAGTTCCTAACGTTTTGTACGTCGAACCTAATTTAGGACGACTTATTGAAATATAAGCCTCCACTGTGAAAACTACTCTACAACACTCTTAAAACAATGTTTCAAGAAAATCGGTTTTTCATGTCCAGTAACTATTATTGTACCCCAGTAGTGATGGGAGTTTCTTTTCTGACATGTTGTTTGAAGTAGTGTGGAACGTCAATATGTTGATCATGTCATTATTTTCTCTTCGAGTTACATGTGCTATCCATTATAGTTGTTGCTGCTGTTGAAAATTCTCAAGGGATGAAGCTCTTGATAATTGGTGCATTTCTTTGTTTGTGATTCTTTAGCGCCAGTCCATGATCTTCGAGGAAGGATGGCCCTCTGTAAAATCTACAAGCTTCATTTGCTCAAAGCCATTTTAAAAGTGGCTGGAGATAGAAAAATGGGTGTTCTCATTGGTTAAAAAAGAATCTACACTTTTCTGATTGGCTGGAATGTTTTGAATTAAGTTTGATTTACTTCTGGATGGGAATATTACGGGGCTTCAGTGATTCAAATTTTGAATATATATATAATTTAAAAAAAAATTCGATTTATTTTTAATTAAGTAGTGACTATGTTTACTTTGGGTTGTTATCTGTAAAGACAGCAAAAGAGCACAGTATATTTGGAAGCAAGCAATATCCCAGAAGGCATTAACAATCAGATTGCATAAGGACATGCCAACTCACAACGTGCAGCCTTCGAACTCACGGGCGAATTCGTGGTCAGTAGAAAAGACGGGGAAAATAAAAAATAACAGTCTGAAGGACGATGCTAATTTGACCTTGTTACAGGTGCAATGGGTAAATTGTCGCCATTTTATATTTTTAATTTCGCGCATGCGCGTTGTTTTTTTAATTTTATTTTGTCGACTAAACAATATAGTAAGGTCAGTTGGGCAAGGTCTGTGAGATAAAGAGCACCATGATGCAATTCACGCCGTCAAAAATGTGTCACCAATCCTATACTGCTTGGCATTACCGCTGAAAGTTCCAAAGAAACATCTCAGAGTGTTTCGGTGTCAATCTAAGGTCAGTGCAGAGGATTCAGAAAGAATTGGATAAGTCTAATGGTGATTACGAAGGTAAGGCAGATCGGAAAAGTCATTTTGATCGTTTTGATAAGAAAATAACTCCTGAATTTGTTGGTGAGTGCCTCAGAGTCAACAAGGAAGCAAACATCAAGTGCCTTGAGGAGGTAGTGCTGGCCTGGGTCAAGAATGCGTCTGCTGGAAGACCCTATGTCTGACAACAGGACTCTGCACTACCCCACACAAGCAGGAGAAGTCAGTCATGGGAGTCAGGAAATTTCTGTGACTATATCCCCCTTACATCTGGTCACCTAACTCCCCAAACTGCAACTGTTTTGATTATCATGCGTGGGAAGGAGTTGAGAGAGACAGAGAGAGAGAGAAAGAGTTCGTTCGTTCGTTCGTTCGTTCGTTTAATACCAAAGATGAACTGAAGGCAAGGATTATGGCAGCATTCACCTACTTAAACAAAGAGACAAATTGCAGGAGATTCCAAAGTCGTCTGGAGGCCGAGGTTGAAGTCAATGGCGATTTTATTGAATAAATTTACTCTTTATTATTTCAAGATGTTTTTGTGTAATTTTGGTAAATATATCTGTTAAAATGAGATGTCAGTGTTATTTTAATTTTTGCATAATTTAGTCGACAATTTATCCATCGCACTGTATATGAATTCTATGAAGGAGCAAATAATCTGGTAAAATTGTCAAAGTTTTTGGTCTTTTTGCGATAGTACAACACTTATACCAGGAAATCGTTTGTATCTAAGCTTTGGACATATACAGCCATAAGATTCCGTGAGACGAAAGAGTTCACTACAATCAGTTGTCATACAGTGAAGAGACATATGTGGATCTTTGTCAATTAGAATCATTTTAAAGGGATCGGATTTCGGGTTTTCGAGAGACCGGATTGTCATTTCGTACATTAGTAGATTGTCAGTTGTTCAGGACCGCCCGTAAGTGAACGACCAAATGTCGCCTCCATTAAAGCCTGTTCTTTGTTCCCAAACAGATAAGAGTTGTCCAAACATCCACGGAAGAAATCTTTTGCAGCCCTGGGGTAGCAGGATGATAAAACGCTTTCAGCTTGAAGGGCTATTTGAGTAAAAGATCGCTTGAAATAGCAATGAACGCAAATAAATATCTTTATTATTGCAGAAGAATCATGAATTGTATCTAAATTCTATAAATGAAAGGAAACTCATAGCCAAAGCTCTTATTATTTTTTTTAACAATATTTAAAGATTTTATACTTATTTGTAGTATGCTGTTTACGATAACAGATGCTCCTGCACACACACACTGACGGAAAATAAAATTGTTCACCCTGATAGACAATACCGATTTTGATCTAAGTACAATAGTGGTTAGTAGATATTTTGATAAAAATCCCAGTCTTCAGTCATCTTATGATATAGAAATACATAAACAGGAGATTAAAAATAAATAGCAGTCCGTGCTTTAGACAGTATCACACATACATTTTATTTTCGTTTTGTTTGACTAATTGTATTATCCACTCCTTTGTGGTTTCCTTGTATGTTAGCAAGCCAATAGTTGTTTTCTTGTATGACAATTCTAGCTGAATAAAACCTCTTCCACCTTCTTTATGGGGTTATGTATAGACGGTCTGCATCAGCTTTTGGATGATGCATGTTATGCTTTGAAAGAATATTTATTGACTTAGAATCCATTTATCTGATGTCATTTAGAGTCCAGTTCAAGATGTGATGAAACTATATTTTACCAATGGAATGGCAAGGCTATTAATGGCCATAATTATGTTCTAGCTCTTTTTATTATTTTTAACAATATTTAAAGATTTCATACTTATTTGTAGTATACTGTTTACGATAACAGATGCTCCTGCACACACACACACACACACACACTCACACACAGATGGAAAATAAAATTGTTCACTCTGATAGACAATACAGATTTTGACCGTAGTATAATAGTGGGTAGTAGATATTCTAATAAAAAGCCCAGTCTTCGGCCATCTTACGATATAACAATACGGAATATTAAAAACAGACAGTGAACAGTCTATATTTAAACTTTAGACAATGATACACCTACGGCAATAAGGTTCAGTGTGATGAAGGACTTCAGTGCAAGCAGGTGTTATGTCGTGAGAAGGTATATGTGGACCTTTTTTCACTTAGAGTAATTTTAGAGGATTCGGATTGTGAATCTTCCAGAGGCCGGATGGACATTTCGGAACATTTTATTTCTGTTCGCCGTGAACCATCGATGTTGTCAACAGTGGTGAAATAAAGATTCTTACAAAGTTCGAATCGGCAATATTTTATAAATGGCTGCTAAAATCAATGTGATGTAAGAGCAGTAGTTCACGGCACAGATCAGTGCAAATGGGGCCCTCGGAATGTTAACAATAATCACACAGACCCTGTTCGCCGCGACGTTACAATGTTGGAAACAGTGGTCAAATAAAGATTCCTACAACGGCGGACCAAGTTCGGATATAAATGGCTGCTATAATAAATGTAATTTAAGGGCAGTGGTTTACGGCACAGATCAGTGAAAATGTGTCCCTTGGAATGTTAACAAGAATCACCGTTTGCAACGTTTTATTTACAGTATGATGACACGCATATCGCTATTTAGGCTTCCATAGATTATCGCCGTGCACGACTCTACTAATGTCCTAAAAGTAATCCACTGGATTAAATAGCGTTCTGTTGAGTTCAGTAATGGAAGCAAGTTCTGCTTTCAAGCAAGTAATTTTTTTTCGTGTTCAACCTAGGCCAGGGGAGCCACATCTTTCAGAATGTATTCACCTACGGCACACAGGTCTAATCCCTGTCAGCACGGTGTGGAGTGCCATCAATTATTAGGTTGGTGCAAAAATAATGACGTAATAATGTCGTTTTTTGATGTATTTTTTAACGTCAAAAAACGACATTATTACGTCATTATTTTTGCACCAACCTAATACAACTCACGTGCGGCTTTGGTATTTGTTCAAAGAGCTCCATGTACGTCCAAACCATTGTTCAACCCTTTCTGATGTTAGTTCTGCAATAAAAGATAATGCTAGTTTTCCCACTGAACATATATGTGAATATGTCTACACTTGCCTCGTTCAGGTAGCTCACCTGGAACCCTCGCTGTATTAAACAAGCAAGTGAGGCGGTTGATAATGTATCACAAGATACTAACCTGTAAGATCGTTTTAATGTTTTAAACATGAATGTACTAACACCAATGAGGGATATACAGTGTGATTAACGCGAGGTCTGAAAACTGTTAATACCCCCTTTATTTTACAACCTGTGAATATATTGATCTGTAGATGTGTAAATGTGATCTGTATTTAACTAGATGGAACCATAAAACCTCCTCGAGAAAGTAAGTCAAAGCACTGCTTTTCTGTAGCATCATCACTATCATTGCCTACCATGACCAGGGAATACATTTCACATTGAAAACTTTTAATTATTTTTTTTGAATTTTCCCTAATAAAGAAAAAGATGGTAATGGAAATTTCTCCAGAAGTAATTTGAATTTTTCGTAGGAAATCAACCAATACGATTAACGAATTTTATCCATTTTTTCTACTACGTTGGATTTTCCAAGAGGAAAAAAAATGTCGATATTTTTTCAATGCTCGTAACATATCCACTAGAACAAAAAAAAATGCAACGCATTTGTTAACCATTTTTGTTAAACAAAATATCACAAAAAACTTTATAATTTAATCTTTAAATGCAATGGACTAAGAGGTAGAAAATTTATCTAATGGCGATCATTTGCAAAACGGGCTGTAGACGCAATTCAAAATCATAAAAGCGAGGTAACTCACAGCTGTTTATAATTCGTGAATTAAAAAAAAAAGGTGTAAATATGCATTTTAGTGTTGAAAACATGTCTAGGGAATTGAAATAACGTCTGATAAATTCTGCGTAATTGTACATTGTTAATTTACGTTTTAAGAATTCAATTTTTTAAAGTTACCTCTCTTTTAGATTAGCAGTTTTCTAAGCGGCTATTAACATTTTTTTTGTTTACATTACATCGGCTTGTTAGAATTCAGCTTGTTATGTGACATTTGGGGTCGTATAATACTATTTGACTATGGGTATTCATATACGGTCTAAAATCTATTGGACACCCCTTAATCCAGTTATGTTAACTGTATGTATCACCAGCATCAACACCACCACGAGTTTCATGATCGGGTGAGGTCGTAGAGTCGCTGTGCAGCTGAATACATGACCAGATCTCTCCATATATCTCGGTTGCGTACGAACGTCTGAGTTTTTTATGAATAAACTTCCTGTCTAGTCAATGATTCTGTCAGCCTATTTTCCTCACTGTCTGCGACTTCTACTTTTGCCAAAGATGGCACCTTGAAGGATGGTAGTGGAAATATTGTTGGCTCTTATGAAACGTACATATCATTTGTTGTAACCTAGGAAGGTTTATTGAATGAGGAATAACCAAAATGGTGGTTGGATATGAAATGGTAATCTTTATAGCATCAACAAAATACAATACTCGCCAGCGGCGTGAAGTAGGAAAACCACTACTAGAGGTGAACCACTTAGCATATTATTTCCATTTACAATAGTGTCCAACGTATTTATGAGGACTGGGACATACCCATTAGTGTTCATAGCTACGGTATATTACATCATTTCAACTATTTCTTCTTGGTGGATAAGAATTATATATAATATTTATGACTGTAAACACAAATTCAGTGTGCTGCAATTTTATTTTCAATCAGCGTCAGATTGCGCGATGATCAAGATAAATTCAGAATAATTTGGTACCGTGACGCGCATTGAGCTAAAAATCAGCCAACCTTTGGGAAGATTTCTGTCAAACAACAAGCTTTAATAGATTATTATTATTATTATTATTATTATTATTATTATTATTTACTTTGATTTCAGTTGTATACATATTTCCTCCCGGGTCCCAACCAGAGACCTAAGGTCAGAAATGGCATCATGACATTTTCCACTGACATTTTTTGCAACCCCGCCAAAAAAAAAACAAACCCCAAGATCATAGACATTTTACCTAGATAAAGCTCTTCGTAGTGTGTGAGCTGTATTGCGAGTACGACATTTTGTATTTATTTAAGGCATAGATTACTAGAAACTCCTTTAATGAGTCTATCGGAACCTTTTCCAATCAATCCGAGCGCTCCAACTACAACTGGAATTATTGATATCCTAATGTGGTATAGGTTTTAGATTTCCACATCAAGATCCTTGTATTTAGATAGTTTATTGAAGATCTTCAAAGTTAGATTGCAATCTGCACGGACTGCCATGTCAATAAGAAAGCACATTTTCTTCTTGTGGTTTTTGAACACGATTCCTGGACGATTAGCTTTGATTGTTCTGTCTGTGTGTATTATAAAGTCCCATAAAATTGTTACAGGCCCTAACTCTGTAACCGGGTATGTGTGATATTCATACCAGTTTCTTACAGTTTCCATACCGGAAAAGTTGCATATTTTCCAGTGCAACTATTTATCCCACTCTATCATGTCGAGTTTTATTTCCAGTGGATGCTAACACTTTGCAAACTGATGTATGATGGCCACTTGTTTTGGATATTTATCACATAATCTATAATTATTATTCTTATTTGTAGCAGTAACAAGAACTGATGTTTCGTTTTGTTCTTCGCGCAGAAATATATTCAGTGGCACTGATTTTGACAAGCTTGTCTACGAAATGGCTATACTCATCCGTAGAAGAAAGATGGCGTCCAAACTGAAACCATAATTTAAACTTACTTTTATTAAATACTTCAAGGGAAATAGATATTAGGTTGGGGCAAAAATAATGACGTAATAATGTCGTTTTTTGACGTATTTTTTAACGTCAAGAAACGACATTATTACGTCATTATTTTTGCACCAACCTAATATTTACTTAGCTGTGCTTTGCATTGCCATTAAAAGAACCAAATACTCCTCGTTGTTGTTAGCACGACGTTTCGGGCCGTTATGCCTTCCGGCTTTCATCAGGTGTTTGTCGATCCGGGTAACCTGCGGAGAATTTCGAACTGAATCCTTTAATTCCAATATCTAAGGATATATCGTCTAGTTCTTAGCAAGTTAGTGCTGCCCAGTTTATAAGGCTTAGTAATTTAGTATTGCTCAATTTTTACTCGTCCCGTTCCCATTGTGTCTAAGTACACACGTTTCAGTTCAAGAGTTGATCTCACAATTACGATGCCAGCAAATTCACGAACCAACGCTATAATCCACTAGGTTATTGTACCATGGGACTATTCTGTGTGGAGAATGGCATTTACTGAAACTCCTCTTTTGTGTACAGCTTCTGTAAAGAAAGACACACCAATCCAAATATAAAAAATGACAACAAAAGTATTGATCTATGATTATTGGATTAGTTTCACCATCTTTATTGTTTATATCACAACTTTCATACTGTTTATTTTCAGTTCTTGCTTAATGTGACTAAAATACCGTCGAGAATTTCAATTGATTAATTTCTCTCTTTTTCCGCTTAATGCGTAAAACGGACGAAATTTTACGGCAAAAGAAAAAAACAATAACTCTGAATATTTTAACGTATAATAGTAACATATTTTCCCGCTGTGATAGAATTCATGCGGACGTTTAACGGTTGACTTATTTTCCGCTCTACAGTCACTTTCCCCGCAGACACAATGTCGCAAACCTATCGTCACTCTATCGCTATTTCCATGGCAAATGTTCAGATGGGCTCCAGTCTTTAGTTTCACTAGTTCAGAGCTTTACGAATAAGATAAGCCATGCTACGTGAACGGAGTCAAAACATTTTTGGATCCGTTGAAGATTTATCGGTTGGTGGTTTGTCGGATAATCTGCAGATGATCGTGAGTAGTATTACTTTGAATGTGCTGGACCGGTGCTTGGGGAAAGTGTGCATCTAAAGTGCTTGGTCTTTTGTTTTTCTAAACGCTGGATATGTTGCTTTCTGTCGATTTCAAAGTAACATATAAAATGTTTACATCTTTGAAGTTTGTTTTAAGGTCGATTTTGTAACGCATTTCTTTGAAAACATGTCATTTATTTTCAAAGATCTTTCGTGAGTGTGAAGGTTCCTTAGAATTACGAGCCAGTCGTCTCAGTTCTTCTTTTTTTTTACGTGAATAATTCTAGTTAGTGTGTGAAAGCTCGAAATGAACGCTCCTTTTCAAAACAAGACAAAAATAAATTACACCGTAACAGTCAATGCAGAAAAAAAAAAAAAATAACAACACGAGAGAGGAATGGCTATTGAAGTGGCCGAAAGCGCTTGGGACAATGAAAATAAAGGAAAACTTTTGTATCTCTTACTCCAACCAAACAGAAAAACGTAAGGATGTGGGAAAAACTTAATAAAAAATCAACTAAATCTTCTTTGTCTGCAGTATTTAATGAAAGATGTTTGAATGAAAGCTTGCTGCCCAAACATACATTCATATATATATATATATATATATATATATATATATATATATATATATATATATATATATATATATAGAGAGAGAGAGAGAGATAGACAGAGAGAGAGAGAGAGAGCCTGATGATTGTGTTTAGCATAAGACAGAGTGCTGCCTCTCGGTGTTGCCTTCAATATCAACGTTTATATTTACATACACGCTATCCCTGATATTGAGCACTTTAACTGTAAAAGCATATATATATATATATATATATATATATATATATATATATATATATATATATATATATATATATATATATGTGTGTGTGTGTGTGTGTGTGTAGTACATATATATGCTAAGTATATATATATGTGTGTGTGTGCGCGTTTATATATATATATATATATATTATATATATATATATATATATATATTATATATATATATATATATATATATATATATATTATAACCAATGCGTTAGTGTGTTTGTGAATATATGTGCGTTTGTGTGTACAAATGTGTGTGCGTCTGCTGTAGTTTTCTATACGTAGTTTAGATGTGGCATAAGGCCGAAATTGTGGGGTACCCAGTGAAGATCGAACGCACTATTCAACAGTAATTCATCTAGCGAGCTAAATTTGCTCACCATTGGACCGCACCAAAATGTTTTTTTTTTTTTTGTGTGTGTGTGTATGTGTGTGTGTGTGTGTGTGTGGACAGTGACAAAGATAGAGAGAGAAATGGCAGTTTAAAGAAAGACGAAGTTTACAAGACATTAAGTTTTTAGGTATTTTAAATAACGGTACCAATTAAGAAATAACGCGCACGTACACATCCACATAGTTCTCTCTCTCTCTCTCTCTATATATATATATATATATATATATATATATAATTGAAATGACAAAATAGGAGAATATTTTTGTAACGCGTTTTGTTACTGCAGGGACTTCATGAAAATCCGGAAATGTAGATATTTTTTGAAAATATTCGAAAAATTCACAATATTATCATAAGGAAATTTTAGTGGACACTAAATGATGTAATTTTTGCTATGCTAGTAATCTAATATGAATTTCTGCAATAATAATAATAATAATAATAATAATAATAATAATAATAATAATAATAATAATAATAGTAACAGTAATAGAGAGAATTCGTTTTTTTTGAATATTTTTAGATTTAAATTTGTACACGGTACGCAATTTTCAGAGTGTACAGGGAGACGTTTTTATTAATATATTTCAACATTTTGCTCTTGATGAAGTTCCTGAAGGAACGAAACGCGTTGGAAAAAATAAAGTCTCCTCTTTTGTCAATTCAATTCAATATATCGTCTTTCAGACACACATACACACACATATATATATATGATAATTTTTTTTTACATATAGACAAAACAATTTGCTATATATATATATATATAAATATATATATATATATATATATATATATATATATATATATATATCAGGCAATACGGAAAGTAATTGCGTCTACTCGAAATGATGTAAAAACAAATGTAAGTTAAATTTAATTAAATATGATTTATCAAAAATAAAATCACCTACATATTCAACGCAGCTCAACTGAAATCTAACATTTCAATTTTGTATTTAAAGATATCTTGGGATTACCGTGGAGTAATGGAGAGACGCTCGGATTGCTTAAATTTCTTGTTTGTTTCGGAATATTCTGCATGTGAAAATCTGTAGGTGCCAAATCTGGTGAGAGGATGGGTGAAGCAGAAAAAACATCCCATTCCAACGATTGTTTATACTTAGGTTTTTTTTTGGTTGGGTATGTCTTTCTCCATCTGGGGCATGTCAAATTTTCCGATTAACAAAGTAGTCACACTTTCAACGTAATGCTTCATTTATACGATCAAGGTCCTGGTAATAAACCGTCTGCATTGCTAATCCTTCCATGTCCCAACAGGGAATAATGGAGGACGTCTTTTATATTCCAATCAGCACAAACCAAAGATTTTTATAGTTGTTTTTGTTGTTGTTACAGTCTTTTACGTTTTATGTTGACTTGCAGAACCCATTTTTATCAAATGTTTTTTTTTTTATCAGGTTTTATTATGTGACGCAAAGATGAAGATGGCAAGAAGGAAAGACTGCTGCAGATGGCGGGATGTTGAATTCTGTTTTAATGAGAAATCTCATGAGGAACACAAATTTCCTCTCTGCAAGATTTCTCAATTAAACTCTAAAATACACTCTCTGATAGAAGAGATGATAAACTAATTCTAGATGCAATTTTACAAAATTTAACATGTTATGCCTGTTTTTTGAAATCATAATCTATAGTGGTAAAGTAATCAACTTCCGAAATCGATAATATATATATATATAGACATTTTTATGTTTATACATACTTTTTATAGATACAAATATTTAAGTAAATGCTCTGTTTATAATAAACAGTATTAAACAACATTTACCGGCCTGAATGTCAGAGAACGTTTCACAGAAAATATTTGTCCTTCGACAGGATCCGAACCTGTATCCTATACGAAACCATTATTTAGCTTGACGTGCCTTTAACCGATTTGGCCACAGAGGAGCGTTCAGTTAGCAAGGTCGAATTTACTGTATTTGAACTTCAATCTGTGGCCAAATCGGTTATATATATATTCACTTTTGTTTGGGTCAGTTCGCAGTGGTCAGTCAAGTGTCACGTGCATCAAAACTATAGCTAATTCTATATATAAGTTTGTATGAGAAACTTCACAGACTTACATACATGTAAATTTATCGTTAAGTTAAAAGAAAGTTTACGGTAGATGGTGCTGTGTTACCATGTAGACTGAGTTACATTTGTCATTCATGTACATTTGTGGCTAGTCTGTCTAGTAGTGAGTTAACTGAGAAGTGTTCCGTTCAACAATGGCAGCATATTCATTTCGTGAGTATGCGAATATGATTTTTACATACAGCCGCAAATAGTAATGGACGCAAGGTTTCCTTCAAACTTAACTAAAAAACAAAGGATTTATGGATATATGTTTACGTGAACTTTATCCTTGTTTTGGCGAGAGAAATCCGTCACCAAAGGTTGTAAAACTATTTTGATATACCGCACACACACACATATATATATATATATTAGGTTGGTGCAAAAATAATGTCGTTTTCTCACATAGTAACATATGTGAGAAAACGACATTATTTTTGCACCAACCTAATAGTTAAAGAGAGGGATTCAGTATGAAATCGATAAAGCTAATTCAATCAAAGATAAAAAAAAAAAAATTAAAAATAAAAGTAAACAGTAAAGTTATTTTGAAATGCAAACATCCAACACAGATTCTGCGAAGTTTTGGAGGTTTGGATTTCAAAAGTATTTTAATTGAATTTCGGGATTCTAAAGTGATTTGGTTCGAAAGTTTTAAATTTCGGATGTTTAAATATTTGTCTTCATTCCCAAAGCGATCCATCTTTCCTTTTTCCATAGTCTCTCCCCTTTTCTTTCCATCTATTATTGTCTGACTCACAGTGACAACTGATATTTTGGGCTTGTTTTACGTTACAAACATTACAAAGCAACAGAAAGAAAACTAATAAATAAAAAAACAACAACATTAAAACATTCAGAGTTTCTTAGTTATTATTTTTAATATTTTCAGTAATCATTTATATCTATCTATCCTTCTATCTATCTATCTATCTATCTATCTATCTATCTATCTATCTTTCCTTATCTATCTATCTATCTATCTATCTATCTATCTATCTATCTATCTATCTGTCTGTCTTTCCTTATCTATCTATCTATCTATCTATCTATCTATCTGTCTTTCCTTATCTATCTATCTATCTATCTATCTATCTATCTATCTATCTGTCTGTCTTTCCTTATCTATCTATCTATCTATCTATCTATCTATCTATCTGTCTTTCCTTATCTATCTATCTATCTATCTATCTATCTATCTATCTATCTATCTATCTATCTATCTATCTATCTATCTGTCTGTCTGTCTTTCCTTATCTATCTATGTATCTATCTATCTATCTTTCCTTATCTATCTATCTATCTATCTATCTATCTATCTATCTATCTATCTATCTATCTGTCTTTCCTTTTCTATCTATCTATCTATCTATCTATCTATCTATCTATCTATCTATCTATCTATCTGTCGTTTCCTATCTATCTATCTCAGTCAGTTGATATATACCTATGCCTATCTATCTATCTATCTATCTATCTATCTATCTATCTATCTATCTATCTATCTATCTATCTATCTATCTTAGTCAGTCGATATATACCTGATCTGATCAAATATCAATATATTTTCTTGGAAGAACTTTACCGCACCTCCTTGTGTCTCTCTGTTAAAATACTAGCATTAATGATTTAGTCATCGAAGAAATGTGAATGATTCGATGCTGTTAAAAGAAACATTCAATGTGTAGATTCACTAAAGTAAAGCGTGTAGCCATCAATCATGCAGCGAGCTGAGCAGAAATTGGAACCTGAGTTTGGAGATAAAAACCTCGAAATAGATTTCCAGGAAAATGATGCTAGACGTCGTGTCCGTCACTGAGAAAAATCCATTCAGCATTGAAGGAGTGATTAAAAAAATAAATATGACTTTATCTGATTATCTGATTTCTGTAGGTTCCACTTAGCCGTGAGCAAGTGAAAGGATGGCTAACGTTTATTGGTTAATTTAATAGACTTCTAAATCATTTCCAGTTCATCTATCTATCTATCTATCTATCTATCTATCTATCTATCTATCTATCTATCTATCTATCTATTATGACAGTCAACGATTCATGTCGGTAGATTGGAACATCACAAATAGTCACAATACTTATTTTGTTGTTCTACTGTCTCTATCTATCTATCTATCTATCTATCTATCTATCTATCTATTTGAATTTCAATCTTCTATGAATCTCTCACGTATATTCATATCTGCTCATGGCGTATAAAATGTAAACAAATGACGTCACATAAGACATTTTTATGTTTATACATTTTTTTTTATAGATACAATGATTTAAGTAAATGCTCTGTTTACTTTTAAACAACATTTACCGGCCTGAATGTCCGAGAAATTTTCATCGAAAATATTAGTCCTCCGTGGCCAAATCCTTTAAAGGCACGTCATGCTATCTATCTATCTATCTATCTATCTATCTATCTATCTATCTATCTATCTATCTATCTATCTATCTATCTATCTATCTATCTAATAAATAAAAATCCTTCTCTAAAGTACATTAATATCTTAATAAACAAACGAAAAACCATGAATGGTTTATTAAATTGAAAAGTGGGACATCGTCGGAAACCTCGAATATATATTGCCAACTGTCTTATTTTGTCTTTCGTAATTGAGAAAAGTGTGCTAAATTTATCAGAACGGCGGCATGAAAGATTCTCAGCGAAGCGAGTCATTAAATTTACTTATACATTATAATACAATGGAATGATAATTTCAATTGCTCAGTACAATTCAGCATCCACGACTAAATAAAATTATATATATATATATATATATATATATATATATATATATATATATATATATATATATATATATATAAAATGTATAATATAATCTATAGAAATAATAAATATATTTTATGGGTAAATCAACTTCCTTGAACGAAAATATATCTTTTCAGGTGCCAGTCAAACTTTTTCAATGAAAAGCAGCGTTAGATACTTTCAGCAGCAAGAACAGAATATCCAGATAAAGGAGAATATATATATATATATATATATATATATATATATATATATATATATATATATATATATATATATATATATATATATATATATATATACGTGTGTGTGTGGACATTGAAGTCAAAATTCAGAGGCGACAGTCTTTTATATGCTAAAGGCAATCGTCAAGCCATTTATATATATATATATGCTCTCTGTCCCTGATATTGAGCATTTGAACCCATAAATATTGCATACCTTAAAACTATATATATATATATATATATATATATATATATATATACCCTACCCTCCAAGAGTTTAAGATCACTTAATTCAAAGCTTTTAGGCAATTTTTTATTAAACGTATAATGACATTCATTACGTAACATATTTTTACTTTGTAACAAAACAAAAATATTAAAAATGCTAAATATGAAATTCATCAAGATATCCGCTCATCGCTTTGATAATTGCTGAGAATCCTCTTGGAATTTTTTCGACTAATCAAAGCCAATATTCATTTGTAATGTTTTGCCATTCCTCTTTTAATAGTGGCCAAAAGATTTATGCACTGCTTAGTTGCCGCTTTTTGACTATGCCGTCCAGTTCATCCCAAATTAATTTGACGGGGTTGCAGTCACGTGATTGTTGTGACCATTCCATGAATGTCAACTTATTTTCATCTGCAAATTGCTTTTACATGGCTTAGAGGTATGCTTCAGGTCATTATCTTGCATAAGCACAAATCTATCACCGATCAGATAGAAAGGGGTGGCATTGTAGGATAGAGTGATATCCATGTTGATTTAATATTCCTGGCACCCGATAAATGTCGCCAACTCTATTGCCTGCAAACAACCCTAGATCACATTTCCTCCATCATGCTTTACAGTTGGCACAAAACAAGCAGTAATCATTCGTTCACTCGTTCTTCGTCTCACATGCACTCCGCCTCCGAGACCCGAAGATCTCAAATTTGGATTCGTCGGGGCAGAGAACTCGTTTCTATTGTTCAACAATCCAGTTTTGATGTTTTTGTTTTCGCCCATGTCAGTCGGTTACTTTATTCGCCGGTCTAAACAGTGATTTCCTGGCAGCACAACGGCCATTTAAACCCGTTGCAGTGAGTATTCTCTTAATTGTTGATGTAGACACATTAGCCCAACCGGCTTCACTTACTTGTTCAGCAATTTGAGGGACTCTTATATTCCTGTTTCGAAAACTGGTGATTCTGATGAACTTGTGATTTGGAATTGGATTTTGGCCGACTTGACCGCTGTCTGTCTTTATTTTGGTCTGTTTCCATATTTCTCACAATAGTGGAACGAACTGCAGTGTATGAAACACGGAAACTAAAGCCTTCACAGCGTAATGTGACGATGGTTTGCCTCTTTTCAGGTGATAAATTACACTTCTTGCTCATATTAAGATTGAATCTGCAAAATTGAAATTATTAATATTTTTAATAATTGAACCTGAAACACATAATACAAATTATAAAACATATTTAGTGGTGTCTCCTCATCTAACAAGGCATAAGGACTGCTAGTAGGGACACTGAACGCCATTGTTGCAAAATAGAGGCCTCTAAAACAATTTAGAGTCCGCACTATTTGCACTCAGAGTACCGGCCAAACAAGGTACTGCAATAAAAAAATGTTATTTCATATCTAATATACCCAAACCTTATGCAATGTATTATTGAAAGTAATTTTACTGAAAACTAATCTATATTTATAAAATTGAACATAAAATCAGCTTTGAAACATAATTTTTTAAGTGATCTTAAACGTTTGGAGCTAGTATATATATATATATATATATATATATATATATATATATATATATATATATATATATGGCAATGTATGCTATATGGCAATGTATGCTGGACAATTTTCACACAGATGAAGAGAAGACTTGAGACAACAGAAACAATGAAAAGAGTGCTGAACTGCTATGTAATATCAATTCACCTATATGGCAGTGAATGCTGGACAATTGTCACACAGATAAAGAGAAGATTTAAGGCAACAGAAACAATGAAAAGAGTACTGAACTGCTATGTAATATCAATCCTCGTATATTGCAGAGAATGCTGGACAATTTCCTCACAGATAAAGAGAAGACTTGAGGCAACAGAAACAATGAAAAGAGTACTGAACTGCTATGTAATATCAATTCTCCTATATGGCAGAGAATGCTGGACAATTTCCTCACAGAGGAAGAGAAGACTTGAGGCAACAGAAACAATGAAAAGAGTGCTGAACTGCAATGTAATATCAATCCTCGTATATTGCAAAGAATGCTGGACAATTTCCTCACAGATAAAGAGAAGACTTGAGGCAACAGAAACAATGAAAAGAGTACTGAACTGCTATGTAATATCAATCCTCCTATATGGCCGTGAATGATGGACAATATTCATACAGATGAAGAGAACACTTGAGGCAACAGAAACAATGAAAAGTGTACTGAACTGCTATATATATATATATATATATATATATATATATCTATATATATATATATATATATATATATATATATATATATATATTAATGTATATTTTGGCAGCAACCTTTCTTTTAAACATCTTTCATTAAATATGTTAGACGAAGATTTAATAAACTTTTTTTTTACTTAGTTTTTCCAGCATCCTTACCTGTTTTCGTTTACTAGGAGGAAGGAAGTACAGAAATTTTCCATAATTTTCATTGTTCCAAGCGATTTTGGCCACTTTAACTATTTTCAAGGGGGTTTTGTTTTTGGTTTTGTTAGTTTTTCCTCATGTTTTGACCGTTTAAGTTGTATTTTACTTTGTGTGTTGTTTTGAATAGAAGTGTTCGAAAATGTTTAAGAAGTGTCCGAAAGCGATTGGGACAATGAAACATGAAAAACGTAAAAATATAAGAATGCTGGAATAAATGAATAAATAAAAAAAAATGAATATATATGCATAGTTTGTGCAATCGATGTAACTGTTATGGTCCAGGTTAGGACCAAGGAAGAACAACACGAACACAAGAGTAGAAATAACGAAGGTATATTACACAAAATAATAATACAAGATGTGGAAGGTGTTAGTATGACTGTCAGTCTGGTTTGGAGTGAACTACTATCGGCTTCACTCGATTCGACCCTCTCTCTTGAGAGGCGTAGTATACATAGTGTTAGGAAGAGTTCATTCTGTAGTTATAGGTAAGGACCCATGACTGTAAGATATGTATATTTCTTAATATATATATATATATATTTCTGATATATATTATTTTATATGCACAGTACATATTGGAAATCGCTCAATATCAGTGATAGAACTGACATATTCAGTTGTATCGATATGAGTTTGTGACCCTGGAGTTCACGCTTTTGCGATCATCAGACAAACTTTGTCTGACGATCGCAAAAGCATGAAACCCAGAGTCACAAACTCATATCCATACAACAGTATATATATATATATATATATATATATATATATGAAATTGCCATCTCTCTCTCTCTCTCTCTCTCTCTCTATATATATATATATATATATATATATATGAAATTGCCATATATATATATATATATATATATATATGAAATTGCCATCTATATATATATATATATATATATATATATGTATATGAAATTAGCATATATATATATATATATATATATATATATATATATATGAAATTACCATATATATATATATATAAAATTACTATATATATATATATATATATATATATATATATGAAATTACTATATATATATATATATATATATATAGATATATGAAATTACTATATATATATATATGAAATTACTATATATATATATATATATATATATATATATGAAATTACTATATATATATATATATATATATATATATGGTAATTTTATAAAGTAATAGATTTTTATTTATCAATCCGACAGATTTTGTATCACTTTAAACATTATTTTTTAGTGGATATTCCAAAATTAGTTGACGTTCTGTTTATTTAATAAACGGTATATATTAATTTTACTTATATATTAATTTTACTTTTAGAAATCTGGTTTACGTAATTAATTATCGTTGTTTAAATGAAGTTTGATTTGATTGTCAACTATATAATTAGTAATTTTTTTTATTTTATCTTACTCAGTTATCTAAGAAAAATTGTTTTAGATGAGGAGATTCTTTTAGCCTTTGAAAATAATGTTTGACAACGAATTTATATGTTTCCACACATTCATTTAATAATACAAATATTTGCAATTCCAAACACGTTATCTAATATTCCAGACACGGTGTTAAACGTCGGTGCCTACATGACGCGTTGTGCAAAGCTGGATCTGATGTAGATTTAAAAAATATAACGAAGCTTTCAAAATTATGACGATTTAATCTACCTTTTTCCTCTTCTTTCTCACATATTCCCGATAATGACTCATGTGAGACGAAATCTTGGGTTATCACAACATGGATTTCAACTAGTTTACCTACAAGTACACAATCAAATTTGCGAGAAAATATTCTTACATTAGAAAAAAAAATGGCGCTCCTCACTGAAGAGGATGAATAATGTAGGATTTTGTTGATCCTATAACTTCGATTATTAAAATGTTTAAAACGAAGTAACAATAGTGTAAGCCAGATAAACTTGATAACAAAAAAAAAAAATAAATAAAATAAAATAAATGCGGCGGAATTCTCTTACGGCAAAAATGTCTACGGCGAATGTTCCTACTATCATTCCTTTCATTTCAATTCCAGATAATAGTTTTTGTTTTGGAAGGATTTACCGTAACCATATTTCTTGGAACACTTGGTAGAGATGTTGTTTTTTTTTTGTTTAGGCGATTATGTATTTTTCGATATATGACTGACGAGACAGATTCTTTCCCGGAGTAGGTTGCCATTTCTTTCTACGGTAGACCAGTTGCCATAGAACCTGGTCTGTCCATAGCTGGGGACAGAAAAAGAGGATTCATGCCTTGCCAAAGAGTATTAGCACGTAAGTGAATATAATGGATTCAACTGGATTCGAACTCGGCTTCCCGCTTCTTCAATTCGAGTCGCTATCCATTACTCCACCGTGCCTCCGGCAATGTCAAATATTAGACACAAAATGTAGACTGTATCATAACAATACATATATATATAACGGTCAATTGATTTTGTAAACGAAGATTTGGATGTATTTTCTGTCTGTTGCAGGGGGGTATTGATGCACATGAGGATGAGACATGCACTTCCATATCGAATGCAGAATGAGGTCAGAGTTGATTCTTGTTTTTTCCTGCTCATTTTCCGTGGTTTGCATCGACGAAGAAAAATTATATATTCTGTCGCTACAGAGGACCTGTATATTCTCACAGGAGATAAAGGCTGTTTTTAAGGGTCTATAGATCTATGCGTTCTGCGTCTGCCAGAAATTAGTTTTCCAAACAGGAGGTCTTTTGGAAAACTATCGACCTCCACCCTAGCCATATGCGGCCTGCTCAACGCATTTATGTAAATAAGTGTTAAACTATGTGTTATATTTCTGTACGAAAACATTTACGTTCCGCAGTTACAAAGAAAAACCTACAATTATAAGATAGCGTCACATAATTTATCAGTGCAGTGATCCCTCGATATCCGCTGTATACTGGTTCCAGAAGCCCAGCGGATACCAAAAATCACCTGATGGTCAAATCGCTTATATATAAATTGCAGAACATATTACCTATGCAATATCGTCCCGTATGCATTAAATCATTCATAATTATAATACTGGTGACCAAGTAAATGGTTAAAGAAAAAACAAAACAAGTGTTGCAGATATACCATATATTAAATAGTAAGTACAACAGAAGAGTATTACACGAGTAGTGAGTGTGTGTCGGTTGACCCAGCGTTCAATGTATTCGACTACTGATATTTAGAAGCCTACCACTCCCACTCCACGAGGGTAGAAGGTGGCACAAGGCTGAGTTTAACGTGGGTCATCGGAACCCATAGTCTCGGCCCCCAAATACCCGTAGAACCCGCATAAACAGGTTCGATTCTGTCTAACTCCCCGGACGAGACTCTGCCCACCCCCGGCACAGCCTCATCCGAGTTCCTCTCTGTCCAAAGGCAGAGAGATCGACAGCAGCTGCTAACTGTCACAGCCTCGTTAGAACAATCTATTCGGCCGTTCCCCAAGACCTTCTCTACTACTAATCTTATAGCAGGCGGAAGAGTCCAACATAGACTCTTTAGAGGGAGGACACCACAACAAATACATAATACATTGTAGATATTAGGTTGGTGCAAAAATAATGCCGTTTTCTCACATAGTAACATATGTGAGAAAACGACATTATTTTTGCACCCACCTGATATTATGTAAATAGTTATAATGTAGATATGAGCAAAGGAAACCATCAGCGAAACGACATTTGAGGAAAATGATGTATTAAAAAAGGTATAAAGTAAAAAAAAAATCATCATAAAAATATACCTTATATATATAAGGATATATATATATATATCCTATGTCATCAGTTCTCAACTCAATATCTATTCTGATCTTCGGGATGAGAAAGCTATCTGAAAGATGGGTCCCAAGAACGCTGATAGCAGAGCAGAAGCTGAAAAGGGTTAGCATTTCCAGGACACGTCTCACTCGCTTCCAGGCTGACCCTGAGAAGTTCCATCGCGGATAAATGACTCTAGATGACACCTGGGCTCGCCACTTCGAATCTGAATCAAAGATTCAAAGTAAATATGACTATTAACTTCTGCCTGCTATGGTAAATCTAATCAGTTTGATGAGGTTTATTCAGCAATTGATCTAAAAAAAAGATCTACAGTCTGTTGTTAACTGAGATAAGAAATGGCTTCTTAATTTTAACACATCTAACATGAAACTACTTTCTTTTATTTGTCTTAGAAAAATTTTTTTTTGCCTTCTATCGACATGGCTGATGCTAAACTCAAGTAGAGTGACCCATTCTACCTTCTTGGACTAAATGTTTTGTCTGGCATCAAGTGGAAAGATAGCTAGGTCTGCTGCTAGGAAATTTGGTTCACTGTGTTGTGCTAGACAATAATTCTCGCTAGAACCTATGTGGGTTGTTCAAAAAATTTATAAGCCTCATAAAGAAAGAAAATCCATAGTTGAACATATTTTGTTGTGGCAAGACACTACAGCATCTTATAAATCTAGAAAAACTAATTCAAATTTCTGTCTCAATTTATGTGCAGATTAGGCCCATACATAGGTAAGAGGTCTGCGACAAATCTAAAAATGGACAAAACAGAGGCCCGAACAGTTATAAAATATCTACAAATGTAAGATATAACACCCAAGGAAATCCATTTGGACATTGTACAGACACTTACTAAGGACTCCTCTTCATATGACACTGCGAAGAAGTGGGCTGCAGAATTCAATTGGGATAGGAACAGCACAGAAAATGACCCTCGGCCAGTTCGTCCAAAAACCTCAATCACTAATGAACAAGTTGATGCCATTCATCCATAGACTTTGGATGACAGACTTCCTACTGTCTAGAAGATATTTAGGTCCATAGGCATTAGCTCTGGTTTGGTCCATACTGTTTTAACTGAGATCTTCGGGATGAGAAAGCTATCTGAAAGATGAGTCCCAAGAACGCTAATAGCAGAGCAGAAGCTGAAAAGGGTTAGCATTTCCAGGACACGTCTCACTCGCTTCCAGGCTGACCCCGAGAAGTTCCATCGCGAATAAATGACTCTATATGACACCTGGGCTCGCCACTTCGAACCTGAATCAAAGATTCAAAGTAAACAGTGGAAACGCTATGATTCTTCATCCTCAAGGAAGTTGAAGCAGTTCAGGCAGCGTCTGTTGGCAAGGTGATGGCTTCTGATTTTGAGGGATTCTGAAGGTATAATCATGATAAACTACTTGGAAAAAGGGGAAAAAACTATTAATGGAAATGGACATTACTATACATCAAAATTAAGACAATTGAAGGAAACAATCAAGTCGAAACGCAGAGGGAAGCTGAGGTCAGGTGTGCTCTTGCTCCAGGATAACGCACCCATTCACACTGCTCAGGTTGCAGTAGCTGGAGCAGCCAACTGTAGCTTTGAATTGATACCCCATCCTTCATACTCACCAGACTTAACACCATCTGACTTCTAGTGTTTTCTAAACTGAAATTCCATCTGCATGATCGCCATTTTGGAAACAATGATGATATCATATGTGCCGTGGAGGACTTTGTAGAAGACCAGACACCACTTCCGCGATGGGATTAAAATGCTTAATCATCGCTAGACCAAGTGCATTGATGTCAAGGAGGTCTATCTTGAAAAATAATGAAAAACTGCCAAGTATTTTCAGGGCAACTGTTGCGACGAGCTACTTTCGCTGGTTCCCGGACTGCATGAATTTAAGTGAGCTGGCATCTCGGTCCCACCCTTTCACTATCAAAACGGTTAAATGTAACCGTCTCTTCTACTCAAACAGCTTCTTCTCCCGCACTTCCCGTCTGTGACACTCCCTTCCCCTTACTTGTTCCCCGATGACTATAATATTCAAATATTCAAGTGTAATGTCAATCGACATCTGACACCCTGAGCTTGTTCCCCGTCCTTCTCTGTATCCTTTCCTCAAACACAGCTCTTTTACTCTTGTTTTCAACCCTCTGCAATCCTATGCGTGCTAGTGGCACTCCCGACTTGCTTGGGGTGAATTGCCTTAAAAAAAAACTCCTTTTATCTGAGGCTTAGCCCTTATTGAATGAACTTCGTATCTTACACACTTATAAGTCTACCATTCCTCCGTGCTTTGAATATTGCCACTTTCTCACTGTCATAATGTCGCTTCTCTGTCCTTTTTCTATAAATAAAATCATGGTAATTGATCTTATGAGATTTTCTCTTTGATAAATCGACTTTACAAATGTAAGCTCAGTACTAGATTGGCAATTGAAATTGCTAGATATAACCTTAAATTCTATTCTAATAGCTTATTTTCTCTCACTTCTCACCTGTGGAATTCACTTCCGGTTTCTTACTTCCCTGCCACCTACAATCTTGAAATTTTAAATGCAACGTCAATCGATATTTTCGGTCGTCCTTCAATTTTTTTCCTTTTATTGACCTTTCTCCTCATTAAAGTTTTCTCATTTTCTTTCACTCTCAACAACCCCTTGCGTCTTAGTGGCATTATCACTTTGTTTGGGGTGAAATGGATAAAGAAAGACAAGAAAATCATTTATCAAGAAATTCTATTATGATTTACATAAATCCATTTTTTGCCCTACATCAAGTATTACAGTGGCGTTATTGTCCCCTATGATGCAATAATGCTAAAGATTTTTCTAAACATGAGTCAAATTTAGAATTTGTAACGTTTTTACTAAGCATTAACAATTGTTCTAATAAAAAACAAAGCAATTCAGAGAATTTCTAGATTTTTTTTCTCTTCCTAATGTCACATTGAGTGTGTGAAATAATTGAGAATACTTTAAGGATAAAGATTAAAAAAAATCTCCTAATTAATAATTAGCCTTTCAGGTTGTTGCAAAGATATCGTATTTCTGAAACACGATATATTTGACAGGCTCAATTGTCGGTCAGACAGCAAAAAAAAAAAAAGGAAAATAAAAAGAAATGATCCGTGAACTGACGAATCAGAAACTAGCGAGAACGCAATATTTCCTGGTAAAAAAAAGTATCTACTTCCTCCTAAATCTATAGGCAAAGATACATACTTGTAAATTGCATTCTAATAGTTTCTTTTCTCACACTTCTCGCCTGTGGAACTCTCTTTCGTTTTTTTTTTTGCTTCTCTGTTTCCTACAATCTTGAAATTTTAAATGTAACGTCAATCGATATTTTCTGTCGCCTTTCAATTATTTTCTTTGTTCTTTCTCCTCAATAAAGTTTTCTCATTCTCTTTCACTCTCAGTAAGCCCTGGTGTCTTAGTGGCATTATCACCTTGCAATTTTAAAATGTTTCATAGAAGCAGTTGGAAAATAGAAGATAGATTTTATATCTTTTTAAAATAAAGATGGCTGTCTAGATTCCGTTCATTTACGTACGTGAATAGAATTTATTTCTATTTTATAAATTTCTAGAAAAGGAATAATAAACAAATATTATTAGATTTTAAAATCCCATAGTCGCATTTAAAAACAGTTTGTAAGGAAATGAGAGAAAGAAAGGTTACGGAAATATTGATTTCACTTACGAGTTGAATGCTTACAATATCAAATAATATATGAAGTAGAAATTTATAGGCCTTCCAATTTAAGCAGAATGTGACACCTGATCTGTTTTTGTATCTCCACGCATACATAGAAAACCAGAAAACTGATTAGTTTTCTTGGTCTTGCCTTTTGGGCATGTCAGAGATATCAGACAATATATCTGCTCCTACTTTTCTTTGCAATCGGGAGATACAGTCTTGGAGAAATGATCATCTGAAGCTAGATATGTTTTGGGGAGTTGACATAAAGATTCGTTGCAGACATAGTAATCCTTTAAATATCAGTAAAAATGTGCATTTCACATTGTATTATTTTGTTTTAATTAGCTTTTCTTACAACTTATTTTTTAGACATTATTTACATTATTTACGTGCGGAATATTATCCTTATTTGTGTCGTTGTTGTTATGAATAATCAAGAGTGGACTCCCCTTTTGTTACTCTCCTCTCTGTTTCTGTTTACTGAGACTATAAAAGGACACTATATGAAAACCTTGAATTCTCAGTTGAATAAAGCTTTCTTAAAGCCCACACCTGCGGACTTTTGTCGTTACAGTTGTTATCACAAAGTTTCGGTCCTCCACCACCGGCCTTCATCAGGTGTACATCGACCTGGGTAAGCAATTCCGAACTGAACTTTTTATTTAATTTACGGGGGTATATTTTTCGTTTCACTGTCCATGTCTAGGGATATATCGTCTAGTTCTTACTTTTTTAGTACTGCTCGCTCTGTTTCCACTGAGTTCAAGTACCCGTTGTGTTTGTTTGTTTGTTTGTTTCGGTTTTATGACATATCAACCACTGTGGGTTATTTAATGCCAAATCCAGTTTATATGAATTTTAAATGCGTATTTTGTATAGAATAAAAAACGTATAGCTGGCAACATTATTGTTTCAAAAAAAACGTATAGCTGGCAACATTATTGTTTCAAAAACGTACAGCTGGCAACATTATTGTTTCAAAAACGTACAGCTGACAACATTATTGTTTCAAAAACGTACAGCTGGCAACATTATTTTTTACAAAAAACGTATAGCTGGCAACATTATGGTTTCAAAAACGCATAGCTGGCAACATTATGGTTTCAAAAACGTACAGCTGGCAACATTATTTTTCCGAAAACATTATCTGAGGCCTTGCTGTTGGACGTAGTTTATCGCCATACCCAGGACGCGGATGTAGTTTATCGTCATACCCAGGACGTACCCGTTGTGATAAAAGCGGCAAAGATGAGGATAGTAGTCCTCATATAGAGAATGCAAATGATGATAATTCTTCAGTCCTGAAATTCAGAGGGACGTTATTTTAAACAATCTTTCATTTTATTTTTTGCTAAAATTTCTTTCGTCATATTCATTGACTAATATTTCTTTTATTTTAATTTTGACTAGTTTTCCTTTCATTTTTATTTGGATGTTATTGCCACTCTAAGATCGTTATTCTACAACCTGTTAGGCCTCTTGAAACGACAAAGTCCCAAGGGATCAGATTATGGATTATCTTCCGTCTACATATAGTTTTTGAGAATGGGATTTTTATTTTTTGAGAATAATGTACTGTAAAAGTTTAAAAAAGATGGTATATTAAAATAAGAACACTAGAAAATAATATTAAGATAAAACGTGTTTTTCTTTATTTTAAATAAAATCTTTTTAAAAAAAACCCAAAAAACTTTGCACAGTTTTGAAGAGTCGATGAAATCTAAGTCTGAGATAAAGGCTTTAGGATTATATACCCTGTCACATCCAGGAGTGGATCGTTGATTAATGAAAATTCTCTTGCGTCTCGAATTTCTTTTTTATGAACAGGTGTGTTTTATCAAGGTAAGTGTTGTGTGATTACTTGGGGGAAAATCGAAGAAACTTGAAAAATCAATCAAAATAATAATAATAATGTTAATAATAATAATAATTATAATAATACTTAAAATAATTAATAATAATAATAATAATAATAATAGTAATGATAAACGTTTTGGGTTTCATAATTTTTGTCTTCATTATCAGGAAAACGTTAATTACGAGATATTAATTGCGAAGAAAAGTTTATGAAAAGGGGTGGCTTGATAATTCGATCGATATCTATAACTCTGTGTCTCAATCAATAAACGAAGTATTTAACCAAGTACAAAATGTGGGCGGAACAAATGAGAAAGAGGGTGGTGTGAGGTGATAGAAGGTTTGAAAGTAAGTTCGCCAGAAGAAAGAGGAGGTAACAAGAATAGAATCAGGAGTTGGAGGAGAAACGTGTGTAGTAGCAGGAAGAGGCAACTAGAGTAGTAGTAGTAGAGAGCAACGATTGGAAGATGAAGTAACGAGAATAGGAGGAGGAAGAGGAGGCAAGAAGATTGATAGAAGGAAGATGCAACGAGAAGAGTATTAGCAGGAGACAACGTGAGTAGTAGTAGTAGTAGTAGCAGTAGTATGTAACATGAATAGTTGGAGGCAACGAATGTAGGAGGTAGTAACGAGAGTTGGAGGAGCAAAAAACCCTGAAGTGAGAAAACTCATCAATACAAATGCTTTTTCTAATGAGAAGCAGTTTGTTCTTAAGTTCTGTGAGATAAAAAAAAAAAATGATCAAATGGTGATCGATTTTTGTTCTCTTCGATATATTTAACCAATCAGTCATTTAATGAAGAAAAATTGTCGTTTAACATCGTTGCAGTGAAGAAATTCTCTTTTTTTTGGCACCTATATTTTTATTTATAGGTTTGGTTATTTTAGCAAAACTTGATTATTGCTGCATCTATATTTTATGGATATTATGGACTAGTGGTTAGTTGTTAGCATGGGACCTAAGTTCGAATCTCCCCATAATGGGGTTCTTTCAGATGTTCTTTCGATGATATTAGCCTGGGTAGTTGATCCGAGCATGCGGCCCCGTTGGGAAGTGTCTGAATGTCATACAGGTTGATCTAATTCTTGTGAGTAAAACTGAGCAGATTCGTGACCTAAAATGTCGCCTCTCTGAACTTGTTAAACTACTGATAACGCCAGATTATGCATTCTCTCCCAGTGATTTTACAGAAGACTCCCACCTCACAATATAGTTGCAATATAAACCACAGATTGAGTCTGGGTTTTGAAGAAATACAAAATATGATGGAGTAGACGTCTGCAACAGGAATTAGGTTGCAATACTTTCAAATAGACTTATTGGAAGCGATTGCTAAGCATCACACTACATTAAAAAATAATAAGGCATTGTCAGTGGTCAGGAACTTCACCCGATTTCTGATAAATAGAGCACAGAGTTAGACCAGAAATAAGACAAGAACATTGCAGGTTCGTTAAAGGCACTGGGACAAGGGTATATCAGAAGAGCAATGAAAAAGCATAAGGACATATATACATATATGTTTTATAGATGATGCAAAAGGATGGATACTTGTATTTTATAGTTTAAGCGTTTGATAAAATACGTCAATAATTGAAACTGCTAGAAAACCTTGACATATTTGGGAAGGATATTAGAATATTCCAGAACCTATACTAGCAACAGTCCGCCCCGGATAGACGGATAGAAAATGAATTCAATAAATATAAAAAAAAGAAATGCGTGTAAGACAAGTATTCGATCTCTACAGTGAGACAATTTTGAGAGAATCCAGCCAGTTATATACCATCCGTGATACACGCTTAGGCCATCATGTATCTTTCGATAAATGAGTGACAGAGCAGATTTTCCCGCAGTAGGTTGCCATTTCTTTCTGTGGTAGGCCAGTCGCTATCCCGGTCTGTCTTGCTATTTACTTGCCCTGTTTTGCTCCTCCAGCTCTCGTTACTACCTCCTACATTCGTTGCCTCCAACTATTCATGTTACATACTACTACTACTACTCACGTTGCCTCCTGCCAATACTCTTCTCGTTGCATCTTCCTTCTACCAATCTGCTTTGGGTGGGTTCGAAGAAGAGGATTCATACCTTTCCCAAGGTTATTAGTACGTAAGTGAATGTAATGGATTCGACTGAAATTCGAACTCGGCTCTCCGATTCCTCAATACCTATGATACACTATGGAGCAATGGATGTAATGGATATTGAGAGAATTAGAAGTCCTAAAATGATTCATCATTGGTAGCCACAATCATAACAGCATAAGATATGCAGATGATACAGTGTTGATGGCAGATAGAGAAAGGAAACTACAAGAACTCCTACAGAAGGTGGTGAAAGAAAGCTTGAAGAAAGGACTAAACACCAATTGCAAGAAGACAGATTGCATTGTTGTTAGCAGAAGGAACATTCAAATATGCAAATTACAAATTGGATATACCAAAATGAAGCAACCACAACAATTGACATGTCTGTGAAGTGTTTTAACCGAGAACCGAAAGTGCCATGTTGAAATCCGAAGGAGCATTGGAGATTGCGAAAAATGCCTTCCAAAAACTAAGCAAAGTATTAAGAAACAGGAAAATTTCATTAGACACAGGGAAAATTGCACTGACCTGTTAAGTAACACCAGTCCTGCTATATGAATTTGGACGATGGACAATCGCCGCATAGAAACTTGAGAAATAGTTCTACAGAAGGATGATGAGAATACCATGGACAATACATGTGAGCAACGACGAAGTTTTAGAGAAAATGGAACCAAAAAAAGATCACTTATACTTAAATTAGAAAGAGACAGTTCTTGGGCAAATAATGATAGAAGAGGGCTTGGAAAATTTGACATTTGCAGGACATGTTGAATGCAAGAGGGACAGAGGAAAACAGCTCATGATCTACCTAAAGTGCTTATATAAATGGATGACAGGACAGGGTTTAGGAGAGATAGCAAAAACATAAAATTTACTAAGAGATACAAAAAACAGGAAAGTGTGGAGAGTCATAAAAGCACAGGGAACGTAGAAGAAGTTACTGATACTATAGGGCTTTTATATATAGATTCTAAATGCATTACTATTGCTTTTATTATAGAAAATTTATTGAAACTCAGGACGAAATAGAATGTCAAGAGTCAGGTATGAATACAAGTGGAATTGCCAGAGTAGAATTATTAAATGCATAGCTTATTTCAACATGAAAATGCATCGTTTTCATAATACATTTTCAAGCATTTTCACGGTTAAATAACTAAAAGTGGTTTTATATTATAGAAAATAAAGAACGAATTCAATCTATCTATCTATCTATCTATCTATCTATCTATCTATCTATCTATCTATCTATCTATCACTGCCCGTTCATTATCTATCTATCTATCTATCTATCTATCTATCTATCTATCTATCTATCTATCTATCTATCTATCTATCACTGCCCGTTCATTATCTATCTATCTATCTATCTATCTATCTATCTATCTATCTATCTATCTATCTATCTATCACTGCCCGTTCATTATCTATCTATCTATCTATCTATCTATCTATCTATCTATCTATCTATCACTGCCCGTTCATTATCTATCTATCTATCTATCTATCTATCTATCTATCTATCTATCTATCTATCTATCTATCTATCTATCTATCACTGCCCGTTCATTATCTATCTATCTAT
Organism: Acanthosepion lycidas; assembly: GCA_963932145.1. Classification (NCBI taxonomy): domain Eukaryota; kingdom Metazoa; phylum Mollusca; class Cephalopoda; order Sepiida; family Sepiidae; genus Acanthosepion; species Acanthosepion lycidas. Next base: position 44,337,872 of record OZ010588.1, on the reverse strand, counting down.
CTATCTATCTATCTATCTATCTATCTATCTATCTATCTATCTATCTATCTATCTATCTATCACTGCCCGTTCATTATCTATCTATCTATCTATCTATCTATCTATCTATCTATCTATCTATCTATCTATCTATCACTGCCCGTTCATTATCTATCTATCTATCTATCTATCTATCTATCTATCTATCTATCTATCTATCTATCTATCTATCACTGCCCGTTCATTATCTATCTATCTATCTATCTATCTATCTATCTATCTATCTATCTATCTATCTATCACTGCCCGTTCATTATCTATCTATCTATCTATCTATCTATCTATCTATCTATCTATCTATCTATCACTGCCCGTTCATTATCTATCTATCTATCTATCTATCTATCTATCTATCTATCTATCTATCTATCTATAAAATTCTGTGACTTCCATTAGGCTCTCCGTTTGTCACACCTTCCAAAATAGTCATCCATTGACCAAAGGAGACACAAAGTGCAATTAGTTTTACTAGGTTGCGTAAGTATTTTCCCATGCAAATCAGTTTATTCAAATTTCATCGATTGGTTTGATAAATTGAACGAAACGTAGAGTTTGTAAATCTCAACAAAAATTGTTAGCGATAACTTCAACAATACTAAATACTGTAAGCATTTCAACATGCGTCAGTGTGATGCAAAAAAATTATAGTATATAAAAATACACAGTTATCTGTAAAACATTCAAACGAGAAGAATTATTTATGTAATGGGGATGTCAATCAGTTAGAGGTAAAAAAAAATAACGAAAAATATGATGCAGAAATCCGAAAGCGTATAAGAAATATACCTTCTCGAAACTAAGCAAAGTATTCAGAATCAGGAAAATTTCGTTTCAAACAAAGGACATAGCTCTGAACAGCTGTGTGATATCTAATCCCCTATATGTCAGTGGATGCTGGATAATCTCTTCACAGATGAAGAGACTTGAAACGACATTCTACAGTTGAATACTTAGACTATCATGAACAGAATACGTAAGCAACGAGAAAGTTTTAAGGAAAATAGGGTGAACAAGAAAAACATGCTTTCAATCCCAACAAGGTGGTTGAAATTTACGAGCCACATAACGAGGAAAGCGGGCGTGACGAATCTAACACGCACAAGACATACCGAAAGCAAGAGAAATAGGAGAAAGTAGCAAGGAACTTACTAAATTGTGCGAATGGGTGACAGAACAGCGAAAAGGGTTGATGGTTAAAGGTAAAACTTGCAATAAAATACAGAAAGCTATGGAGGTCCATGATCGACCATGTCCTGAAGAGACATGGTAAATAAAATACTGATTTTCCAAGCGTAGGATAGATGTGGCACAAGGACACCCAGTGAGGCTCGAACTCACTTGTAATTGATCTAGCGAGACAAGCTTGCTAAACATTATACCACCTCCAGGTATCCAGATACGACATGAAATAAGAATATAAGAAAAATATATTTAAATATGATGCGAAAGACTAAACAATCATTTTCTGTGATTAGCACGCAAAGAATCGGTCGCTATGTCTACGTGACTTGACGTTATTCTCAGTTGGTCACTAGGTGCTTAGTGCAACGACCTTATAGGTGGCCACTGAAAACGCATTAGATCTTTCCTGAGTGCTCTGTAAATGGCGTCTTCTGACAAAATTTAAATGAAACCGAGCAAGTACTCAAAATAAAAAAAAAGGGAACGTATGACAAAGACGTGTCTTTACATCGGATGTCTTCAACATATGTAGCGGTGTGATCGAATGAGAATTAGAAGGTCCAATCAGCATTTGTTATTATTGGAAACCATTTTATCATAAGTTAAAACAGATGATACCGTGTTGATGGCAGATACAGAAAAAAAAAGTACAGGAATAACCACACAAGGTAGTAAGGAAAATTAAGAACAAGAGTAAATACATAAAAATGTAAAAAAGACAGCAAGTACAACAACCCAGTACGGACTAGGGATATGAGAATCGAGCGAGTATAGGAATTTAACCGTTTAATTTCCAGGGTGTGTTATAACAGACGACAGAGATTGTAACACAGAAAAATCCGAAGGTGCAATCGAACAGAGAAAGATGCCTTCCAAAAGCTAAGCAAAAATATTAAGAGAAAAGAAAATTTTCTTGGTGACAAAGATAAGTGCTCTTATCTGTTATGTAATATCAATGACATATATCAGTGAACGTTGGACAATATCATCACAGATGAGACTTGTTGATAGAAGACACAGAACGGAAACTACAACTCCTACATAAGATAGTGTAAGAAAACGTGAAAAAAAAAAAGGAGTAAGCATCAATTGCACGAAAATAGAATGCATGTTTGCCAGCAAAAAGAACAGCCCAACACGCAAATTCCAAATTGGAGATACCAAAATCAAAAAAGTACAATTTAAATATTTTTCACCCAGGATGGAAAATGTGACACTGATATCTGAAGGCGTATTGCCAAATATGTCTTCCAAAAGCTAAACAAAGTATCAAGAAACGGGAAAACTTCATGAGAAACAAAGAAAAGAGCGCTGAACTTCCATGTATTATGATACCTGTTATATAGCAGTCAACGCTGGTCTATTTTCTCACAGGTGAGAAGAGACTTGAGGCATCAAAGACGTGGTTTTTTTTCAGCAGGATTCAGCAAATAAATGGACGGAACGTGTGAGAAACGAGGAAGTTTTTAAAAGAAAAGGGGAACAGAAAGGACATTTAGAAACAGAAACAGACAGTTGAAGTTCCTGGCTACGAGCTCTCATCAATTTACACTTGAGTTGGCTAGATGTAACCGTAAGTTCTATGCTAACAGTTTCTTCTCTGGCACTTCTCGCTTCTACTTTCTAGACTTTCCAATCAACATTAATCTCTAAAAATGCAAATGCAATGTCAATCGCTATCTGCTGTCATCCTGATTACCTTTCCTTTGTTTCTGCTTCTTAGTAATGGTTCTGTTTTCTAATTCTTCCACACCCAGTAACTCCTTGTGCCTTAGTAGCTTTACTTCCTTGCTTTGGGTTGACCTGTTTAAGAAATACACAAAGAGGAAAATACTTCCCAAATAAAGAAACTTGAAACGGACGATATAGCTCTACAGATGAATGCTGAGACAATCACGAAGAGAACTGAAGAGGGAAATAGCGTGTAATTTAAATTAAGAGCGTGTACTATAAAGAATAGGAAGTTGTGGAGACCCACGATCGGCCATGTCCTGAATGGACTGAGAGCATAAAAGAAGAAAAATATCTATTAGCTTTGCAAATACAGTCACCGTCATCATATTGTTAAAAAAGATCTTTTAATTAGGTAGCAGCTGCGATACGTTGGCAAAGATTTAGGGATGCTGACGGGCAAGGTGTTTAAATCGACAGAAGGGGAATTCTCAGCTCTTACTAACTCCATCATCTTAAGCCATCAATCAGATAAAGAAAAAAGGACAGAGTTCAGACTGACAAAGAGAGATAAGAAAAGCCGTCTTTACCGAAAATAGTCAGTGAGGTCCAAAATGTAGCCCGCCGCCGCCCGCCACAATTTTTTTCGCTTTTTAAATGAGTCTTTTGTTTGATTCAACTGTTATTCTGTTATTGATTACTGACGGAAGTTTCTTTGTTTCCTGGTTTATCTCCGAATTCTCCTCGGATCGGTATTCCGAATATTTTTCTTGTTTTCCTCGTTTCGTTTTTTCATCTCAACAGGGTTAACCTCTTCTATTTCTAATACTTTCCTTCTTTCTTCTATCTATCTATCTTTCTTTCTTTCTTTCTTTCTTCAATAAATTAAAAGTTTTTCTTTCTTTTCTTTTTTATATTTTCTGTTATCTTCCTTTGTCTTTTTTCTCGATTATTATTCTGTTTTTATTTTATTTTCTTCTCTCATTGTATCATTCTTTCTTTCTTTCTTTCTTTCTTTCTTTCTTTTTTTCTTTTCAATAAATTTGTTCTTCGTTTTCTTTTTTTGCGTTTTCTCTGTTATCTTTCATTTCCTTTCTTCCTTCGTTTTTTTATTTGTTATTTTATTCTTTCTGTAGTTTTCTTTCTCTTTCTTTTCAGCAAATTTATTTGTTTTTGTTATTTTATTGTTTTATGTTATTGTAGCAGTTTCTCTCTTATCTCTCATTTTCCTCTTCTTAATGAGTATTCTTTTTTATCTTATTTTTTCTCCTCACTGAATATTTTCTTTCAAATAATTATTCTTTTTTTCTTTGTTTTCTTTTTAGAATTTTTCTCTCATCACTTCTTTTCTTTCTTCTCAGTATTTCTGTCCTTTTTTCTCACTGTATCCTTGTTTGTTTCTTTCTTTCTATATTTTTTCTTTTGAATATATTGATCGGTTCTCTTTATTTTCTTTTTTGCATTTTTCTCCTCTCTCTGATTTTCTTTCTTCTTAATCAGTATTTTTTATTTCTTTTTTTTCTGTATTTTTCTTTCTTTCTTTCTTTCTTTCTTTCTTTCTTTACAAGGAGCTTTTTTGCATTTTAATTTCTTTCCTTATTTATTTATCGATGGACATTTTGCTGTTTTGTTTGTTTGTTTCTTCTTCCTTCTCAGTAAGTCTTTTGCTTTCCTTCTTAGCAAAATAAATTTATGATTTTCCTTTTTTCTTTGTTTTTCGCCACATTTTTAATTGTTATCTCTTTTCTTTTTTTTTCTTTTTTCTTTCTTTCTTTCTTTCTTTCTTTCTTTCTTTCTTTCTTTCTTTCTTTCTTAATGAATCTTTTTTCTATTTTCATTTTTTTTCTTTTGTCTCATCCTTGATCTTATTATTAGGTTGGTGCAAAAATAATGTCGTTTTCTCACATAGTAACGTATGTGAGAAAACGACATTATTTTTGCACCAACCTAATACCTTTGCCCTTTCTCCATCGTTCTATATTTTTTCTTTTTCGCTCTTCTCTTGTTTTATACTCTTCTCTTCTTGTTCCTTAAGTTTCCCTATTTTGATCTTTGCTTCACACGTTTCAAAAAGTATCTTTTCTTTCTACACCTCCCCTTGTTCATATAATCTTCCTTCTTCTTCTTAACTTCAATTTTTAACATATTCTTTATTTCCTCGTTTTATATTATCCTCTTATTTTTACTCAGTTAACGTTTTTATTTTCCTTTTCCTCTCTTCTTAGCCTCTTTCTCTTCTCTGGTTATATACTTTCCTATTTCTTCCTCTCTCTTTTCTCATTTCGTACTATCTTCTCCTTCCTCTCTACCTTTATTGATATTCTCCTCCTCCTTCTACTTAGTTTTCTAGACTCTTCTTTCCTCCATTACAATTCTGCCTTGCTTCGTTTTAGATTCCCTTTTCTCTGCTTCTCTTTCTGCTATATTCTCTTCCTTAACCCCCCCTCTTGATAAATGAGCAATTTCTCAGTTTATCTCTTCCCCCTCACTCTTTGTTTCTTGAACACGTCTCTCTTCAGACTATCTTTTTTCTCTAATCTCTTCTCCATCATTATATCCTTCATTCATCTCTCTCACACTGATTGGGGCTGTGGCTTCAATTAGAACTATAGATTCTCGGTGTCTGGGTCACTATTTGGGTCGGTATCTTTCTGGACGGACATTCTCATAGTAACTCGAACAAAAGTTGCAATAATTTGAATGCAACAAAATACATGCAAGAATTGCTTTACTTATTGTTCTTTAGCCAGACGGCAGCGTATTTAGACGAATAGAGTTAAAAAGGTGAATTGCAGCCATGAGAACCAGTAGTAATTTTCCAATTAAATCGGCAATATGGATATTCTCTAAGCTTAGCATAGCACAGTAAAATGCAAGTATATTGTACTACCCGTCATACAACACACACTGGTATATAATACGCAACTATAATTTGGCAAGGAATATTTAGGGGAAAATATACATATATGCCGTTTTCGATGACATTCGATATATACGCAAATACAGACATGCACTCACACACGCACCGGCATACACAAACACATATAAACACGTAAACACGCACACGCACACACAAAGAAAGAAAAAACAAACTAATTCAAATAATAGTAGAATTCCGATTATTTAAAAAAAAAAAAATGAGAAAGTTCGCAGTCAATCAGTGAAACCTCCCGATGAGTGATCTAAGCAATTACGAAAAAGTTTGTCTACAAAACTCCGGATTTGAAGTGGTGAATATAACATATATCAGTTAAGTTACAAATTTTATTCGTATTAATCCAATATATATATTGTAGTTTACCTCTTGAAGATGATCTTAGAAATTGGATTAAAAAACTACAGCACCTCCCTTCATTAATTTCATCCCAACATCAAGAAACTGATTAGAAAACTGGAAAGGATCAGTATAAAAATAAGTAGATACAATGTCTATATTATTCAAGGAAACATGTTTGTATATATATATATATATATATATATATATGTGTGTGTGTGTGTGTGTGTGTGTGTGTGTGTGTGTGTGTGAGAGAGTGAGTGAGTGCGCGCGCGCGTGTTGAACAATAAAAATTGTTAAAAATGAAAATTTCAGACACACTGGGTTGTGTATTAATAATTTTGTTTCATTTTTTAATTACGTTCCTCGACTAGGGTGGCAATCATCAAGATAAAAAAAAATCATGCTTCTTGGTAGCAGTGAGCTACGGGGGTGAATGATAGTCTGTGATAAGTTTTCATTTCTTATTTCATTGTTAATTTTTGGTCAGTTATGGGATTGATCCAAGCTATTTTTCAAGTTGTTTTATTTTAAGGAGAAGTCGGGATGGAAGATTGAATTCTAACATCTAGCAGATCTTCAGGAAACAGCGGAAAAAACATCTCTATTCATCTGGTTAAAGATCAGGCCTGATGATTGCGTTTAGCGTGAAACATTCTGTCGTCTCTGAGTGTTGATTCAATGTTCACTTTATATATACAGTGACACGCATAAGTATTGGATACATGTTATTTTCTGTTATAACTCAAGTTTATGTTCGCCATTTTGCCTGATATTTGGTAAGTAATATCTCGTAAAGTTGTTTTAGTTGTATGTAGAAGGAAAATTAAAAACTCATAGTAGAAACCCTTTTTTTTTATCAAAGTTCAAAATTACCTTATGCAAAAGTATTGGATACATCAATTTAATATTTTGTTGCATAGCCTCTGTTTTGTTTCACTGCTTCCAGTCGCTTTCTATCGTTGGCCACAAGTTTTCCACACTGATCCACCATTACTTTACCCCATTCTTCCTTGCATAATTCCTCTAATTGCTTGATATTTTGTGGATTCTGCTTATGAACTTTAACCTTCGAAGTATTCCACAAATTCTCAATTGACTTCAAGTCAGGAGTCTGACTTGGCCAACTTGAGAGTACTAATACCATTATTTTCAAACCATTCCTTTGTAAGTTTTGCGGTATGTTTGGGATCATTGTCGTGTTCCGACCATATTCTAAAGAAGTTGCAGATTTCTGAAGGTTCTTCTCTAGAATCTCCCCGTACATGCTACCATTCATTCTACCATGGATAATTTGTAACTCACCAGTACCCTTGGATAAAAAGTATCCCCATATCATAATGGAAGCACCCTCAAACTTAACTGTAGGGATGATATTGTGCTTGTTGAAGGCAGTGACATTTTTTCGCCAAACACTTGTCGCTGTGTTCCTTCCGAATAGTTCAACTTTCGTTTCATCCGATCAGATTACCGTTTCCCAAAACTGCATACATTTCTTTTCATAAGTTTCGACAAACTTTAATCGGTCTTTGACATGTTTGGTTTTCAGTAAAGGCACTTTTCTTGGTGATCTTGAATGAAAGCCTGTACTATATAGAGCTCTGCTAATGGTATCCTTACTTACATTAATTCCAGCACCCTCAAGATCAGTTTTAATTTCAGAACGAGTAATGAAGGGTTTTTTTTGCACATTTCTGCTGATCCACCTTGAAGGACTCTCATTTATTTTTCTCGGTCTTCCGTTTCTTGGAAGGTTTGCTGTACCGTCGCCATACTTCTTATACTTTCTGATGATATTTCCTACTGTACTTAGTGCTAGATTCATTTCTTTGCTAAATTTTCGGTAACCTTGTCCTCCTTTGTGACGTTCAATGACTCTATCTCGCATATCTCTAGATAATTCTTTAGTTTTTTAACATTTTTAATCCTTGAATTGCAGAATGCACATCAAAGAGTCAGATGATTAGTAGCACTATCTTGTAAACAATTGTGTGCTTCTCAGATTGGTCAGAGATAACATTCCAATACTATCGAAAATTTGAATATTTAAAGTCTTTTAAAATACAAAGTTTCGATTGGAAATTTGAAAAAAGTGTCATGTATCCAATACTTTTGCATAGGGTAATTTTGAACTTTGATAAAAAAAATGGATTCAACCATGAGTTTTTAATTTTCCTTCCACATCCAACTAAATCAACATTACGAGATATTACTTACCAAATATCAGGCAAAATGGCGAACATAAACTAGAGTTATAACAGAAAATAACATGTATCCAATACTTATGCGTGTCACTGTATATATGTGATGGACACTCCCGTCGTATTCGACGTATGAAGGTGAAGCAGCTTAGTTCCTAGGAACCGACAGCTAGACACCAGCACAAATGATTTGATTATAGTGGTGAAGGCTTTGTGCAGGACCAACCACACGTTTTGAAGGCCCGAATACAGACCTGGGGCACTACATGTCACAAACGACCCTCCACAGGTTTTGAATTCAGTGTTGTCCTTCTCCTAGATCAGTTGCCATCCAAGGCTATAGAACCCAAGGAGAAGAAGAGGATTAATATCTTTCCTAAGGGTATTAGCATGTAAGTAAAAGTAATCGATTCGACTGGAATTCGAACTCGGCTCTCCGATTCCACAATCCAAGCCCTATCCACTACTCCACCGTAAGGCATCAACGGATTTTTTATCCGATTTTATTTCTTATTACTATAATTATTGCTCTATAATCATTACACGAGGAATTATTACTCTATAATCATTACACGAAGAATGATTAGCCTAATGAGTAATAATTATAGTCAGGATAAATAATATAAGATTAAAAAAATCGATAAATTCCTTAGAAATTATGTTTATGTTTCGAGTACGAAAATAAAGGTAGTAGATGTGGACTTCGAAGGATATTAACCAGAAATGTGTTTTCATTCTTGAGCCTTGCTTTCACCGGGAAATCCTTCGTTGCTTAGCGTTTTAAAAGCATGTCGGGTCATAGAGCGTTTTTCTTTATGATAGTGAGCCTTTTTCAAGCCTTACCGAACGGTATCATTCCTTTATTAAAGAATCTCAAAGTATCATGGCTGCAGATATCGAATAATTGGCCATGTTTTTTGTTTTAAATTGGCAGAAATGCCCAATAAAACAGAACTGACTAAGTTTGCAATAAACAATCACATGAAAGAAAAGAAAAGAACAGGGCAAAAATAATATTGAGCAAGCAAATAATATATACAAGACAAAGTAAGAGTAATAAGGCAAAGCAATAGTAATGTGTTCACAAAAGTTCACAAACTAAGAATGGTAGTAACACACAAAAGGGGATACAAACAAGCGATCGCAGCATTCTGGCATCAAAACAAGAAAGAACAGAACTAAATCTAAATAAAATTGAGAAGTGGCCTACATTATTAGTTAGGAAGAAATCCCAGCATGCATCTGTGTTTCGTTTATAAATTGAGGGAAAGGAAAGTGCTTTGCAGTGATTCCTATGAATTTAAACCAACAGCAGGTATCAATTATTCTGCTTACAAAAACAGAGATGTCTACGTATTTTGATTATTACGCTAAATGCTATTTCCGTAGATACCCGTGTTTTTGAGTAGACGCCATTTTATAGTTATTTTAAACAGTGTGAATTATGTCTACCGGTCTGTGCATTCGAGACACTTCATAAAGAAGATATTCTCTCCGTTCACTTTTGTAGATAACACTATCACCTGATCCGCTGTGTTTAGACTATTTAGCCACAAAGAGCGTCACACACAAGCGCTTTCTTCCTTAGGGACGTTAGCGATCATGGCTCTCTACAATTTCCTGTCCTTTGTAGCTCTTAATAATTTTTTTTTTACCATCTCTACCAAATCCTGTTCCGCCATGCATTCGCTCAAGCTTGCCAGGTAGGTTTTGCATTGTTTTCCCCTGGCTCTCTTAGCTTCAATCTATCCTGTGTGTATCAAATTTTCCAAGCCATCTTTCCTCATTATGTCACCCAGAAATGTCAAATGTCACTTCTTGGTGTTAAGTATAAGTGTGCTTTTTGTTGCCATATGCAAAGAAGAATGGAACAAAATACCAACTAAAATTGGCAAATCATTAATTGAGAACTACAAGAAGAGGTTTGTTGTTGTAGAAGTGAATAATGGCTATTCTACAAAGCATTAAATAAAGATTATGTATTCTTTTTTGCATTGTACGAATACTTTTCTCAACCATTAAAATGGATAAATGATGTTTATTCTTATTAAATCAAAGTTTTTTCTATTTTCCATGCATATTTAGTTATTATGCATCTGTGTACAGTTAATTACATGAAAAGTATGTTTATTCATTAATTGGAAATACAATAAATAAAAAATTTATATATATATATATAAATTTGTAATTTATTGTATTTCTAACTAATGAATAAATATACTTTTATAATATATATATATATATATATATATATATATATATATATTGAATATATATATATATTAAATATATATATATATATATATTAAATATATATATATATTAAATATATATATATATATTAAATATATATATATATTAAATATATATATATATATTAAATATATATATATATATATTAAATATATATATATATTAAATATATATATTAAATATATATACATATATTAAATATATATATATACATATATTAAATATATATATATTAAATATATATATATTAAATATATATATATATTAAATATATATATATATATATATATATATATATATATATATATATATATATATATATATATATATATATATATATATATATATATATATTAAAGAACTACCTTTTCAGATTTCAGCTTAACTCTCTAAAAACAAGAGATATGTCCAAAAACAACTATCAGAGAAGGAAGAAAATCCTTGCATTTGACACTGAATTCTAATGATTCTTGTCCTTTTTTTAATATACCATAATTTCACGGGATGTGGGCGATCATGAGCCTCCACAAATACCTATCTCTTGTAAAACTGGTTTTAAATCCCATCAATATTAACATTCACCTTTTACTATTTTAATTATCGTGTTGGACGCAAGAACAAACGTTTCACCCAAAAGGACGGAAATCGACCACTGCATAGCAGACCTGCGTCAATATATCGCATGAACAAAATCGATGACTGAGTTCCGTGAAGTCCAAAAAGTTATTGAGCATCTCTTCTCACGAATCAATTGTTGGTCATATATTAGGTTGGTGCAAAAATAATGACGTAATAATGTCGTTTTTTGACGTATTTTTTAACGTCAAAAAACGACATTAATACGTCATTATTTTTTGCACCAACCTAATATTTCTTTCTTAGTACTTTTCGTTTTGTTTCTTCTTCTGCTTGTTTTACTGTTATTTCTTCTGCGTCCTTAACTATACTTGTTAATTTTCTATTCAGATCTTCTGTACTATTTTCATTATTCTAAAAAAAACAAAACAAAAAAAAACAAAACAGGATGACGTTTTTATTTCTACCTAAATTTCTATAATATCCACTTTGTTCTTATTAGGACATGACTTCTATTTCAATCAGTTGCCTTTCTCAATTTTAAAAACAAAAGTAATTCTGTAAGCTCCCATTCTATAAATGATTCTTATATTCATTTTGTTGATGGTTTTCTCAGTAATTGTGAATTAAACTTCATTTATGTTTCGCCCATAAAATAAAAATGCAGAATTAATCAAAACTAATCAAACAATAGGGGAAGACAAAAAGAAAAGAAACATGGACACCATCAAAAAAAGGAAGAAATTCAAACTTGTTCTACAGACTCACTAGACAAACAAAAAGCATTTATATTGAAAGACAGAAACAGGCAATATACCAAATGTAGGAACAATGTTAAAGATAAACGAAGCATATTATGCAAATCTATATAATTAAAAAATAGAGGTCCTAGCGACGGTCAATCTGTTTCTAGTATTTTGATGTCCAGAAAGTTAACAACAAAAGTTACGTTTCACAATGTCAAACACAGAAAAGCACCAGGAAAAGATGGCATAGTAACAGACCTTTGGAGAGAGAAAATTTAACAAAGGATTAGTACAGATATTTATCCAAGGTATACAGAAATTAAAGATATCTAAGACGTTTTGTCTAGGAAAATGAATTCAACTTTATCACATTACTATTGGGCATAAAAATCAAAGAGACTACTAAATATCACAGTCATGCGAACAAGCAAGATTGAGAAGTGGTTACTCGGCAAGCGACCGTCTACAAAGAAAGTTTCAAGCATATGCTATTTCATTTGAGAAAGCCTGGGATTTCAAGGGAAGAAATGTGATCTGAATAAGAATTCTATAAGAATTCCTGACCTAACTGTAAAGATAACATTTAACAAAGATTATGGAAAGGAAAAGAATCTAATTCGGCTAGATTGCACACTAAAAAAGAAAGATTTATTTCTTAATTTTAAAACTTCCAGCGTCTCTCTTTCGTGAACATGTATAGTTATAACAACGTAAACAAATCCGGCCTGATGGAGTCTAACGGATGAAACGTGCCACAAAAGCTTTTACCAATTTCTCGTACGTCCTTTCTTTCAATATTATTCTTGGTATAGAAAATTTTATATATCGTTATCCCATATATATATATATATATATATATATATATATATATATATATATATATATATATATTTGGTTTATGAAAAACTAGGAAATCCGTATGGGTAGACCCAAGGAGGATAAAATATATATGTATATTTGACATGTATTACTATTTGCAAAGTTATATAATTTAACGAATGTAAATATGAAGAGAATTTCTACCAATAAAGTACTAAACAGCTATATCGAATAATAAAAAAAATATATCTCCGAGGTAAGCATGTGAACAGGTTTTTTTTATTAATTCTCATGCGGTGAATTTAAATTTCTTAATAATTTTGCTCTATCACCTCCAGTTTTGTTTTGCTTTCACATATATTTTTTATTATACTATATATAAATTCAAAATATAATGTGTTTATTTTATATATTACAAAGTCATATTGCACAAACAAAAACAGCGTAAATACAGAGCATTGATGGAAATAAATTTTATAGATAATACCATACATACACATTATAGGACAGCGGATAGTGAGAAGTGACTTTTGTGGACGATCTTGTGTACTTAGCATTCCGTATGTTGCGCAGGAGAACTCAATAGAAGTCCCCCATCATACTGATGTCCACGTGCCTTTGTAGTCACTTAGTAATATCTTGGAGGAAACTTTCTCTATGCTCATCACGTATTATTCTGCGGTTCAGAGAGAAGAAGTGAAAGTGAATTTTGATGAATCTTTCTTAATGCTCATCGCTTACTAAGCTTCAGAGAGAAGAAGAGAAAGTGAATTTTGAATGAATCTTTCTTAATGCTCATCGCTTACTGAGGTTCAGAGGGAAGAAGAGAAAGTGAATTTTGAATGATTCTTTCTTAATTCTCATCGCTTACTGAGGTTCAGAGAGAAGAAGAGAAAGTGAATTTTGAATGAATCTTTCTTAATGCTCATCGCTTACTGAGGTTCAGAGAGAAGAAGAGAAAGTGAATTTTGAATGAATCTGTCTTAATGCTCATCGCTTACTGAGGTTCAGAGAGAAGAAGAGAAAGTGAATTTTGAATGAATCTTTCTTAATGCTCATCGCTTACTGAGGTTCAGAGAGAAGAAGAGAAAGTGAATTTTGAATGAATCTTTCTTAATGCTCATCGCTTACTGATGTTCAGGAGGAAGAAGAGAAAGTGAATTTTGAATGAATCTTTCTTAATGCTCATCGCTTACTGAGGTTCAGAGGGAAGAAGAGAAAGTGAATTTTGAATGAACCTTTCTTAATGCTCATCGCTTACTGAGGTTCAGATAGAAGAAGAGAAAGTGAATTTTGAATGAATCTTTCTTAATGCTCATCGCTTACTGAGGTTCAGATAGAAGAAGGGAAAGTGAATTTTGAATGAATCTTTCTTAATGTTCATCGCTTACTGATGTTCAGAGGGAAGAAGTTAAATGAGGGAGCGGAGAAAGTGAATTTTGAGTTACATTCGGTATCCAATATCCTCATAAGCCTGTAACAACTTCTGGATACACTCTTGGTAATTTGGTATCAGTGTATTACCAAGGAAGCCATGGCAGACTGACTTAAATGCTTTCGTCTTTGTTCATTTAAGATAAGAAAATCTGCAATCGCACAACCTATTAGGTTGGTGCAAAAATAATGACGTAATAATATCGTTTTTTGACGTTAAAAATACGTCAAAAAACGACATTAATACGTCATTATTTTTGCACCAAACTAATATTTTCCATGTCGAAGAATGAAGTGAAGTCCTTTTTTCGTGTCTTGAAACTGGTGGTCCTTACATCTGTCTTGAACAGCTTCCACTGCTTAAACCGTGATGCCAGGAGCTCTAACCGCTGCTTAGATCGGGACATCACGTACAAGGTCATTTAAGGCTTCCAGGGTGATTCAGTGGCGCTCACTGCCACTTGCTACCAAAGAAACAGGGACATTGTCTTCAGAAGAGACCGACTTGGCATAACTTTTTTCTGAAAGCAATTTTTCATATGATGAAGGAATAAGATCTTTATGATCTGGGAGGTGTAATGACAAGGAGATCATCTGAGTAAGAAAAAATGGAAGTTTGAAATATTTGACTTTTTTTGGAAGAAGCATAGAAACCAGTTGTATTTGTTAGACAGAATTAACAATAATCTGCATGGCTCGTTGCATTTTCCAGATCATCACTGCTCCCTCCAGATCATCGTCGCTCTCTCCAGACCATTGTCGCTCTCTCGACACCATCTTTGCTTTCTCCAGATCATCGTTGCTCTCTCCATATCATCGTTGCTCTCTCGAGGCCATCATTGTTCTCTCCAGACCGTCGTAGTTCTCTCCAGATCATCGTTGCTCTATCCAGATCATCGTTGCTCTCTCCAGATTATCGTTACCCTCTCCACATCATCGTTGCTCTCTCCACATCATCGTTGCTCTCTCCAGATTATTGTTGCTGTCTCCAGATCATCGTTGCTCTCTTTCATACCATCGTTGCTCTCTCCTGATTATCGTTGCTCTTTTCAGATCATCGTTTCTCTCTCCAGACCATCGAAACAGCAAAATTGTAGACTGATTTTTTGTCATGAAACTATACAGTTAATCCATTGTAACTGTGTTTACAACAGAAATGTATGGATCATGATTTAACCCGACCTGTAATTTTACAGTAAAATAATGAACGTAAGTGGTTTCCCGTAGAGGAGTAATTGTTCAATGCTGTGCAACTGTCGTGAATTCACGACACACATAACAGAATGAATTTGCCTTTTTAATACATGCCGGGGTTTTGAAGTGACTGAAGCTATTGTAGAGATATGTATTAGCTCACAAAACATAACATTGATCATATATATGGTTACGTCCATGCGTACCGAGCATTCGAATTTGAAGAGAATTTCCTTTGGCTGCAACGAAACTAGGCAAAGGCAGACCTTATTTCATTTTTGTAATAAAAAGAACAACTTTTTATTCTTAAAAATAAAAAAAAGCAAAAACACGCAGTGCCCTAAATTCAATATTTCCGGCAGCCTCAAATACATGTACATGTATATATTTTACGTCTGTGTAAGTCCTGGGTATGACGATAAACTAAATCCGGCAGTAAGGCCTCTGATCGGAAGTCTGGATGTTTTGAGGGGCATGAAACCACTTTTTAATTGCTGTTGTTCCCAGGTCCACTCTGACATGCCGTGGTAGCATCTATTAGGGTCCCAGATATGGGCAAATAGTGAACCCCCAAACAAAAGCAAAACACGATGAAAGTATAAAAAATATTTTTGTAGTAAAAATATCAGAAGTACATTTTTCTATCAAAAATTACCAACAAAATTTCTTTATAGTAAACGGCTAACAATACATTTTATCTGTAATTGAAAGCATGCAATTGCTTTCAAAATATTTACATTTCCGCATTAAATAACCCATGGAGGTGTTGATATGCCACTAAACAAAACCAATCAACCAACATGAAAGAACACTTTCATGATATTAAGCCATATAATATCCTATAATTTCTTAAAGAAATCAAATTGGATTCCGAAATATAGCTTCCACAACACAAAAGACACATATAACCGCCTCTAGGAATTATGTCTACACAAACATGTATATGCACAAAAGTTAAGTATCATCTAGGTTGTTTTCAATTGTAAGAGCTGAATAAGATAGTTTTATTACTTCAAATCTCCCAAGAAAATTAAATTTCGGCATTAAATGACCTATAAGGAGTTGATATGCCGTTAAACAAAAAAAAAAAAGAAAAAAAAGCAGAATATGTATACATGTATACCTTAAAAACTAGAGGTATTGAGTGAAAACGGATTTCATATTTGAAATCAGCACCCAAAAAGTAGGCTACAACTCTTCTGCTTGCCGAAATTTGTAAACCAATGTAATTATTGTATATAAAAAAAGGGAAAGTCAATGATACATATAGTCGAGCACCGATAACTATCGCGAGTGAAATTTAATTATATATATATTTTCATTCAAAATACTCAAATTTTAGGAATACGTTTTCACAGCGTCGCCCACGTGACGACAACGTGACCATGTTTAAACGGAACGCTGATCATATAAAACTTTCAGTTATCTGTTTGGATAAGTCTTGTTCTTATGTCCATCGTCTTCGTCATGTTGAATTGATAATGTTAATTATATTTTATGAATATGTCCTGAAGATGGTTTATTAGACCGAAACGTCCGACGTTGACATTATATTAACATTAAAACTGCATAATTGCATATAAGGATTTTTGTTTGTTTTTTCCGTATATTTTTCTTCATACTGTCGGATCTATATCCATATATTTGCTTACATATATATATATATATATATGTAATGGATGGGTTAAATGAAGCAGAGAGTGAAATAAATCGATTCTATAACACAATTTGAATGCTAAATGTCAATTCTAATGAAATTCATGTGACAACTGACCGTTTTGTATGTTAAGAGTAACATTTAGACGTACATCTTTTTGCTTCATTTCTTGAATTTTACGGACTAATTAGTGATAAGCAAATAAGATAAACGCTAGATTTTCCATTTCGGATTTACCACGACTATCGCAGAAAATTTTTGCATTTTTACCAAATATTAGCATGAAGCAACAGAAATATTTTAACAGAATATTTGTATTTACACTCTTTACATCGTTCGGACTATCGTCCTCCTTTTTATTACCAAATTCGCGACGCTTCGGCCGTGGTGAATTCCGACCTTCTTCAGGTGATATACGTTGGGATTTCGAACCGAACTCTTTATATAATCCACCGGGGTAGATTGTTCTAATTCCACGTATCATGACCCTGTGGATTAAAAGGCTTCAGTTAGAAATTCCAACGAATATCACCTGAAGAAGATCAGAGTGTACAATAACCGAAACTTCATAAATATAGCAACGGTACTAACGATATAAATAGTTACAGCACTTAATCTCAGAAATATAGACTGACATTTTGTATTTGCGTTTTGTCTTGTGAATGTCTTAAATATGATTTTTTTTAATTGCTCGATTCGTTATCTACGGCTTATCAATCATTTTTCAGGTTATTTAAAGCCAGAAAATATTTTCTTTGATAGTAAACATTTTTGGGGGGATAATAATGGTTGTGTGATACGAATCTTACTACTTAACCCATAGCCGGGTGGAGAAGAGGTGGATTCATAACTTTCCCAAGTGTAATTGTGAATATAACAAACACAACGTGAATTTGAACTCGGCTCTCCATTTTAACAATTTCAAACCATTATCCATTACACCATCCGCACATCCAAGCTTACAGCTCCTTTAAAATACGTCAAAAAACGACATTATTACGTCATTATTTTTGCACCAACCTAATATATCCACGTGTAAAGATGATTTGAAGAAGCATGTTTCGTGGAAACGCGCTAGAAGTTTTAATTCTTTTGCGCTACGACACCTCTAAAGTCAGAAGTATGAAACTTGAGGGACTAAGGATTTAAAAGGGATTAACAAGGGATTAACATGGTAGATGTAAATATTTACTTCCGTACGGACTGTTGACCATGCTCAGTCAATATTTCTCTATTTTGATTGGCCTTTTCTTCATTCTCTTGTGTCGCCCATCAGTGAGTTACGTGCCAAACGCGATACACGCTTAGGCGATCATGTATCTTTCGATACATGACTGACGAAGCAGATTTTTCCCGCAGTAGGTTGCCATTTCTTTCTGCGGTAGACCAGTTGCCATCCAAGGCTATCTGAACCTGGGATTTCCTGCTATTTACTCATAACTAGGGGAAGAAGGGGATTCATACCTTTCCCAAGGGTATTAGCACGTAAGTAATAGATTCGACTGGAATTCCATGTCCGTACGTATACTTATTGCATTAAGACGCGAAGGAATTATTAAAAAGAAATTGCTTCTGTCTATAAACGCTTATGCTGTTACATGAACCTTTATATCACATAGAAAAATCACTTCCACCCAGCTATGGGTTAAATAATAATAATGATAATTATGTCTTGAAAAATCTTTGTTATCCTCAAAAGATTTTTAAAGCAAAAAAGCATTCACAAAAAAACAAAACAATTATTATTAAAATCCCAAATATGTTTCGACTTTAAAAGAATTATTCTTAAAATCCAAAATATGTCATAAAGGGTTGATAAGCCGTAAAAAATATATCAAATCAAACCCACATCCAAGAAAAGGTAAAACTGGGAGAGGTCAAGGGAGGTAAGTGGTTACGAATCAAGAGCAATTGTAACCATAGAAAAAGAGAGAGAAAGAGGGAGGGAAAGAGGGAGAGAGAGGGAGAGAGGGAGAAAGAGGGAGAGAGAGAGAAAGAGAGAGAAAGAGGGAGAGAGAGAAAGAGAGAGAGAAAGAAGGAGAGAGAAAGAGAAAGAGGGAGACAAAGAGAGAGAGATACAGAGACAGAGACAGAGACAGAGAGACAGAGAGAGAGAGTACAATATTTCCAGACAGATTTCATTGGACCTCATGAATTGCACTTCTTACGTTTTCTTACGCTCGTGCAACATCACACAACAGTCCTTTACCTTGAGTGGCTCTTGGGTGAATATTAGTATATAAAAGAGGCTACAGTTATTTCCTTGATTTGATTTCTTTTGAAATCTTTTTGGCAAAGTGGGTAAGAATCAGCTTTGCAGAATGTGAAGGAGACTTGATTTGAATTAACTGGTTCCTGAAAATCACAAACAAAGAGATGTACCAAATGACAGACGCCACATCACTTGAGGACTTTCAACAGCTGCAACAACTAAAATGTATAGAACATGTAACTTGACGAGAAAATAATAAAATAATCAAGAGGTTGACGCTCCACACTACTTCAAACAAAAAAAAAAGCTTCCATCAACAATGGAAAGGGCGATAACATTTAATGAACTTGGGAAACCTATTTTCCTGAAAAATCGTTTTAAGAGGAAGACTTTATAAATTTCAACCGGAAGTAAAACTGGCTGTTTGGTCAATGAATGCCCAATGTTTCCTTATACGGAAACGACTAATCTTATCATCACCATTACACATTCTTGTGTGTTTTATCCAAGAATTTACACACGGTATTTTTTTGACGTCATCATCAACTTTAAATGAATCTATATTTTTTACTGCCAACAAGCCTGGCCCAAAATATTATTACAACTCTGTTTGTTGTTTACTAAATTTTGTCTTCATTGACTCTTTGAAGGAAAAAGCCCAAAGTCTAGTTTATTTATCCAATCCATCCAATGTAGCTCTACTCATCGTTAAAGGTTACTGTTAAAATATCAGTTTAAATATACTTCGCTTTGTGGTCGTTACTTCAAAGTAATGATTTTGGTTGCTTTCATCATTGTAGACAGTGTTCCTTATACTTTGCATATTTTCTATCTGTTTACATTAGCGACAACAACTGCTTCAACTGGTTTCTATCTGATCAATTCAGGTTTGTTTATCATTATTATGATTTTTCTGTATTTTTTTTTCTGTTTTGTATGCAGACTTTTTAAAACAATGATAGTGAGTTCGATTCTTACTTGTCGTTTATGTACCCAGGTTTCTTCGCAAATTTAGATTCGCCCCACAAAAAACCAGGATGTGCAGATAGCGTAACGATTATCGACGCGGAAATCGTTATCTGCTGTCTTCCTGATTACTCTTCTATTGTTCTTATTTTTTTCACACACAGTAAACCCTTGCGTCTTAGTGGCTTTACCGACTCGCTTGGGTAAATTAAAAAATTCAAATCTTTAACTATAGGTTAATTAGCATGACAGACCGAGCTCATTTGCATTGGATGACTGATAGTGTAGAGCATCGGTTCCCAAACTTTTTTTTTCTCAGGGCCGCATTGTCGGAATTAAAATTTGTTCGTACCTCACCAAATTTTATGTGATGAAA
This sequence comes from Acanthosepion lycidas, assembly GCA_963932145.1. Lineage (NCBI taxonomy): Eukaryota > Metazoa > Mollusca > Cephalopoda > Sepiida > Sepiidae > Acanthosepion > Acanthosepion lycidas. Next base: position 44,317,272 of record OZ010588.1, on the reverse strand, counting down.
GTACATTGGAAAATAAAAAGCAGAGAAAGCATTAAAGGCAGATAACCGTGCATGCGATGTCAGAACATTATCATTGATAACACTCTCCTCAAATTTGCGGACCCTAGTTATAATATTAATACTTGATATAATGCAAAAAAATCACAGCATTTATACTGATGTGACACTGATATCTCCGGAAGTTGATAAAAAAAAAGAAGAGAAAGAAAGAAGGCAAAAGGATGGATAATTGTTGAAATTGCAGGAAGATGAATTGAAAAATTGAGAAAGAAAAAAAAAAAACGAAATGTGTTGACAATTCTTGTTTTTGAAATAATTGCAAGGAGAGTCGAACGCAAATTTAACTAGACGGAATTCAGTAAGATTGAGCAAAACAAACACTAACCGCCCATTCACGAAGATATCAAATAAAATAAAAACATATGTTGGCGATAAAGAAACCAGGGCGGTTGCCGAAATAAATAATATTCACGATTCCTCCGGACAGAAAGAACCAGAAAAAACATCTGTTTTGAATAAGCCACCCAGAAGAAAAGTATCCCCACAGAGATAGAGACCGACTGTACGCGCTCGTCATTATAATTTCGGTGACATTTTCGGTGAAAAATTAATTACTATTTTGAAATGATCATGGGCTAAAAAGGCGGTGTGGTCTGTTCGATCGAATAAAAAATGTATAGGCAAAGAAAAGATATATTTTCGTTTTAAGGAGAGTGGAACTGATTTTTCTTTCGTTTTCCAATTCTTGAGTGGTCTGGTCGATCGAGAAATTCCAGAATGAGCAAAGCTGATAGATAAAGTTTAATGACTCAGAATCCGTTTTGTTTTCGCTGGATATTGGATTTGTCATTTCAGCCTAGGGAGTTGGCTTCTGGGAAAGTAGGAGAAGGAAGAGAAAGAAGCGAGAGAGAGAGAGAGAGAGTGAGAGAGAGATAGAAAGAGAGAGAGAGAGTTAGAGAGAGAGAGAGAGATTAGCACCGCTTATAATGGAGCTGTGGTGAAACGTGAGACCTAAAGAGATTTAAGGGGCCGCTTGATTCCTCTGAACACTCTCAAAAGAGGGCTGGACAAACCCAGATTTGGAAATGTATCTTTATATATGGAAATTTAGAAAAAGTTGATGCTTAGGGTAGAAGACAACCGAACCCATACCTTAGTGAAAACCTAACCCTTTTGGACAGCTTACACTGAGAGAGAGAGAGAGAGAGAGAGAGAGAGTGAGAGAGAGAGAGAGAGAGAGAGCAATAAGATAAGTGTCTCCACACTATTGTTACTGGAATCCGCATTGTTTGCTAAAATTTCCTGACCAAGATCTTGTGCCGGACCTGAAGTGCAGAATCTGGAAGTTTAAGTTACAACAAGCTGCAAACACCAAAAGAGGATCCTAGTGTCAAGTCGGAAGGGATTAAAACAGCTCTATACAACCAAATTATACATAAACAAAATCGTTGTTACATTTTTAACCCGAGTTAATTCTTTATTCCAAAGGATTCTTGATTTTTTTGTGTGTAGCTCCCAAATTGTCCAACCGTCTTCACAAGTTTGCTTCATCAGCGAAATTCTTACCCTCTGAGATCAAAAACACAACGTGGCAGATGTATGAGTGACAGACAAACACCAGCTAGGTCGAGAGAAACGGTGCATACCGTTACGATACCAACGATAACGAGTCACGCACTAACGTGTGAAGAGTCAGCTAAATGGTAACCACGGTGATCTGAAGGAACTTGACCAATGACTAGGTGACATTGGGTACCGCTTTCTAGGGCTGACAGTGGGTTACACTGGGATTCATGCATGCAGTTACAAGTTATCAATAATAATATTTTAAATTTTGAAATCATATTTATTTTTGGCATATAAATTTTTTAAAACAGTTTCTAAATCTTTGATTGTCTTTCAATCATTCCGCCTCACCTGCTATCTTCTTCCGCCACACCTATGAGCCACGCCACGCCGTTTGGAACCACAGGTCTAGGGGAAGAACAAAACTGAATTAAAAAGCTGTAGAAAAGACAACAGAAAAACCACTAATTTTACCAAGAAATCAGGACAATTCAGTGATAATAAATGGTTGTCGAGATCCTTTAAACACCCCCCCCCCAAAAAAAAAACAAAAACGCAGAGGGCAAATATCACGTAGGAACAATATTTTGTATATTCATTAAAATACTTGTGTTTAGTATGTAAAGTTCTTTTCGAAATTGCTTGTTCATTGTTTAATCGCTTTAAGCATCATGAGCGTTTTTATTTTGCTTATAGCGGGGATTGAAGCCCTTTAACATGTATTCTATAGTATATGAAGCCTTTTTTCAGATTTAATTCTTGTCGGTCGGCTGTGTGACGGCACCTCACCTGCATATTTGTTACATACTGAGTACTTAAGTTTTTAAATAACAACTGTGCTTTCACGAACGAAATGGAAACAAATCATGGAGGCGCTGATGGTAACTAACTTTGCTCTCAACAACATAAAAAGAAAAGATTGACAATTAGATCCCAGTAGAATATAATTTCTCAAACCTGTCAGAAGCAGAATTATTTGAAATTTTCTTCTTTATAATTATATATATATATATACACACACACACACACACACACACACACACACACACACACACACACACACACACACACACACACACACACATATATATATATATATATATATATATATATATGCAGTTACTGATTGTAGGCGATAATTTATAATAAAGATGTCTGCCAGTCGGCGAGGGCATCATGGGATTGCTTAAGTGTTAAAAATTGCCCCAAGATCTGCAGCCATTGATTCTGGAAGTTTTCCCGATTGGGTTATGGAGTACGATAACAGGAAGAGTTCGGAGTAAGTAGGGGATGGTTAGGGAATAAGGAAGGGGCGAGGTGGTGGGGAATGGGAAAATTAAAAAAAAAGAAGAGGAAATAAATGGCAGAAACCAAAATAAAAGAAAAATGATTAAAAATTCTTTAAAAAAGTACAGTCTTGTAAAATTATTTTTCTATTTATATCATTCAGTGCTTTAGAAAACATGAGTATTCTCTTTTTCTTTCATAAACACAGGTGGACACACCACTCCCAACACATATACAGGTGCATTATTCAACGTCTCTATGTCTCTCTGTCTCTCTCTCCCTATACCCGCTAAGAAATATCTAAATTGTCAGCTGTATACAATCACATTCTAGCATAAATGATTAGCAATGGCTTTGAGCGAGGGAAGCTTGTGGCTTATATATATATATATATATATATATATATATATATATATATCTGTTGAAAATTTCTCAGTCAGGATTACGTTTTCATTACATTATTAGATTGTTTGACCATTAAAATACTGTTCTGGCAAACAAAATGAGACTGAGAAGCTTTCATCATCCCTTCTTGCACACTTACACATACATCCACACACTCTCCCCCCTCATATATATATATATATATACATATATATATATTAGGTTGGTGCAAAATAATGTCGTTTTCGCACATAGTAACATATGTGAGAAAACGACATTATTTTTGCACCAACCTAATATATATATATATATATATATATATATATATATATATATATCGTGGAATAATGGATAGTGGCTCGGATTGAGAGCCGAGTTCGAATTCCAGTTGAGTTCATTACATTTACTTACGTGCAAATACCATTAGGAAATTAATCCGTCTCTTCACCACCCCCGTCACATGGGTAAATAGCAGGGTTAGGGTGGCAACCGTTCTAAAGCTATGACAAAATCTGGCGAGGGTTGTTCGTGGGCTACGGTTTCACGGGCCGTATATTTGACTTAATCCAATCGTTCCTAACTAATTGAGTAATAAAGCTGTTATTGAACGGACACGCTTCCAGATCATTTCATACTAACGCGGGGTCCCAGCGCACTGTTTCGACCTACGCTGTTTCTGATCAT
>OZ010588.1:44210851-44303351 GCA_963932145.1 Acanthosepion lycidas | reverse complement strand
AAAATGAAAGGGAAGAAAAAGAAAAAGGAAAATGAAAGAGAAGAAAGAAAAAGAAAAAGGAAAATGAAAGGGAAGAAAAAGAAAAAGGAAAATGAAAGAGAAGAAAGAAAAAGAAAAAAGGTGAATGAAAGAGAAAAAAGAAAAGAAAAAGGAAAATGAAAGAGAAGAAAGAAAAAGAAAAAGGAAAATGAAAGGGAAGAAAAAGAAAAAGGAAAATGAAAGAGAAGAAAGAAAAAGAAAAAAGGTGAATGAAAGAGAAAAAAGAAAAGAAAAAGGAAAATGAAAGAGAAGAAAGAAAAAGAAAAAGGAAAATGAAAGGGAAGAAAAAGAAAAAGGAAAATGAAAGAGAAGAAAGAAAAAGAAAAAGGAAAATGAAAGGGAAGAAAAAGAAAAAGGAAAATGAAAGAGAAGAAAGAAAAAGAAAAAAGGTGAATGAAAGAGAAAAAAGAAAAGAAAAAGGAAAATGAAAGAGAAGAAAGAAAAAGAAAAAGGAAAATGAAAGGGAAGAAAAAGAAAAAGGAAAATGAAAGAGAAGAAAGAAAAAGAAAAAAGGTGAATGAAAGACAAGATAGAAAAAAAGGAGAATGAAAGAGAAAAAAGAAAAAGAAAAAGAAAAATGAAAGAGAAGAAAGAAAGAAAAAGAAAAAGGAAAATGAAAGAGAAGAAAGAAAAAGAAAAAGGGAAATGAAAGAGAAGAAAGAAAAAAAAGGAAAATGAATGAGAAGAAAGAAAAAGAAAATGGAGAATGAAAGAGAAAAAAGAAAAAAAGAAGAATGAAAGACATGGATGAAAAAGATTAAAAAAAAAACGAAAGAAAAGAAAAGATAAAAGAAGCAAAACAGCCGAACAGAAGAAGATATTGAAACCGATGCGTACAACCAATGAATTTACAAGGCTATCCAAAAAACTTCAGTAGGAAAACGTTTCCCATGTCTCGCCATATATTTAACACATATCTTGATATCACTTCACAATAAAATAAAGAACGTAATTTCTTTTCTTTGAGAAAACCATTCCCTTCTTTAAGTTCGCTGATTTTGATTGTTCTTGAACGGGAAACTAAATCATCACTGTAAAGTAAAAGGTTGCAAATAATTCCTGCAACTAATGTTTTCAACTGTATAAAATGGCGCCTTTTTATTTTTTTCTTCGGACACATATAACAAGAAAAGTTAGATACGAAAATGTTATGAAGTAATTAAAAGAATTATGGGAAATCCTCAGAAAGCTTTTGACGATTCCATCCATAACATAGTGAAGAAAAAAAAAGAAGGAACGTGAAAGAGAGAAAACACTCTTTTTCGTCGCACCATCAAATCCCTTCCGTAATTATATTTGAAATCTGCTTTTGATGAATTTCTGAGTGCTACATGGATGAAAAGGTTTGTGGGATATGAAAAGGATGACCACACTCCTTCCACTGGCTCTGGGTAAACAGTAGGGCAGTTGTACTATGCTTTTACAATACATCATTTGCTTTTACAATGCGCATTCAGATTTCGGTGAAACATTTTCACATTTTTCGCTGACACATGCTCAAGTATTTGAACTTCTGTATTTGCTTGATGTTGGCCAATTCTTAGTTCGATTTTTGGACTTATTCTCTCGCTGTCAACCACACATTCTGTCTTACAATTCATTCTTAGTCCTCGTTTTCATTCATTACCCTGTAGTTTTCTATTTTTGAGTCAAAAAAGAAAAGAAAATAGTTCTTTGATTGGGGAATTTACTTTTTGCAAAACCTTGGCCTCTTTTTATTTTTTTCTTCGCAACCATTTTAGAAACCCAGCATTTATTTACGCAAAATGCACGTTTTAAATTCTTTAATCTGATATTCAATTCAAAATAAATGTTAAATCAATTTAGGGAGAAATTCATTAAAAGTTTAAAATATCTAAAATTCAATTAAGAAAGGATTTCTTCAAAGATCGCTGAAGGCTTATCGCATCAAGGTTAGCCAGATGTTCATCGTTGTAATTAAAAATAAAAATAGCAAATCTTCTAATCCTTATAGCTGTTTTTGCAAAATCTAGCTGACAGGGAAACACCGTAAATTCATTAGTTGATATTGTTAATTTTCTGTTCATGGGCGAGTGAGGTCTCATGCTTCGATTTTTAGAACCTTTTGTTAGAAAACGTTTGCATTACGTTGTATTTTACGTGTGGCTAATTGGGTTTATTCTGTGCAAAGGCCGGCAGGATAGCAAGCCCTTAAATTTAGTCATGTCGGTGTCTCCCGTCCGTTTTTGAGTGGATGAATTCCAATATGCGAATCGGTTCGGTGATTGCTGCCTTTGTATGTCTCGCTTTGCTAAACTGATTTTATATTTCAGTTGGTTCTCAAAAATTTCCCTTCTTATTTCCTACCAATATTTTCTCCTACTCATTCAACTAAACTTGTTTACAGAAAATTCAACGCCTTGTGCAGGATTGAACTCACGACGAGCAGGATTCTACTCACGACGTGCCTACATTTGAAGAACGTTTATAAGACAACCGATTCGTAGGACGTTACATTTTCTTTCATTTTTTTTGTGCTGTATCCCTCCAGGGCGTGGAGGATCATGGCTCCCCACAACATCTATCATTTGTAGCTCTGGGAAATGCTTGTCTCCTTACTATTTCCCTCAGTCCCAGTTCAGCCAGCCATTTATCCAAGCTCGTTAGGTAGGTGACTCAATATCTTCATCTGCCCTCTTTTAAAAAAAAATTTTTTTTGCCCTAATCAAGGCGATAAAACCACTAAGATACAAGGAGTTACTGAATGTGAAAGAATAGGAGAAAAATAAAACATTATTAAGGAGCGGGAACAGGAATTAGGAAGACAGAAGATAAAGATTGACACTGTATTTAAACTTTTGAAGATCAACGTAAACTGGAAAGTAAAATGCTGGAAGAGAGTTCCATAAGAGAGCAGTGCGACAGAAGAAACTGTTAGCATAGAACTTACGGTTACATCTAGCAGTTTCACTTGTAATATAATGAGACCTAACTGTTAATCTAGTACAGCGCTTAAATTCGTAAAGTCGACGTACCAGAGGAAAGATAATGAGAACAACTACCATGGAAATATTTATAGAAAAATTACAAGGAAGGAAAGTGACTGAGGCCAAGATGTCAAGTCAGGATCGATAATATTGCAGATTCTTTTTTTTTTATTCTTTGAAGATTCTCAAAAACATAGCAAAAGCACCAAACCAGATACGCCTGAACAAATACTAAACTTATAAATGTGTAAGATAGATTCTGTCAAGAAAAAATAATTCTACAGAAGCTCAGATTTCTTTGTTCCTAACGAAAAATTTCCTGTTTCTTGATATTTTGTTTAGCTTTTGGGAAGCATCTTTTGTTACTCAAATAAACCTTTAGATTTCTGGGTTACATATTCTGTCGTCTGTTATAACACTTCCTATATAGTTCAATATCTCTGCTTGCTTGATTCTGACGTCCCTCTGTATCTAGCTCCTTGGACTGTCCTTGCTAACGACCAACACAAGCACGAATTAACTAAGAGGTTATTTGCATTATTTACATTATTCGGACTTCTTCCGGTAATCAGGTCCTCAAGGGCACATGTTCCAATGGATAAAAACGTTAGTTAGATCCAGTGACTAGGCCCAAAGAGTTGTGAGTTCAATACCAGGCTACAGTAGTGGTGAATCAAAAAACTTGAAGAGTTGAGTTAAAGGAAAATAACTGAGACATCAGGAAGAGGCATGGTACATGGAACTAGAACAATCTATCCCGTTAGACAAAATAAAAGGTTCTGTTCGAAATTCCAATCACCTGATGAAGGCCGGAGTGTACAACGGCCGAAACGTTGTGAATATGGCAATGAAGATGAGGATAACAGTCCGAATAATGTAAATAATATAAGTAATCATAACCCCTCATCTCAGAGATATAGACAGATAACTAAGAGGTATTATCATCCCCTACTAAGTGCAATCTCTCCGCCCAGTGGATTGAATAAAGGGCTCAATTCGAAATACCGAACACAATACGTTCCAGAAGAAAAATGGTCGGTATAAACGGCCAAACTGTGACTATAGCAAACTGATATGTCCCGGAAAGGGATCTATTTGATCGAAGTAGCTAAGTGGGTTTGGCTACTGTAACCACGTAGTACACGGTGGTTGTAATCAACTGGTACTCGTCGTAGTCCCAGGTAATAGGTATAGACCAATAGGATAGCCAATGGCGTAGTCTAATGGGCGTCGTCATAGACTTGAACTCTGTCGTACCTACACGTCCGTCTGTATTTATGACGGATACCAGCCAATCAAATTCCAGTGAGGGGGAACACAGGTGTATGCATATTCCATTATACAGTGTAACCCGGATATAAGAGACACTGATATAAGAGAAACCTGGATATAAGAGAGATTTTCTCTGGTCCCAAATTAGAGACATACTTACCTAAACAAAATAGACCAAACCTGGATATAAGAGAAACCCGGATATAAGAGGCTTCTTCTCCGGTCCCGAAAACTCTCTTATATCCGGGTTACACTGTATCACAAACCTAGATGAAGACGCCATTTTAAATTGTAAACTAAATTTAATAAGTTCAGCGTTTGACATCAAGACAATCATCTCAGATTGGGTATCAAATCTCTTTTCTCTATTTTAATGTATCAAGTATTAAAAAATACGGCCAATGCGCATCGTTCAGGTTTAACCTTGCCACGCTGCAGTTACTTATTCAGAAGTGCAAGTGTTCAGCTAAAAAAATTCACCGGTATATTTATTTTTTCTGAAGGTGTGTTTTAGCGATTCCTTGAATGCAAATAATTGTAACTTTTCCTTCATGTTCTTTTTCAGTGAATTATTGGTTTACAGCAGAAGCAAAATTCGTGAACATTGAAGCCATTCCTTCGTTTCGTTTAACATTCAATTTAATTATATTTTTCTTCGAATGTTTATAGAAACTACATATAACAAATCTGGAAAAAAAACAGGAATTTTAGCGAAATTTAATCTGAGAAAGCAACATTAAGAATCCCTCGAAAAATGGTCCAAAACGGTTTTAGTTATTCTGACCTAAATGTGACAAGAATAAACGATATTTATTTTCGTATATTTCTGTTAAAACCTTTTTGCTTTTTGTTTATAAAGCCCAAGAGTAACTCAAGGTAGAGGGTTTTGTATGAAGTTGTATGACCGTGAGAAGAAGAGGCAATACAGTTTATGAAGATATAGAGAAAAGACAATGTTTAAAGCTAAACTTGAAGATATTAATATTGTCGTGGTCAGGAAACGTTCCTCTAAGTAATCTTTTCCACAAAGTAACAGTTGTTGCGAAAAATGTCTCAGTAGAACGTGGGTTAAGTAGCTAATGAGATAAGAAGGTAATGGTTTGTACGAGTGGGAGGCATGGCAGAGCTTAGATATGAAGAACAGAACAGGTAGAAGAAAGGAATATAGCTGGTCAGAACAGGTTTAGTCTGGGAAAGGCGGTTGCAATGTGAGTGAAATCACAAGGCCGCGTAGAAACGTTTGAACTCGATCTAAACTGGAAAGTTAGGAAGAGGCACCTTCAGCTCAGATTTGACTCTTGTAAATATAGCAGAGTATGGCAGAAAGAGTCAGATATTTACTGGCACTGCACAAGGAAGCAACCATTTTTCCAGCATCTTTAGCGATGGGATTACTTATGATTCACGCTAATATATGATGGCTGCACCTTCGAGCTTGACGATTACAAGATGTCAACTGAGAATATTAAGCGATGACACTTTACGAGATTTTTAGCGTGGGGAAAGACGTTGCAACGAATCTAGAAACTCTCTAAGCAAGAATATCATGGATCCCTAAAAGAAAACTCAATCAACATCATCGGATGTTGTCAAATCGCAGATATAACATCAGAGGTTTTCTTCTCCTAGTTGGATGTCTTAACGAAGGCTAAGTGATCTAAAACTTGCAGTTGATTTACCGCGCAACTGGACACTAACCCAGGTATTTCTACATCCCTGCGTAAAGTATCTATCTATCTATCTATCTATCTATCTATCTATCTATCTATCTATCTATCTATCTATCTATATTTACAGATATTGGTGTATACGGAATAAATTCCAATAATCCGAAACTATTATTCTTAAAAGAGTGCTCAATACAGACTAGAGCAAATATAATTTATTCGAAAATTATAACATAAATATGTCATAAAATCACTACAAAAATAGTCATTTTGTTTCAAGACTTCTGGTGTCTTATCAAGTGATGGTGCTGAATGTAGAAGAAAGGGTTTTAAAAGGTTCAAATCGACCAAACACCCCTCGCTAGGGGAAACGTTTTTGCATAAGCTGTAATGACCAATCAAAATACAAGTATATGAGAATTCAAAAAACTTGACAATGAACCTTGGTTATAATAATTAATGCTTTAATGTTAGGGTTAGACTAAAATAGAAATCATTCTAACCAATTAATATTAAATTTTAGTATAAAATTGAAAATTAAAAGTTACGAATTTTAAATCTAATCTGTATCAAGTTTAAAATATAAAATTATTTAAAGAAGAAAGTGAGAAAAATACTTGTTTTGTTATTTATTTTGTTTTAATTGAAAGGCCAAAAATTCAGTTAGAATAAATGTTAAAATGTAATTCTTATGCTAAGCTTCGTTATAGCTTAGATACATTTGAAGTTGTGATATGGGCAGAGGAGGGTGAAATCTTGCAAAAGGCAATATAGACACAATCTGATTATAATACACAAACACGTAGATATATTTAGATATATGGCTATTTTTGCAGTGATTTTCTAACATATTTATGTTATAATTTTCGAATAAATTATATATACAGTAGCGGCTATAATATAAGGAACGGAAACAACAAAGGCATAAATATTATTACAATATTATTTTAAAAAGTAATGCATGATTAGCAATGAAATTTTTACCGAATAAAGATTAGGGTGTAATGCATAAATATTATACAAAGTTACAAAAATTTACATAATAGTTTTTTTTTTAAAATAAAGATTAAATGGAACAAAGGAAATAAGCTACTGGACAAAAGTTAAGGAACGATGTTGTTAATACTTGATTGTGAACAAAATATCAACAAAATTTAATATTTGGTAAACATCCCCTTCTTTTCAATGACTTCTCTGAGTCGTCGACCACATGATCTAATTAATTTCTTGCAAAAATCAGCAGTAATTCCCTCCAATTTGTCTTTCAATAACTCCCATAGGTGATCCTGGTTTTTCGGGTTTCTTTTTTGAGCCCTTTCTCAAATTATCTTCCAAACATTTTCTATTGCATTCAGGTCGGGGTCTGGGCTGGCCACGTCATTAGGGCGATTCTTTCTACTTCAAATAAAGTCATAACCTTCTGAGCCTTGTGGCAAGGTGCATTGTCCTGCATGAAAATAGGAGATTCATAATGATTATGGTGTAATCGTAGTACCACATGTTGCTGAAGAAGCCTTGTGTAAATCTCAGAATTGATATTGCCATGTACGCGGATGATAGGGCCAACCCCTGCAGATGAAATCATTTCTTACACCATCACACTGCCGCCACCAAAATTAACGGTTTTCTTGACACATTGAGAAGACAGTCTTTCACCTGTTCTACGGCGTACGTAAGTTTTGCCCTTAGAACCAAATATAGTAAACTTGGACTCGTCACTGAAATGAACTGCATCCCATTGTGCGTCAGTCCAAACAACATGTTCTCTCACATACTCCAGGCGTGCCCTTTGGTTTCACTTTGAAATGAGAGTCTTCCAAGCTGGAATACGGGCATGCAATCCTGCATTTTTTTATCCTGCGAGCAACCGTTTTCCTTGGGATCTTATTATCTGTCTCTTCATTAAATTTACGGGCAACTGATGTAGCAGTTTCAAAACGGTTTTTGTAGATATTCTAACAATTCTTCGATCTTCTCTTTGCGATGTTTTTGAAGGTCTGTCGGTTTTTGGTTTTGCATCTAACGTTTTATCGGTTTTATACCTGCTAATTACACGATGAACGACACTTTTAGACCTATGAACAATATCAGAAATTTCTGAAACTGACTTTTTTCTTGATAGCGATAATGAGTTTTTTTCTTCAAAAGAGAGCGTTTTGCGTGTAGAATTTGCCATATTACTTAAAAAAAATCCTAATGATAAATGGACTTTTACTTATTGTTGAAAAGCTCCATCTTATATTATGGCCGCTACTGTATATATAACGCCTCCTACCCCAAACAAGAGTACCCCTGGTCCAGCTTAGAAAATAGCAATGATAATTTTGAAGAAATATCTTTGAATTCCTCAATTCACTCCATGGAATTTCAAAACTTCACTTTAACTCTGATTCAGGCTATAAGTAAAATTCCAACCAAAAGACCGAAATTTCAATTCAGGCCGAAAATTGAATTCTTCAAATCACTCCCACCCTGTGAAACTTTAAATGATTTGAGTTCTTCAAATTATAAACTCTGTGGAACCTCAAAACTTCACGTCATGAAACCTCTCACTTTAATTCTGATTCCTTGGCATTTTGAGAAAATAAAATTGATTTCCTCAATTCCCAAAGTTTTGGAGATATTTTAAACTGAATTTAAAACAACACTTTTTAAATTCACAAAGTTTTTGTGTTACTTTAAACTCAATATAAATTAAAAACTTTTAAAATCATTAATTTTTTCAGTTATTTTAAAATTTGAATTTTTATCTGTTCCCAAATCATCTGGGCACAAATCCCAATGCTGGTTGTTCAAGCACCAGATGAAGGGCAATCCTGGTTTCATCCTGATTCCAAAAAGGTATAATATGTCTATATAGAGCAAGTGTGGCCTCATATAGTTGACTTTCATACACACGAGCGGACAGGCAGGATATGCCGTTTATTTATTGAGATTATCTTGGGTTTAGAACGATTTTGGCAAACGTATATTAAAATCGCGTAAAATGTGTATCGATTCTGCAGGATCTCTATTAATATTCATTGAGAGTTACTTTCTTATTTCTCCATTTTATCCTCGTATTCCATACCGCAGTGAACATACATTATCGAAAACAGTAGATCCATGACTTTTATAGTAAAGTCACTCATCTTGCGAATTTTATCTAACATATCTAAGTAATTTTGATTGTGAATTAAGAAAAGATTCAGAAAAAAAAAAACTTCTACAATAGATTTTCTTTGTGTTTTCAATGCAGCCTGATGGAATATCCTCAAGATTTGATTAATCCTCTGCCTATGAGATTAAAACTTTTAAAATCTGCTTATAAAGCAGAGTCCTTTGCTCGGAAATTTAATTCCAACTCCGCTCTCGACTCATCTGGAATATCTCTACCTCATTTCCCCATCTTGCCTCTCAAATTATCGCCTCTTAGTAGCTTACTTCTTTTCCCCAACGTACTAGAGGTTCTAATCAACGCCGAATTGGTTAAGCATCTTACTTCACAAGAGCTTCTTTCGGATTAATAATATGACTTCTGTTTTTCCAGGTCGACTGCCGATATGTTAACAGCCATTAATGAAATTGTCTCTTAAGATTTAGATAAGAACGGCGAATCTCAGGCTGTGACCCGAGATATTTCAAAGATGTTAGACAAGTTTTGGCATACTGGCCTCCTCCACAAACTCAAAAGCTCCGGTCTCTCTGGACGAATATTTAGTATACTTCAATCTTTCCCTCGGACCTAAGCTGTTTCTGATCTTCATCAACAACGATTCTGGTGTCATCAGTTTCCAACTAGGAAACTATGCCGATGACACAGCTATTTACTTAGTAGCAAGTCCGACAGATCCAACAAAATAGAGCAGGCAACTATTGTCGGAAAGGCCCTGGTCTGGTGCTCCTACTCGAGGTTTTTAACAAAATTCAAAGGGTTTGTAATCGATCCTGACTTGGCATCTAGACTTCAGTTCCTTACCCACTGACCTGACGTAGTTTTTATCTTTTCTATAAACATTTTCATGTTCTGAAGAGCTGTTATCTTTACCGCCTCAATAAAATGAATTTAATCGTACTACTAGATTGGCAACGAGGTCGCAATATTTTGCTGTTGAACTAGCTAGATGCAACCGACTGTTCTACTCGAATAGTATCTTTTCTTGCACTTCTCGCCTGTGGAACTCTCTTCCAATTCCTTGCTTTCATGCCATCAACAATGTTCAAAATTTTAAATGTTACGTCAATCGCCATATTCTGCTTTCTTGAATCCTGTCCTTTTATTTCCCTTTTCCTGACTTCTTCCCACTAAACTCCTTCTCTTCATAATCCCTATAATTCCCTGCGTCCTAGTTGAACTGGGGTGAAATAATAAAAAACGTATTATAGCAAATGAATGAAATTTTTATGACAAATTATTTTGATCAGAAACAAAAATAGTAGATAATTAAATAAAAGATCTCACTTTAAAATAAAAAAAATCTATAGTTTTTCTGTCTCTTTCTCTTTCTTTTTGTCTGTCTGTATATCTGCATCTCATTCTCTCTCTCTCTCTCTCACACACACACACACATACACACACTCTTTAAGACCTATTCCCGTTACCAGCATGCTGATTGGGACTCACTTTGTGATTTTCTTCATGACGCCCCTTGGATTGATATCTTTAACCTCCCAATTCAAAATTGCGCCACTGGGGTTTCTTCTTGTGTCAAAGCCAAGTATGGATGCTTTCACCCCGTCTCGGAAATACCAGTTGAAACTTCAATCTTCTTTATGGTTCACATCAGTATGCTCTACCGCTACAGCACATAGCAACCATTATTTTCGGCTATACCAGCGTGACTGCTCACGTTACAACAGGCACCAATTCCGTTCTGCTCGCAATTTAATGTAAGCGAGTCCTCTAAGGAGCAAATTCCCTGTTTGCTGAGAGAATGAGGCACCGCATACCCTATAACAACTTTGTAATTACTGGGAATTAAATAAGTGTAAGGTCTCTATTCCTTCCCTCAATCAATTTGCTGATAAAGCTGAATGCTTTGCCTGGCCTGTAAATTCTGCTCAATTTATACTCTTGACTCATCCGGAATATCCTTGCCTAACTTCCCACCTAGAAAAGAGTTTCTGTTGTGTGATATGCATATGAACCCTTCTATGGTTTCTGCTATCATCTCAAATCATGTGGACCCAATTCTCTCCCTGTAATAGTCAATAAGAAATGTGCTTCCGAACTGGCTCTTGTTCTCTCTAAACTTTATAATAAATGCCTCGTTCCCTCCTACTTTCCTGCCTGCTGAAAGTTATCATCTTTTGTTCTAGTTTTTAAGAACTCTTGTGGGTCGTCCGATCCTTCCAACTATCGAACTATTAGCCTTCTTCATCTTTTTGGGAAACTCCTAGATGCTCTAATCAATGTTGAAATGATTCACCATCTCTCATCACAGGGATTTTTCTCTGACAAGCAATATGGCTTTCGTTTCTCCAGATTAACTGCTAATGTACTGTCGATAATTGCGGAAAGAGTCCATCACGTTCTAGATAAAAACGGCAAAGTCCGCGCTGTAGCATGGGCACCTCGAAAGCCTTTGATAGGGTCTGGCATTCAGGTCTTCTCCACAAGCTGAAAAGTTACGGTATCTCCGGACACGTTTTTTTGAACTGATGCAGTCTTTGTAGATCTATTCGTACTAATGCGATTGTCTCCCAAAGCTCCGTCCTCTGTTTTTAATTAATTTTCATTAATGACCTTCCCGAATACATCAGCTCTCAACTTGGTGTCTACGCTGATGACACAACCATTTACTCGGAATAATAAGCCTTACTATCCAAGTAAGTCTTATCAGTCTGACAAGTTCAAAATGGCAGCCGATGTCCAAAAACGACTATAAGTCCGTCGTTAACTGGGGCAAAAGATAGCTTGTTAATTTTAACGCCTCAAAACCTAAACTTCTCTCCATTAATTATTTTAGAGAAACCTCTCTGCCTTCCATTAGCATGGCTGATGCTAATCTCCAGGAAAGTGACTTGTTTCGCCTTCTCGAGATCACGTTCTCGGCTCACATTAAGTAGAAAGCCTATATTGAATCTATTAATAGGTCAGCTGCTAACAAAGTCGGTTCACTGTGTCAGAGAAGGGAATTTTTTCTCCAGAATCTATCTTATATATTTATAATCTTACCATTCGTCTAAGCTTAGAATATTTCTGTCACATATGGGCTGGTGCCCTTGCTAGTTATCTTGAGTTCCTCGATAAGATCCAAAGAAGAATCAGCAATATTATTGGTCCTGATCTGGCATCTAGGGATAAGCCATTTTCCCACTGTCATAAGATTAGATTTCTGTGCCTTTTGTATAAATACTTTCATCGTAATTATTCGAATGATCTCTTTGCTATGGTACCTAGAGTTTTTGAATTTAAACGTAGCACTAGACTGGCGTCGATATTTCATCAATTTACATATGAGCAGCCGTACATGCAGCCGTAATTTTATGGTAACAGTTTCTTCTCTCGCACTTTTCGCTTGTGGAAATCCCTTTCGGATCCATGCTTTCCAGCCAACTTTAATCTACAAAAAATTAAAAGCAATGCTAATAGCTATCTACTGTCCTCCTGATTACTTTCTCTACTTTCTGCTCATCACTATTGTTTCTGTTCCTTATTTTTCCAAACCCTGGACCCCTTATGTTTTAGTAGCATTACTGAAGCCCACCCTTTTCACGTATATTATGAACACTTTCTTAAAATTTGTATTTTCTTGATTTCAAAATCTTGAAAGATATCCAGCATATATCAGTGTAATTTCCACGTTCTATAACTATAGTGCACAATTATAATTTAGATTAAAAGAAAAAGACGGTATTAGTTAAAACTGACGCCATGAGAATATGTGTTTAATATTTATTTTCAGTTATATCTACATGTGTTCAGAGACGGACTTTAGTGTATCTTTATATGGGCAGGAAAGTGTCTTGCTAAAAGAAGTATTTGAAATTCAGTAATGCATTATAATTATTCCCCACCCGACAAAAAATTTATTTTATGAGAGTAAAACTTGATAAACATTGTTTCTATATCACGCGATAGAAAACCTAACACTTCAAGCCTTTCATAATTTCGAATCTGGTATGACTGTCATTATAGTAGAGAAAGGGCCAGCATGTGGATATGAAGTTGATCTGATCGAACGTTGGTTGAAAGTAACTTTGAAAAAAGATGCCCCATTTTTGGTCTAGATGTTGACTTTTATTTTCTTATATTTTTTGAAGTCCCCTCGTTTTAATGTTTACTTCGAATATTATTATTAAAGTGAAGTGCATTTTCCTCTTGGATCTTTCACTATTGATTTCTTTCCACATCAGTATTATTATTGCGTGCGAAGTAGTGTTCTTCTTTCTCATTGCGTTGTTTATGGCTCGACATCGTCTTGTAATCTTGATAATAAATGGAGACGTCACTCAGTTTTTCTTTTCATTATTTTTTTTTATTAGTTTCTTCTTTTGTTTTTGTTGCAGCCAATTTTCGTAGAATGTAAGATTTTTAAAGCCGTTTACACACTTTGCTTTTTTTTGTGCTTAAATTGCCAATGTCTGAACCAGTAAATATTTTATCAAGAGGATATTATTTCTTTCGACAAGGAAAGAAGAAATTCTACGATTTATACAAAAGAAGTTGTTAGTGTTTTTACAGGTGAGTAAATATTAGCTTGGTGCAAAAATAATGTCGTTTTTTGACGTTCAAACATATGTGAGAAAACGACATTATTTTTTGCAACAACCTAATATCTTATTTTGTAGTTTTGGATGTTTCTATTTTCCCAATGCAAATCTTCTATTAACCTATAGAAAGAAATCCTTTATCGATATTTAAAATAGAACAACTACTAAACTGTTACGTAATATTATTCATCCTACATGGCAGTGAATGCTGGACAATCTCCGTACAGATGAAGAAAAGACTAAGAAATCTGGTTCTACAGAAGGCTACTGAGAATACCGTGAACCGAACACGTGAGCAACGACGAAGTTTTAGATTAAATGAAAACAAGAAGGACACTTATAATTAACATCAGAAAGAGACAGTTCAAATTTCTAGGGCACATAATGAGAAAAGAGGGCTTGGAAAATTTGATATTCATAGGACAGATTACGGTCAAGATTGGCAGGGGAAAATAACATAAAAATGGATGGCAGAATAGGGTTTAAGACAAATTTTATTAAGAACTACAAAGGTGAGGAAAATGGGGAGATCCATGATCGCATACGTCTCGAAGAGACACGGCACATAGAATAAGAATAAGAACACTATATTCCCCGGCTAATATAAAACTCATAAGAACTACACATAACAGGAATGTGTGGAGATCCATGTACCTAAAGGGATACAGTATATAGAAGAACACTATACCTCCTGTTAATATCAAAGTCATAATAGAAACAAAAAGACAGGAAGTTGCGGCGAGCCATAATCGTCAACGTCTTGAAGGGACACGGCACACAAAATAAGAAAAATGCTATATACCCGGTTAATATAGAAACAAGAGCGACAGAGGACTGGAAGTTGTGGAGAGCCATGATTGCCATCGTCCTGAAGGGACTGCACAAATAAGAAAAAAGAAGCAAAATCTCATTTATTAGCATTGTTTAAATTGAAGCCAACTGAATCTTACAACACAGAACTTGTGTTCTATTGGCTCACTTTCGGGGGAATTGTGAAATTTTGGGCTATTATTGATATACGCTTTCCTTTTGTTCTAAGGTCAGTGTTCTATGAGGTTTCACTCTATTTACTTCTGTGTAGAGCATAGTGTTTTCCTCAACCTCATCACACCCAGCCCTTATTTTAAAACACTTCCCCAATCACTGCAGATATTCAATCAACAGAAGACACGTGTACTATCCTTAAAAGAGATGTAAACAATTTGAATCCTCGTATATGGTAGTGAATACAGGACAATTTCTTCAATATGAAGTTGTGACTTGTGGTAATTGAGCTGTAGTTCTATAGAAGAATGCTGAAAATTTCACGGACAGAATACGTGAGCAACGAGGGGTTTTTTTTTAAAAAAATAAAATTGAAAAAAGAAAGAACACTTAGAATCAGAAAGAGACATGTAAAATTTTAGGGATACATAGTGAGGGAAGAGGGCTTAGAGAATTTGCCACTCAAAGTATAAATTGAAGTCAAGAGGGACAAAGTAAAATTTCAAATTCAGTCAACCATGAGTAAATTCGCAGAGGTTTCGTACGCTGAAATATTATCATTCTGGCGTTTCAAGAGATATCAAGTTTTCATTTAATTTATTCAGGCAAGCTTTGCTGTTATATTTGTCCTGTCTTTTTTTTTTTTTTTTTTTAAATATATATAAATTCGTTCTACGAAAAGAAAAGAAAAACTCTGAAAAGGAATAAAAGAGAAATATTTTATCAGCTTTAATTCTTGTCACCTTTGTCACAGTTGTCAGAAGAATAGAAAACCTTTTTCAGACATTTTTTTTCATGAGCTTCTTTAACGCATGTGCTTCTCCGATGAAATTTCGCTAAATGGCTTTTGTTTTGATTTTTATATATAGTTTCTATAAACACTTTGAAAGAAAAAAGATGGTAATTAAATTGAAAGTTAAACGAAACGAAAGAATGGCTTCAAAGCCCATAAATTGAGATAAACACACACACACACACACACGCACAAACACACACACACACACACACAGACTTGTATATATACTATCCCTCACTGGTAGTGCGACAAGGAGTTTCATGCATAAGGATATCTTAAGGTGCTGAATATAGACTGACCGTTACACAATTTAAATTTTTTTAAAGAATATCTGGTTGACGCAAGGTTGGCACAGTCCATATATTATACGAGGAATACAGTTTTTTTTTTTAATTTTAAATGCATATTTTGCATTTAAAATAAGATTTTTATTTTTGTATATAATATAATAATTTTATATATAATATAATAAATTAAAAAAAAAAAACAAGAATTTAATTTTTATTTAAAGTTGTGGATATTAATTTTATATTATGCATAAAGGAAGATTACTGTTTATTTTTAATTAAAAGAAAAATTATAAAATTTATTTTAAAGAAAAAAAACCTAAAAAAATAAAATAAAAAAGAGAAAGATTGTAATTTACATAAAAAAATAATACGGATCGACCTATTTCAACAGATATTTATCGTCATGCGTACATAATACCATCAATTAATTTCTCTTTATTTATAACACCAGTATTCTGTGTGCGATATATATATATATATATATATATATATATATATATATATATATATATGTGTGTGTGTGTGTGTGTGTGTGCGTGTGTGTTAATGTATAGGGGAAAGCGCTCAGATAAATAGAACAATTGAACAGTTTTTATATAATTTATCATCTGAAAAGAAAAAAAAAATAGATCACATGAGAAATTGTATAAAAAGACTAAATCAAAGCACCGTGTCTGTCGTAGTCAATGAAATGTGCATGAAAGAAGGATTTCTGCATAAATACACAAATGGATATTTTTTTTTATTAAGCTGTTCCTTGATCTAAGCTTTCGGCTCACATGAGACAGCTTCTGAGTTGTTATGCGGACATTTAAACAAGGTTATTCACCATCAAAAATGATATTCTGTTACGTTGACAGAGAAGATTTCTATGCGACGATAACGGTCACGGAATAGCAGACGCAGGTTGTAAATACATGAAGTGTTTCTGTGACGTCGTACTACGTGAGAGAACGAAATATTAACAACAGAATCATATGTCTAGATGCAATGTAATGTGTTGTGAATATTGTTGTTTTATCAACAAATAATAGACAGATATTAGTTGATAACACAAAAATACTCACGCATACACACAGTAAAAAGAACCTTCAGATATTGGAGGTCATCTACATAAAAAAAGTAACCTACACTTAATAAACTAGTCACTTCCGGATAGTTCCGTCTACGCAATTTCACTCAATCGGTTTGGGCCAACTCGTTGTATGGTTTCGGGTTCTATTATCACCTTCCTTCCATATATATATATATATATATATATATATATATATATATATATATATATATATATATATATATATATATATATATGTAAGCAAATATATGGATATAGATCCGACAGTATAAAGAAAAATATACGGAAAAAACAAGCAAAAATCCTTATATGCAATTATGCTGTTTTAATGTTAATATAATGTCAACGTCGGACGTTTCGGTCTAATAAATTCTACTGATGATTCCAAGTAGAATTTATTAGACCGAAACGTCCGACGCTGACATTATATTAACATTAAAACAGCATAATTGCATATAAGGATTTTTGCTTGTTTTTTCCGTATATTTTTCTTCATATATATATATATATATATATATATATGCGCAATTACACATGTACAGTCGTACGCAAACATCCACACACATACACATGCACGCGCAGACACACAATGAAGAGAAAATCAACACGAATAAATAGCGCATGAATTATCATTTTTAACTTAATCGAAAAATAAAATGAAAATGACAAAATCGGCTGTCAATTGCAGTTACCTACTGACGAGTGGACCGAACGATTACAAAAAAAAGATTCGTCTATGAAACTCTGGAGTCGGTGTACTGAATATAGCATCAATAAATTAAGTGACAAATTTCATATTTGCATTAATCACACACACACACACACACACACACACACACACACACATATATATATATGTATTTAGTTGGATTGATGTGAGAATCTCACATCAATCCAACTAAATATGTTAGCTCTATCTCTGATATTGACCGCTTTCCAATAAGTACCGCGCATATAATATATAAATAATATATATAATATACTGCACACACACACACACACACATATATATATTTATATGCATAGACTTTTCATATATATATATATATATATATATATTTTTTTTTTTTTTTGAACAATAAAAAAATATCAAAAAATTTAAATCTTCAGACACACTGGGTTGTAGATTTATATTCTTTCGTTTTTTTATTATTATTTCATTTAGATTCCTCATATAGATACATACATATATATATATATATATATATATATATATATATATATATATATCAGTTAAAGCTCCTTTGAGCCAAGAAGAAAATATATACATTTCATACAACGCCACCCCGATACAATTTCAACAGCCTTGCTTTTTATCCTCCCCCTTCCATTACGTTTCGTGTTGTGCGTTTATTTATTTCTTTTTTAAATAATAAGTGTTAGGAAATTATTTATCCCAGAACGCCTGAAGATAGTGAATGGTTGAAATCAAGGTAGCGTGAACAACTCATCTGATTTTTTCAAATTTAAAAGCGCTGCATATTAAATTTTTATTTCCATTTATTTTCTTTATACGTGTATTGGGCACTTTTTAACACTACTGTTTCCTGGTCTAATTCAACTCTGACCAATAACTTTTTTTTATAAATTAATATATATATACGTGTGTGTGTGCGCGCGTGAGTGTGTGTATATTAATATGACTCTTCTAAGTTTTACATTTAACAGTGTACTAATCTCAGACTGACTTGTGACAGAATAGAAAACAAATTGATTTATGAGGCACCCTTTCTTTATTAGCGGGAAATTTCATAGACGTTTGTTGTGAGCAAATTGTCTGTGTTGTTATCAAAACAAAGATTGTTGATGACGTTTAATAAAGCTTGTCTTAGAAAAAGTGACAATTGATTGATGACCGTCTGAAAATTATGATTATTAGAAAAAAGTTATCTCTCTCTCTCTCTCTCTCTCTCTCTCTCTCTCTATATATATATATATATATATATATATATATATATATATATGTATGTATGTATATCGGCGTGAATACTGAATTAAGTGCATTGACATTATGATGAATAATTTGGCAGAGAGTCGGTGGAGAATGAGCACTGCTGATGAGTCCCCAAAAAGGATAAAATGGCCGTCCAGTACTTTTCTGCATGGTTGTGTGTTGAGGATTCCCGTATCATAGGATCATTATGAAAATTATAGAAATCCCCTAATTACTAATCAGTAATATAGTGATTTTCTCAGCTCAGCTTAGATGTGTCACAAGGTCAAAATGATTTTGGTACCTTAGATGTGACACAAAATTATCAGGCAGGATCAAACTCACTACTAAGCCGTAACGGATCTCGCGAAACAAGCTTGCTAACAATTACACCACCTCCAAGTGCCCTACTAATCAATAATATAACCTATGCAGGGTTCATCTTCTAATGTTCTGGATGGATGGGGCGATTCAGTGAAGTAAGTGGTTGTTCTAGGGGTCAGTTCTGCGTGTTATATATGCTTGTATAAGTGTCATCAACAAGAAGGATAAACTGTGCTATATTATGTTTAGAAACTTAGTTTCCTCCTCGACACTGTAGGCCGTTGACCCAATGGTACGATATTTGCGTCGTATCGGAGCAGTCCGGATTCGAGTCGGTAGAGAATGTGCATTGCTAATGAGATATGATGGATATATATATATATATAAATATATAATACCCCACGCCGACAGTCCAACTCGGAGTTTCATGCCCAACTGCTGACTGCAGGTACTGATGATTGAGCATGAAAGTCTGAGTTTTACTGTCGGCGTAGGGAATTATGTATATATATTAATGTATACTTAATAGTTCTTTTATTCAGCATTGTTAGTACAGTTTTTCTTACACCAAAGGATATCTATCTATCTATCTATCTATCTATCTATCTATCTAATATTTATTTATTTGTATTTGAACACATACACGTACATTTATTTATATTTATCCATTTGAGTATATATATATATATATATATATATATATATATATATATATATATATATATATATATATGAGCTCAACATTGATCGGGGACAGTATGTTTCATGCTTGAACTGAATCTTCAGGCTACGTGTGTTGGCTGATAGGTCGGCTATTTATATATGATTTATGATCAATGGGGTATTATGGATAGTAAGGTCAGGTTTTTCCGGTTTATTGTGTTATCCTAATGGTGATTTCATAGGCACTAAGTGTTATATTTTCAGTTATTCTAAAGGCTGTTGAGTCCAAATACGTATGGTTCAGAATACATTTTTTTCTTAGGTATTGTATATGCTTACTTTTAAATTGCATTTAATATTTTAAAGATTATTGGTAGCAAGGAAGCAAAAAAAAAAAAAAACAACAAAACAAAACAAAACAAAAAAAAAAACAAAAAAACCCGGAACCGGAACTTCACGGCGTTGGGAAAATGTCTGCGTTCGGGTGCCAGTTAAGGACCGATAACATTGCAGACCTTTGGATTTTGTCGAGATATTGATCAGGAGTAGCATAAAAATAACATTATAAAAAATAGAAAATCTCCTGAAACAGAATAAGTTTTTTTTTTTACTCGACACTGTAATAGAGAATATATAAATGATTGTCTGGTCACACATCTAGTTTGTCTTTTATTTGGTGACAAAGTCTGAAGATGGGTTCGATATTTTGTCTACCCAAGTATTGACCTGGTAATATAAGTGAGATTTCCGAAAACGATGTCTGCTGGTGTGCAGAATAGATCTTCTTTTAAAGGATTTTGTCTTGATAAGAGGGTAATAGGTAACTTATCTACCTAGTTGTAAGTTGGCTAGTGCAGTTTTTAGCTGTCTGTGGAATCTTTCTGCAATTCTGTTGGCACAAAGATAGTATGCAGTATTTCGGACATGTTTGTCTCTTAGTATTTAACAGCTGACTGATATATTCTGCAATGCCAGTTCGCAAGGTTCGATGAAGGAAGAACCTCGCTATGGCCTACACGTTTCACTCGCTCGAAGCCATTTTCAACCATCGATTTGAGAAAAAGGTTTTATGAAGCCAGTTTCCGAACGAGTCTTGCGCCATGCATGGCATTTATATAAAAGTCTCGATATGACGAGACTATTTTAGAACGTGACTCTCGTTTTTAAGTTAATGTTTTGGTTTTGTAGCAGCCTGCAATGTTTGGCAAAATTACCATTAGTGCAACCTATTCTATTTCCTTATCTCCTATACTAAATTTGTTGACAACACTTACACTAAAGAGAAAAAAAGTAACTCCCAGTTTTCTTTGTCAGTCATTAATCTTTGATCTCAATAAAGCCAACTAGAATTTGAATGATTTTTTTATTAATAATTATTGAGCTTAGCTTAATACGACACAAGCCCAAATACAAGGAAACGGAAATGAAAAGACTATGTTGATCTATCTATCTATCTATCTATCTATCTATCTATCTATCTATCTATCTATCTATCTATCTATCGCAGTCTATTCCTATGGCTTCGCTCTATCTCATCCTATTCATATCTATCTATCTATCTATCTATCTATCTATCTATCTATCTTATTCATCTCTCTATCTGTTACAGTCTATTCATATCTCTATCTAACCATCTGCCGCAATCTATCTATCTATCTATCTATCTATCTATCTATCTATCTATCTATCTATCTACTTTTAACATTGAAATCATAGCTATTTTCACTTCGGCTCGAAACACTGCCATCTCCACCCGGCGGAAAATACACATCTATCTCACCCACAAGGCAGAACTTAAGTTTTTTTTTTGTTTGGTCAGGTGAGTTAATGTCTAATGTTAAGAAAAACAGAAATATTAAATTTAGCCATTTTAACGGCTTTTTTTTTATAGTTTTCTTTCTTCATGGAAAATGGCCCACCTCTGCTTTTGAACAGCTTAGCGATTTTGCTGCCTGTGCGCTGGTTAATCAACAAACTCTCCTCGTAATGGTAATATTAGCAATTTCCTTTCAGCATTCATTGATCAATTAGTCAGTACTACTGTTTACTGAAATTTATAATTTTTTTCTCTTACAACAATTTATAGAGAAAATAGTTTTTTTTCAAAGCAACTAACTTTCCAGTATTGATGGGGTTTCTATGCTAGCCCCTCTGTTGATGTAGAGAGGGACGATAATATCTTCACTATGTCATTATTTTCTCTTAGATTTAAATATTCTATTCATTTTAATTGTTGCTGTTGAAATTCCTCATTTGATGTAGTTGCTGCTATTTTGTGAATCAGTAACGCCAATCCACGAGGTCCCACGCTAAGACCTACGAGCTTCATTCGATCGAAGACATCTTTAATGTTTGATCTGATAAAGCGGTTGTATAGAGTTGACCGTTTAGATATTTTGACTAGTTTGGCGTCATGCATGTCATCCATATAAAAGCCTCGAGCTGACGAAGCTATTTAAGAAACGTGAGTTTTTATATTTCTGACCAAATAAACCGAATAAATAATTTGGGCACTTACTGTGGAGTGATTGTTAGGAAGTGAAGTGGATTTGAATCCATAAATCCCTCACACCCTCTCTTCTCTGCTTTTAACAAATACCTTGATGAAAGTTTCGATATTATCATGACACCAAGTTGTTAAATATGATCTGTCGCTTGGTCTAAGGATTTGACCCAACCGCTGGTATTAGGTTGGTGCAAAAATAATGTCGTTTTTTCGCATATGTTAATATGTGAGAAAACGACATTATTTTTGCACCAACCTAATAGCTTGTGGCCTTTTGTTTAAAGTTGACTTAATGCAGTAAATATCTTAAAGCGGCATCTTTTGCGCATATATTGTTAGATTACTGGTTTCACAAAACATTCTAAAAGTATTTTCTATTTTTCGAGAACGAAGCCAAAACCCATTGTTTTTTTCTCTTTAGTAAGGAATTTGAGTTAATGTCTACTTGAAGAAATGACTCCGTCATGTTAATGATATATGTCACAGATGTAATTTGATTAAAGATTTATCTCTCTTTTCTAATTTTGTTAAAGAATTATCTCCCTTTTCTAATTTGATTAAAGAATTATCTCCCCTTTTTAGTACGAGCCTGGGGACAATATTTGTACCCAAAGTGCCCTACTGCAGAATGATGCTTAACCAATTTTGACTCATAGGTATTAGGTTGGTGCAAAAATAATGACGTAATAATGTCGTTTTTTGACGTTAAAAAATACGTCAAAAAACGACATTATTACGTCATTATTTTTGCACCAACCTAATAATTGCTTGTGCGTTCCAACTATTCCGGTCTTGAACCAGACTAGTCTAAAAAATAAAATGGAGTTATTCATTTCTCACCCGTAACTCGTGGAAGTGAGTTTTTTTCAAATTCCATTGTTAAGTGGTCATATGTTTTATGCTAGCATTGTACAAATTGAAAATGATGTCATGCAGATTTAAAACCCACACGATTCCAAAACGACTCACGCACGCACGTGATTGCACGCCCGCGCTCTATCCAAAATTAAACAATGATTTTTCTTGAGAATTTATTGATTTTTCCACGTGATTGCATTATTCAGTTGTTACATCAGGCACGTTTCCAATATTTCCCGGGGGAACAAGAAATTCTCGAATTCGACAGCTCATGAGTAACGCCCCTCTTCTTTGATTCTTTCAATATTAATAGTATTCATAATATTTATAGAAACAACAAACAAGAAAAACAGTCAAGTTCTTTTTATTTCTTCATAATGATGATAATGATTCAGTCAAATATACCAAATTTATTTCTTAGAAAAACATTAGTATACTTTAGGTTTCTGGTGAAAGACTTCGTAATAGTTGCATGAAATCAAAATAAACAACAACAACATTAATAATAATAACAATAATAATAATAACAATAATAATAATAATAATATTTTTCTCGGAATATCTTGATATCTTTTATCTTTGGATACAATTCTTAAACATAACTTGAAGAAAAAAAGATATACTTTCGAAATATTGTTAAACACTGGGCCACTTATTCTTATCTTAAATGATTTTCTTCTCTAAGTGTACGACTACTAATATTAATAATAATATACCATTATCGAATTGGGTATTGTGATGGCTATATTGGGCTTTGTATTTGTACTTGTACCCGAACATCACCTTGTTAGCATATTGCTCTATCTCTGACTCACGAATAATAATAATAATAATAATAATAATAATAATAATAATAATAATAATAATAATTTTTGTTAAAAAATAATCTGTGGAAAATGTCATGAAGCCATTTCTCAAATTAGGTCTCTGGTTGGGACCCAGAAGGAAATGTGTATACAACAGAAATCAAAGGAAATAATAATAATAATAATAATAATAATAATAATAATAATAATAATCTCTCTCTCTCTCTCTCTCTCTATATATATATATATATATATATATATATATATATATATATATATATATATATATATATATATATACATTGAATGTACATGTAGATATGTCCACACTGACAGGGATCATACTGTATTATATCTGTGTTTTCTGTTTTTTTTTTTTTTTTTTTTTCATGGCTACAGGTGTAATTTTCCTACAATGCTCTGCCCTTTGTCTATCATCTCTTTGAGTGAATATTCTAAAACATATCTTTCAGCGGCAAGTAGGTTGAGAGATGACCGGAAAAGTATAACTTTTATTCCCTTGCTCCTACCCCTCTGTTTAATGAATTCTTCGATATTCCTCCTACCAATCTGTAGTATAAGTCCAGCCTACCCCATAAAATTTGATAAGTATCTGTCGTTGGCGACGGAAAATTGAACATTTGTGGATAGTCACTTGTGCCATGCTGCGAAGTTGTAAGAAATGGTAAATGTAGCATCTTTGAATGATACTTTTCCTTTAGTTTGATATGATTGTAAATCCTAATGTCTCAAGTTAATTCCTTGCTTTTCAGTCCCCTTTTCTCTCCTCTAATAATTTTTTTTTTAACTTGTATTTCAAATTTTAATCCCCACCCCAGACCGTGTCCATTTTTTTTTGTTTTTTTTGTTTTATGTCTATATACTGAAATCTAATTATCCCACTTGGAGGTGTCTCTCGGACTTATACTAAGTTAAAACTTAGTATTATCTACCCAACTGAATACCATACACTGTTATGAACTTTTAACTTCGATATATTAATAAACCCACTATCTCAAATCTGGTCTTGCTCTTGGACCTTCTTCAAGTCTCGTCCTACAGCTGGTAATCTGAACAAAATTACCCCTTGGCGGTCAAGGTTAAAACGCATCTCTACCAATTTCAATGAATACGAAAAATATCTCATACCGGATCGGCCGTCAACCGGGACAACAAGGGCCGCGTCCCTCAGAGAGGAACCAGTCTGAGGTCGAAAAGTCTGTCACTGGAACAAACTCTTCCACACACGAAGAGACACTAGGTCACCAAACCCGGATTATCGCCAACCTTGGACCAAGTGTCTCAATGCCAAATCGACTAGTAAAAATGAAACGAACGAAATGGAGCCGCGAAGAGTATCGACAAGTTATGACATCCTTCTTCACTGCACTCGAAAACCCAGCAAAGAACACCACCAATCAAACATACCAAATATGGAGAAATATGGTGGGAAATGATATAAGACCTAACCTCAATCCAAACATGCTTGCCAATGTCCGCAGAGATATCATGCGAAACAACAGACTCTCAAAGGCAGAAATAGATAAGATAAAATTAGATATAAGGCAAAATACTATGACCCATCACTCAAACTCTGTTGAGATGAATGTTGAAATAAAGAATGCGACAGAGGATGAGGTGGACGCTAAAGCGAATGAAATACGAAATCATCTCCCAGGAAATGAAACCGAAGATTCTGCCTTAGACACAACCTCTAGTTCTCCAGAAATTGTCACTGAAGATGACTCCAGGTACATTAATTTAGAATTCCTTGAAAACCACGAAGCTGAAATCACCGAAGCGAAAAATGACGTCATCCAAGTACTCAGCAGAGTAACTTTCATACAATTGTCAGACAGAGACCAGCTCCCGAAAATCCATATGACAAATCCCAACAAGCACATCGTGAAAATATACAATGCTGCACTGGAAACACTGTTAACAGATAAACCACCGGGAAACATAACAGAAGTTAACAACGTCATATACGCAACAGCTCTAGCAGCGACTCGGAAGCTTGGTGTCAAGACAATAAATAGAATTAACAGACACAGAGAACCAGCTTGGAAAACCAAACTGATACGAGAAATAGAACAAATCAGATGTGAGCTGTCTATATTAGATGAGCTCACCAGAAACCCTAATATTTCCACACGTAAATCCAAAAAGATCAAACGGAAATATAGCATTAAATCCCTAATTGATATTCCATCGATCAAGGAAATGCTGAAACAGAAACTTCAGCTAAAAGCACAGAGAACAAGACGATACGAGAAACGTTGTAGATTCTATCGCCAAAATAAAACATTCCGAACAGATCTTAAGAAATTTTACAGGGAAATTGGAAAAACGCCTATACATGTCGAAACGCCACCATCGATTGATAATGTACAGACATTTTGGGAAAATATCTGGAGCAAACCAAAGGAATGTAACCCAAATGCAGAATGGATACGGCATGAAGAAGAACGACTGCTGGATACACCTCTGCAAGAATGGGTAAATATATCCACAGATGATGTTAGGCAAGCACTAACGAAATCCCCAAAATGGAAATCCCCAGGAAATGACAAGTTGCCCAATTTCTGGCTGTATCATCTCTCATCTACCCATGGCATACTTGCAAAAACATTATCAACGCTTGTAAATAATCCCAATAAAATCCCGGAATGGGTTACTGAAGGTATTACATACCTCATACCAAAAACAACTGAAACAGACGACCCGAAAAATTATAGACCGATAACATGTCTTTCCACAACGTATAAGTTGATCACGTCTGTACTGACGAACCGTACTTACTCCTTCTTCGAAACAAACAGCATTCTCCCGCTGGAACAGAAGGGATGCAGTAGAGGTTCATATGGCTGCAAAGATCAACTTCTGATAAATAAAATGATCCTGGAAAATTGCAGGAGACGACGCAGAAATCTCAGTGCAGCGTGGATTGATTATCGTAAAGCCTTTGATAGTGTTCCACATTCTTGGATCCTTAAGGCTTTGGAAATGTACAAAGTCTCCCCTGTGGTATTAAACTTTCTTAAGCACAGCATGGGGATGTGGAACACAAAACTATACCTTAGGCACACCGGGGGCACTGCTATATCCAACCGTCTGAATATCCGACGTGGAATTTTTCAAGGAGACTCTCTGTCACCTCTTCTGTTTTGTTTATCCTTAACCCCTCTTACACATGAACTGAACAACAGTAGCTATGGTTACAAAATAAATAAGAAAATTTTCAATCACCTACTATACATGGATGATCTCAAACTCTTTGCCAAAGACGACAATGAGTTGAAAGGCCTCCTCAATATTGTTAAATACTTTAGTGACGACATAGGTATGGACTTCGGATTAGATAAATGTGCAAAAGTAACATTCAAGAAAGGTAGAATTACAGAAACACCCTCAATAGATTTAGATTTTGTCATAAAGATTAGGGAATTGGAGCATGAAGAAGCTTATAAGTACCTAGGAATTAGCGAAGGAGATGGCATACAACACACCCAAATGAAAGAAAAAATAAGAAAAGAGTACTACAGGCGTGTACGTCTGATACTAAATACTGAACTAAACTCAAAAAATAGAATATCAGCTATAAACACATTGGCTGTCCCAGTGGTGCATTGCAGCTTTAATGTCCTTAACTGGACCATAGCTGAAATTAAGCGAATGGACGCCAAAACGAGAAAGCTTCTCACTTGCTATCGCATGCATCATCCCAAAGCTGATGTTGATCGTCTGTATGTGCCCAGATCCGAAGGAGGCAGATGATTAGTTCAACTAGAACTGTCCTACAAAACTACAACAATTGGCCTCCAAAAATACTTGGAAACTACAGAAGACTGGATGATGGTATGCGTCAAGGAACATGAAAGTAGTAAGCGTCTTTACTCCGTAATGAAAGAAGCCAACAAATTCAAACTGGAGCTTCAAATGGGCGTAGAGATGCAACTACAGCACAATACACCGGCTGAAACTGCAAAATACTTGAAAAAGACAGCAAAGACGAATGCAACCGACCAGATACAGAAGCGATGGCAAGATAAACCGCTTCATGGCCAATACTCTGCCCGTATCAACCAAGCTGATGTAGACAAAACCCGTACCCATCAGTGGCTACGCAGTGCAGGGTTGAAAGCGGAAACTGAAGGTTTTATCCTTGCTGCGCAGGACCAATGCTTGCTAACTAGGAATTATCAAGCACATATACTAAAATATTGTGTCAGCCCCAAATGCAGATTCTGTGATAAATATCCAGAAACGATTGATCATCTTGTATCAGGTTGCACGATGTTGGCACCCACTGAATATAAAACCCGACATGACAGAGTGGGCCAATATCTGCACTGGAAAATCTGCAACTTCTACGGGAAGGAAACTGAAAGAAACTGGTACCAACACCACCCAGACCCAGTTACGGAGATAGGACCTGTTACAATTCTATGGGACTACACAATCCACACTGACAGAACAATCAAGGCCAACCGACCAGATATTGTTATTAAAGACCACAAACAAAAACGGTGCATCCTTATTGATATGGCAGTCCCTGCTGACTGCAATGTATCTTTGAAGATATTCAAAAAGCTGTCAAAATACAAGGACCTTGAAATAGAGGTCTCGAAAATGTGGCATATGGGAACATCAACAATCCCTGTTGTAGTTGGAGCCCTAGGACTGGTTGGAAAAGATTGCAGTAGACTAATTGCAGGGATTCCTGGAAGCCCATGCCTCAAGGAGATACAAAAAATTGTTCTGACAAGTACAGCCCACACTTTACGAAGGGCTCTATCTATGTAACTTTTTTTTTTTTTTTTTTTTTTTTTTGTCAGTGAAAAGTGTCATGATGCCATTTCTAACCTTAGGTCCCTGGGTGGGACCCGGAAAGAAATGTGTAAACGCCAGAAAGCAAAGAATAATAATAATAATAATAATAATAATAATAATAATAATAATAATAATAATAATAATAATAATAAAATACACCGACTGAAGCTGCAAAATACATAGAAAAGAAAGCAAAGACAAATGCAATCGACCAGATACAGAAACAATGGCAAGATAAACCGCTTCATGGCCAATACTCTGCCGGTACCAAAGAAGCTGATGTAGACAAACCCCTCGTACCCATCAGTGGCTACGTAGTGGAGGGTTAAAAGCTGAAACGGAATGTTTTATCCTTGCTGCACAGGATCAGTGCTTGTTAACCAGAAATTATCAAGCACATGTACTAAAATATTGTGTTGTCCCAAAATGCAGGTTCTGTGATGATTACCCAGAAACAATTGATCATCTTGTATCAGGTTGCATGGTGTTGGCATCCACTGAATATAAGACCCAACATGACAGAGTTGACCAATATCTGGACTGGAAAATCTGTAACTTCTACGGGAAGGAAACTGAAAGAAATTGGTATGAACACCACCCAGACCCGGTTATGGAGATAGGACCTGTTAACATTCTATGGGACTTCACTATACACACAGACAGAACAATCAAAGCTAACCGCCCAGATATTGTTGTTAGAGACTGCAAACAAAAAGTGCCTCCTTATTGATATGGCAGTCCCTGCAGACTGCAGTGTATCTTTGAAGAACTTCAAAAAGCTGTCAAAATACAAGGACCTTGAAATCGAAATCTCAAAAATGTGGCACATGGCAACATCAAGAATCTCTGATGTAGTTGGAGCCCTCGGATTGGTTAGAAAAGATTCCAGAGACTAATTGAAGGGATTCCTGAAAGCCCATGCCTTAAAAAAAAATAATTGTTCTCACGAGTACAGCCCACACCTTACGAAGGGCTTTATCTATGTAAAATATTTTTTTTTGTCAGTGGAAAATGTCATGATGCCATTTCTAACCCGGAAAGAAATGTGTACACACCAGAAATCAAAGGAAATAATAATAATAATAATAATAATAATAATAATAATAATAATAATAATAATAATGATAATAATATTAATAATAATGATGATGATGATGATGATGATGATGATGATGATGATAATAATAATAATAATAATAATTGCGCATGTTCCTCCCTTCATTACTACCTTGGTTTGCGCAATCGTTACGTCCTGCCACTACCTCATAAATAATGATAGAAGACAAGATACAAAACAATGACGTTACTTAGTTTCAGTGAAAGAAAGAAAGAAAGAAAGAAAGAAAGAAGGAAGGATAGAAAGAAAGAAGGAAAGTAAGAAGGAAAGAAAGACAGACAGCCAGAAGGGTAGAAGTGTTTAATGTCTCCTGCTAATACTTCATACATAATAGACTATGCCATTTTGATTGGGTCGAAAGATAAAATACATAAAAAAGACGCTAATGGATTTCAGTGAATAAATGAGAGAAAGAAGGGAAGATAGAAATACTTAAAATCTGTTTCAGTGAAATGGAAAAAATTGTCAATTTCAAACCTTTTCATTTGTACCCCCTTACTTCTTGAAATAACGGCCAGCATTCGTATTTATGATTGTTATTGCAATACTTTGTTAAATTGTTCAATTCAAATATTTAACGATGCGATAGAGGGATATTGCCGTAGAAATCGCCATGAGATTATTCAATCATTAACTGAAGAATTAAGATCCATCTGAAATTTCAAATAGGAAAACCGTGAAATTTTCACAGGTTTAAACTAGTAATAACAATACGTATAGATAAGAAACTTGAGAACAACAATCTTGTTGGAAGGCAAAATAGATAAAGAAGGGTTAAATGTTGATCTATTGTTTCCTTTTGATTCAAGGATAAAGCAGAAAGAAGAAGAGAGAGTGACAAACTATGAGGTTTGAACTATTGAAGTTTGAATTCGCAAGGCTTTGAAAGATAAAGGCGGTCATAATCATACCAATTATTATTCGTGTATTTGATCTGGTGACTGACAAAATAGAGACATGAATAAAGAAAATTGGCACTGATTGCCCAGTGGAACTGTTGCAGAATAGAAATCTCTTAGAAACGGCAAGAATAAACCGAAAAGTCAGAGGAAAATTGCATCATGCCTAAGGTTGCCGGTTTTGTGACCCGCTATGCATGCATTAATTATCAGATATTAATATTTTATCTGAGGTGATACTGAAATAATAATAATAATAATAATAATAATAATAATAATAATAATATTCCTGGTATACCCATATCAGACTGGCTATCATTATGATTATTTGAGCTTTCTTTATTTGTGAACCAGCATTACTTTGTTAGCGTGCTATACATTCAAATAATAATAATAATAATAATAATAATAATAATAATAATAATAATAATAATAATAATAATAATAATTATTATTATTATTATTTCTATTATAATTCTGTGTCTCCCTTTCTACGTTAGTTAGTTCCTTAGTTCGCTCGACCGATACGCCGTGCTAATACTTCATAAATAATGGAATGTTCCGCTTTGACCCTGTGAAAGCACTGAACTGACATATCAGATACGCTACTTGGTTTCAATGAGAAAATGAAAGAAGAGAAGATATTGGGTTGGTGCAAAAATAATGACGTAATAATGTCGTTTTTTGACGTATTTTTTAACGTTAAAAAACGACATTATTACGTCATTATTTTTTGCACCAACCTAATAGAAGCGTTTAACGCCTGTTTAAGCGAAATGGAGAAAGTTGTCAATTTCAAATCTTTTTATTTGAACACACTTATTAATAATAATGTTTGCAAGAAAGGTATTCGGTTAATAATAATAATAATAATAATAATAATAATAATAATAATAATAATAATAATCTGTTGCTACATCAGGCATGGCTCTTATGGTTTCTGATCTTAATTGATTGGAGGTGTTAACAGATACATGGTTTGCTTTGCTGAAATAAGATAGTCTCCAGTAAAAATCATGTTCACTACCACAGATTTGCATGTCAGTTGCCTGACCTTAACCATTTTGGCACGTCTCGTCGAGGTTGAAGCACTGTGTATCTTTGTTTATAAGCAGGAGTAGTGAGAGAGGGTCATGGCTGGGTGTCGAGATGATTGCTATTTTTAAGTTTGAGGGATGAAATTTGGAAATTTGGGAGTCATACCAAGATACTTGGGAAACACCCTCGAACTAAGGGGTCTCGGTTTCCCAATCTGATGGTATTTCTAACTGGGCCCCACCAGCAAAATTCATGCACATTTGGCTGTGATGCATATGTTTCTTTTATTCTTGTCAAACAGGGTGTCAGGATAAGGGTATATTGGATTTCGTATATTTGTACTCTAATGTCACTTTGTTGGCATATTGCTCTCTCGTCAAATAATGATGATGATGGCGATGATTTAATCCAATATACGAAATAACTTTCTCTTATATAGGAATAAAGTGTCGCTGCCGACAACTGAGTTCGAACATAGATCGCCAGTGAACAAACACAGGTGATCCCATTTTTGAATTAAGTAAACCACGTGATCATACAGGAAACGAATATATGGGAGGTAGCGTGTGTCTAATTGATCGCATTTTTAGTCTATCCTCCATTACTATACGGACCGCTATTCTCTACTCTATTCACTATCAGTCAGTTATGTGCGATACGTGATACACGCGTAGGCGATCATGTATCTTTCGACATGATTTTTTCCCGCAGTAGGTTCCCATTTCTTTCTCTCAGAAAGAAATGAGACCAGTTGCCATCCCGGTCTGTCCAGCTATTTACCTATAGAAGAAGAAGATTCATACAAAGGCTAATGTAATGGATTCGAGTGAAATTCGAACTCGGATCCCCGATTCCTCAATCCGAGCCGCTATCCATTACTCCACCTCCAATTAACTATACTATTTCTCTATTCGGATTGCTATTCGGTGGTTACTATTCGAGCGAGTGCTATCGAGCAAGTAGTATTAGTGCGAGTGATATTCGAAGGCGTCTGACACCAGTATTGTTCAACGGCGTTACTATAGTTGTATCTGCGATTACAAAGTCTCTACTACAACGAGCATTACGAAAGTGTCAACCAGTATTCGTTGAATTCACAAAAGTGGCATCGAGTGTTCGTTGACATCACAAAACTTTGTAAAATAACTTTACCTTACGTTGCAGGTAAATGATTAAATCAAACAAGAAACTAAAATAAAAAAAAGAAGAAAATAATAATTATTTAATAAGAAAAGAAATTGAAGCAAGTAGAAATCAATGTAAAATCCGGAACTGTTTAAGCAACAGCATTGCTGAAAACAGCTGGAATACCTGCTCTACGCAAAGCAAATTTATGCTTAATATAAATATTATTTTAATAGTGTATTACTCTCCACCTGAGCTGGGAGGCAAATGATTCATTTGCGTTAGTTGTAGAGAACGTCCTTGGGTCACATAGATCTGAAAACTATTCAGACTTAATGAATAACCTGCTTATAGGTTACCAGATTCTCTTAAATGCACATTTTGCATTCATGCTTTAATTTTTTTCGCCATCGAATCTAGACGTCGAAAGCGATATGCATACTGCTAGGTTCTATTAGAATACATCTAAGATGGAATCGCGGTATCAAGTCTGGTACAATGCAAATATGATGAGTAATTGTTGCTGGTTCCGACTTTGAAAGACAAGCTCAACGAACAAGCACATGATTAAGTGTCTCGATTCTTCTTGAAAATATTAGAAATAAAGTGAATATTTTATATTCATTCAGTTATTTCCTTTCGTTATTCGAATTATTCTTGAACATAAATATACAATTTACTAATATTTGGACATAAATAGTCTATAGACGAGGGTGGCTGAAAAGTTAATAGGCTGATTATTAATGATTTTATGCTAGAGCTATGAAATCTTGAATGAATTATTTTCAGCTCTTCTTATTAACAACTTCATTATTATCCCAAGGTAAACTGACATCTTATTGTTCATCCTCTTGGTAAGAAAAGTTATCAAGAGTAAATACGATATCATAATCATTACGATACTCGTCCCAGTTAAGTGGTTTTTCATGTTGAGGAACTGACGAAAGTCAATTCAGGAGAATATGGAAGAAAAGCCACAGACACGCACACCAGCCATTGGAACCAGATTTTGTGTTGGGACATTATCCCGAGGAAACAAAACCCTTGTCTTAATTTTCTTGGGCGTTTAGTCTCGATAGCCTTTCGTAACTGCCTCACTATGTTGGCATAATTCTCCCCATTAATTGTGTGGCCATTTTGAAATAGTCAATAAACATTGTCTTTTGCGTCACACAAAAAAAAACAAAAAAACAAACAAAACAACAAAAATCCTTCGTTCACTTTGAAGAATATTCCCATCTCTCTCACAGGATATGTTAATCGCATTGGCTGTTTGATTTATAGCCAATCGCATGTCGCCTATCACAATGTGGTGAACACGATCAATATTTACCTCGGTGGTGGGAGTCGCAGGACGTCCAGACCTTGTGTCATTTTCAAGACTCTGTCTTCTCTTAATTGCAGCTGACCACTTTTGCACCACTGATAAAACTGGGACGTCATCCGTTAATGTAGCAACCATGTCAGCATGAATATTCTTGGTGGCTAAACCCTTTTTTACAGGTAACTGATAACAGCACGATGCCATATTTTTGTCCATTTTCAAGAAGAGTCGCTACATGTTACATTTGAAGTCTTCTTTAAACAGTAAGATGTTAGTTTATCTGGAAATAAACAATGCATTTATTAATAAGAAAGTTGAGATTAATACATGCAAGATTTCAGTGCTCTTGAGCCACTCCTTCATAGTCAGCCTGTGAATTTTTCATCCCCCATTCGTACGATATGGGACAATTTAATTTCCGAAATGACTGCAGCATATCGCTGGGTTAATGAGCTAGTCAAACCTTTGTACCTGAGCACGCTCAAAATATTCCAATTTTTTTTAGATACAGATCTGATTGGCCATTCACCGCTGAGTAGTAGAGGAAGTTGCACGTTTTCGGGTAATACGGTTGGCAGAAAATGAGGGAAAACTATATGCAGTAGCCAATTAACTCTTTGATCTCCAACCACCGCTTTACCGGTGGTAGAGAAAAATGACGTAATGTCCATCCACCGGTTGAACAGTGGTAGAGAAAAATGACTTAGCGCTCAGCCATCGGTTGAACGGTGGGTAAACATTTGTTACTACTTTTATATCTACTGTGAAACATTACATATCAATTATTTGCAAAACTCGAGTTAGGAGCTCAGGCAGAAGAGTAACAGTTGTTTAGGAACACAGGACTCAAAGGGTTAACTTCAAGTTTTGTGTGAAGATGGGTAAAAGTGCTAGTGTAACGATATGCCTATTAAAATCCTATATAGTGAACACATTATCAGAGAAATGGAGTGCTTTTGAATAGCACAGGCGGTTCAAGGAAGGGCAAGAAGATGTGCACGCTGATTAAAGAATTGAGCAGGCAAATATACAAAGAACAGGGACGAATGGGGACTGAGTGCGAACCTTGGGGCGTTCTGGTCGAAGATTAAGTGTGCATGTGATAGCAGAAGAACTGAATATGAACAGAGAATCAATGTGTTCAGATTCTAACAAAGCATTTGCACATCTCAAAGATGGCGTCTTGAATGACGAGCAAAAACAACATCGAATTCCCGTATCATCTGATCTTTTATATAATGCAGAGATCTTTGACCGTGTCATTACCTATAATAAAACGTTCCGTTTACAAAATTACTTTCGGATATCGTCGATAGCCAGCAATAAGTGACCATATTACTAATAAGTATTCAAGAAAACAATTTCCAAGAATGTTTCCATCAATGACACCATCGTTTCTCAAAGAGTATAGGTTCTCAGAGGAAGCAGTTTAAAGGTGACAGCAGCCAATAAGTGACCAGATAGGTAATGTTTGGTTTCGCAGTGGTATTTCCTGAATTAAATCGTTATCGTTCGCACAGAACAAATATAATATTAAGATGACCTTTACCTTGGTCATAAATATATTATTTCCCGATAGTGGGGTGGGGGGTATTAGAATACGCCGACTCTATCCACTGTAGCTAGATAACCACGAGCAAAGGGCCCACCTACTAAATAAATGTTTACAGACTCAGTTATAAAAGAACAATGGTTACTTATTCCAGAATCAAGTAAAAGCTGATAGGATTAAATCCAATTAAAAAGAAAGAGTGATACTGACATTAAATACCCCAATAATTGTTATGTTTTAAAAGAAACAACCAACCCAACATAAATAGTCTATACTTATGTCTTGAAACACTGAAGTGTGAGAGTAATTTTGAATATTTGATTGCTTCGAGTAAAGAATCCTTGTTTGTATCGTAGATAAAAATACTTTTTTGTTTGCTGACTTCAATGAAATCCGCATTTGGAGCTGTCGTGAAGACTTTTACAAAAATCAATGAAAATTAGAAATCCTTTACTGAATGGAAATAATTCAAGTGACAGAAGTCGGTAAAAGACTATGTAGAGAATAATTGTCCGAAAAAGAAAAAAATGCACCAACACACCTTAGTTTTTCACGGCAGTAGCAGCCTACATGGCGGATTAAAGAATACATTTTTTAAACCCGCTCATGACGGTGGACATTGAAAGTGCAATAACGTCGCATAATAATATGGGAGTCAAATAAAGGAATAACGCTATAGAAGTATCTAGAAAATATGTAATGTTTATGACGAATGTGTCCTAATAGATCGGCAAATATAAAATCATTTTGAAAAGTTTAATTCTGGAGAAACATCATTGGATTATGTAACCAGAGAGGGGCGTTCATCGGACTTTTGATCTTGAAGCTGTAAAGTAATTAGTTGAAAACAATTCAACGAAAAGTATTCCGAAATTAGCGAAGATGCTAAATACATCCCAATCTACCAGATACCGACAAGTATAAAAGATCGGCAAAATTAATAAGTGAGGTGTTTAGGTGCCACACGCTCTTAACTAAAAGAACAAAACGGAAAGTTGATGCACAAAAAAACGGAAATCATTTATGACTCATGTTAAAAAGCAAGTTGCGATTGCTTGAGATTCAGTGTGATCTCGCGAATACTACTGCTAACGCACGCACGCACACACACACACACACACACACACACACACACATATATATATATATATATATATATATATATATATATATATATATATACATAAAATTACACATATGTATGTGTGTGTGTGTGTGTGTATAATTTTAAATTTCCCAGAAATAATTCTGAAAACAAGAAAAATTTGTTTAAAATGACAACTGGAAAAAATTGTTAGTTTTTGCCGATGCGTTTCGTCTTCCGACTTTATCAAGGCAAGCAATGAAAGCAAACTGTAGCCATAGTTACATCAAATCCAAAATTTAAAGAAAGAAATGTTCCTGCGTCTCTCTCACTCTCTCTCTTTCTTTCTCTCTCTCTCTCTCTCTCTCTATATATATATATATATATATATATATATATATATATATATATAGTACCAGTGATGAAAGCTCAGATCCAGATCCAGGGCCTTGTCACAACTTGGAGGAAGCTCTCTCTGACAGATTGACCATGTCTTCTGAGGTGTAGCCGTAGTCATCGCGTTTACTCAATTGCTAGTTAGTGAGGCTATTTAATCCGTAGTTAGAGGTTTTGAATTCAGAATTGTTCTTCTCCTAGCCCGGTTGCCACCCAAGGCTATAGGACACAGTTTGTCCTGATATTTGCCCATAGGTGGGAGAGCAGAGATGGATTAATAACTTTCCCAAAGGTATTTGCCTGTAAGTGAACCCAACTGGTATTCAAACTCGGCTCTCATAGTCACACACACACACACACACACACACACACACACACACACACACACACACACACACACACACGCACGCATACGCACGCACGCACACACAAATATATATTCAAACATATATTATTAAATATAACAGACAACGAATGTCTATTATGTTTTATCATGAGCTGTTCCAAGCATCGTATAATAGCTTTAGTTTCAAGAGAAAATAAAGACGAAAACTGTCACAAATTTAGATATTTCTTTATTATATTGCTCGACGATCTAAACTTTCGACTCACATGAGCCATCTTCAGAGTGGTTATATGGACATTGGGAAATGAAAATAAAAGAAATTTAAACAGCTCTAGCACATTTCTCTCATCCTTTAACATCAATACACGGAAGGTTATTCGTTAGTATGAACGGATCTTGTTAAAAAATTGGCACACATAATGTCTGTAATTTATTCAATCAAGAGCCGTCGATAGATGCGCTAACCGAAGTCACAATTCATCGAGGGCTTGAGTGTGCTGGCCTTTTTCAAATTGTTGATCACGTTAGGTCACACGCTCCTTCCCCAAAACTGTAACTAAGGTCAGCTCAGAGGCAATATAAACTACAGGTGAACTCCGCGTGTGTTGAATAAACACAAATACGCCTGAGAAAGCAATAGGCCCTAGTAGACGGGTATTCTCGAATACGAGTGGCCAGCTATACACACACACACACACACACACACACACACACACACACACACACACACACACACAAACACACACACACACACATATATATATATATATATATATATATATATATGAATAAAGACAAAAGAAACATTTATATCAGCTGACGTTGTGGGACTTTATCAAAGCTAATGTAAATAATATTATTTATTTTGTAACAAATATTTATATACAAGAGCAAAAGCGTTATTGGTTTTTTAAAAAATTTAAAGTTACGAACGCTAATAAATATTCCTCAGGTCAGGTGAAAAGTCAAGCAAACTATGGAGGACGCAACGTGACACAATTGAATATCTAATAAACGAAAGTGAGTGAGTGAGGTTTTTGAAATTTTCTTTTAAATGAAAATTAGTATATATATATATATATATATATATATATATATATATATATATATATATATATTCTTTGAGTTATTTACTTTATCGTGAAAAGACTTGAGTGTCCCTATGATTCCGAGGGCGGTGTCGGAAGCATTGATATCGTGTAGAGCCACTGGTAGTTGTATGATTCGATCATGGGAACCCAGGGATAGACTAATTAGAACACCCCCCTCCAAAAAAAAAAAAAAAACCCAAAAAAAACGCAATAATAGATGAAGCCACCTCGAGCAGTGGCTGTTAAGGTGGATAAAGTTCAAGTGGCCCCGGTTTCTTTGTCACTCGAATCAATTGGTTGATTTGGGGGGCATCGTCAGTTTCTGGGGGTGCAACATCAAATACTGGGTCATTAAATACACGCACTGGCGTCTTCGTACGGGCGTGGAACAATACCATCAGCACCAAGATTGCAATGTAGCTGTGCCCCACCTCCCGCGCGCGCGCACACACACATACACAAACACACACATACGTACACTAAGAAGGGCGTTCACACATAGATAAACTAATATATGTATGTTTGAAAATAACATTAAAAAGGCTTTTGGCAAGAAAACTTGCTATTCCGGCTTCAGTTATGAAAACATGATTTAATTTCCGTTTGTTTGAAATGCTCACTTGGTGGCGTTCGTGTCGAGTTTTCCCGCTTATAAATATTGCTTTATTGCTAATACCGTCCTTATTGAACTAACGCACTATGCTTTCGTCGTACGCTTTCTCTGACGCCACCCACACTTCAATCTGCTGCGCAGAAAGGTTGTTTGAGGAGATGTTCTCGACCCGAGCAAATAGCCTGTCCGATTAAACTACCCCAGGCAGTCGGCTTTGGAACACGAGCGTTCCCAGTTGTCATTTCGTAACTTTCCTTTTGTCTTTTTTTATTTCATATCGCTCGTCGGGCAAACCAGGCGAATTCGAGCAGGGAAATAAGATGGCGTTCAACACAGAATTGAAGTTTTGAACAAGATTGCCTAATGTCACATTGTATATTGGTGGACGATATTTGGTAGGAAACAGCGCAGTAAATAAGTTCTGCTTGTTCAACAAAGTACATGCATGTGTGCAGTACACACAGAGATCTCCAAGCACACACATATATATATATATATATATATATATATATATATATGCTCATATATATATTGTATATATATGTAAGTATGTATATATATGCCTATATATATGCTTAGATATATATATACGCATATATATATATTAGATATATATGCTTAGATATATTCTATAAGTAGGCATATATATATATATAATATATATATATGTATATGGATATATATATATATATATATATATATATATATATATATATATATATATATATATATATATATATATATATATAGTGGTTATGTGGATATGAATTTGTGACCCTGGGTTTCACGGTTTTGCAATAATCAGAAAACTCTTATCCACACAACT
Organism: Acanthosepion lycidas; assembly: GCA_963932145.1. NCBI lineage: Eukaryota > Metazoa > Mollusca > Cephalopoda > Sepiida > Sepiidae > Acanthosepion > Acanthosepion lycidas. Next base: position 44,263,251 of record OZ010588.1, on the reverse strand, counting down.
TAATATGTGAGCTCTATCACTGATATTCAGCGCTTTCCACTAAGTACTATATATATATACATGTATATATATATATATATATATATATATATATATATATATATATATATATATATATATATATATATATATAAGCCTATATATATATGTATATATATATATATATATATGATTTAATTATATATATATATATATATATATATATATATATATATATATATATATATATGTCCCGAAAAGGGATATATTTATTCGAAGTAGCAAAGTGGTTTTGGACTACTTTAACCGGCAAGAACAATCTAGCAGGTAACCGTAATGGACTGGTCATCGTCGTAGTGGTAGGCAATAGGCGTAGCCAATAGGCGTAGCCAATAGGCGTCGCTAATAGGCATCCCCCTGTACCTCCACATTAGTCTGTATTTATGGCTGACGCCAGCCAATAATATTACTGTGAGGGGCAACCCAGGTGTATGCATATTCATTACATCATATATATATATATATATATATATATATATATATATATATATATATATATACATACACTCACGATAGAGTTCAAAAGCATCTCGAGTTCTTTTCGGTGATAAATTATTTTCCACCCCAGGCGAGATGTGGCAAGCCTCTCGCTGCTTTTTCGCTACTTTCATGTAAATGCTCCGACGCACTACATTCCTTGGTTGCCACGGGTTTATTCTTCGCGCCTAGGGCCCGCCATGCCATTTACATTGTTGTAAACCACCCTCATTCTCTCCGTATTCCGTTGATTGTTCCACTCAAACAGATTGCTTCCTGCGAAGCACTGCTCTGTCGAACCGACTTACAAGAGGATGTTTCCCCGATCCCTATAATTTGAATCTGTTCAAATCTAGTGGTAACCATTATCTTTCCAGCTTATCTGTATAAACTGCCTTTTAATGTAAGCATTTTTGGACATGGCAAAAAAAAGTTCAATTATCAAGATTGTCTGTGTAGGGCAAAAACGATCTGGACGATCACCAGTGTCGGAAGTGATGGTCGAGCGTATTGAGGAAATATTTTCGAGAATCATTAGAAAATCCGAAAAAGAGAAAGCCTGGAAACCCAGATTCCTCGCATTACAGTTTGGCGCGTCGCATGGAAACACTTGTGAATGGCACCCTGAAGCTCGTGCACGCATTAAAGACAGCTGACAAACAAAAGCGCATATTGAAAACTTGTGATATCGTTCATGAAATCCACATACCTGACGAATATATCTTGCTTTGCTCAACAATAAGCCTGCTTAGTCTCCTTTGCCTTACTTAGGTGAAAGGCAACCAGGAATTTAAAACCAGCGACACGCATAGCCATTGAAAAAGATTATGGAGTTCGCAATTAGGAGGTATGAGCTGTTGTGGTTACTGTGATCTCGACTGAGGTTGATAAAAATGCGTATTAATTTTTGTCTATTTTTTATCACTTCATTTGAGAATAAATTCTCATATGGACGTCAATTTTCTTTCCGATATACACGTAGGAAAAATACAGACCCGAACCCATTCATAAACAGTTAAATAAGGTCACGTGTTCCATCAAGAAAGCCCAAAATGCGCGAACCAGTAACGCGCCATCATGTGTTTGTCACTGTTCAGAATTTAATTCTTTTCTTTTAACGGAAAGGATAGCTTTGTGTTCATTCAACTGTTAGCAACGCTAAAAGTTTCGTTTGCAAAATATTTCCGTTCTGAGTATTTTCTCAGAAAATTTTCGACGAGATTTTGAACTGCTTTTATGTTGTTTTTTTCTTCTTATTTTCAGCGTTCCATAAAAAGAATTCTTTTCTTTAAAAATTTATTTCATTAATTTTTCTGCGTTGGCGAGCAAATTGCAGTCTCTTCGTATTTTAAGAATGAATTCTGTAAATATCACTATTTCTTTAATTATTTGTATTTGAGAAAATTATGAAGACACGAAAGAAATTGTTAAATTATTATTTATTTTTTTTTAATTGATTTGTGCTTCCTCCTCTTTCTCTCTCTCACGCACTCTCTCAACATTTTTTCTCTCTTTTCCACACACACACACAAACATATATACTTAGTAGTCACGGGTATCAACACTGCATGGTGACTATCAGGTGATGTTCAGGATAACTTCTGAAGTCGTCTTTTAAGAAATATCTGTCGATCTTATTGTGACTTCAAAATCTTAAACTTCTGTGTAGACCAAAGTACCACGCCTTTGCTCCGTCCTTACTACGCTAGACGTTTTTGGAACAAGTAGGTTTTTACACACCCAAGCAGTTTTGAATCCAGAGTTGTCCTTTTCCAAGTCTACCTTCCTGGGGGAAGAAGAGATCAATGCATACATTTTGCATTCGTATTTGAGGCGGAAGTGAACGCAAGAACTTACGCGGAATTCAAACTCGATTCGCCAATTTTTCATTCCAAAGCGCTAACAGTTATATATATATATATATATATATATATATATATATATATATATATATATATATATATATATATATATATATATATAGTCTTAAGGTGTGCTATATATATGGGATAAAGTGCTCAAAATCAGAGATAGAGTGTCTGTAAATGTGAACATTGAAGTCAACACTTAGAGGCGACAGTCTGTTTCATGCTAGACGCAATAGTCAGGCCACCAATGACGATTGCGTCTAGTATGAAACAGATTGTCGCCTTTAAGTGTTGACTTCAATGTTCACTATATATATATATATATATATATATATATATATATATATATATATATATATATATATATATATATGTATAGGAAGAAGTCGAAAATACAATTGGGGTCTTTAATAATATTTATTTAAAGTAACTACCGGATTCACAGCGCTACGATTTCCATAATTAGAGCATCTTGGGTTGATTGGCGGAGGTAAAATATCACCTAATGACCAATATCGACCTGACGACTGTGCGCAAAATTCACGTCTTGATTGGTCGTGTGTACGCCGGATGATTGTATAAAAATATAAATACACTGCCATTAAGGTGTTGAGTACTTTTTCCGGTGTACCATTCACGCATGCTCGTTCGGGAGTTGGCTTTCTTTGTGTTTATGTATCAATATATATATAGGTATGGGTATGACAAGTCGTGCTATCAACGTTCTATATTATGTATATTCACTATAATATATATATATATATATATATATATATATATATATATATATATATATATAAATTCATGATTCATATATATATATATATATATATATATATATATATAAATAAATTCATGATTCATGAATTTATAAATTATATTTACACCTTTTAATTGAATATATATATATATATATATATATATATATATATATATATATATATATATATATATATATATATATATATATATATATATACCCAAGTATAGGATTGGTGTGTACGGAATAAATTTCAATAACCAAAAAATATTTATTTAGAGATTTATTGCAAATTAATACAATTATGGCACAAGGCCGAAAAAGGGGGAATGTGTTGAGGCTGATCTTCACTAATTATTTTCTACCTAGCTAATCGGATTCACGACCCATTAACACGTTATAATTTCCTCATTCAACATAAAAAAACTCATCCGTCGTCAATCAATCCTCCATACACCATAATACCACATCCTCTCGTGGGTGGGGATCTAAAAAACATTCCAATGAGATGATAAATATTATTTACTTACAATATATATATATATATATATATATAAATCGGATACCAAATTTGATATTAACTCAGCAATTATAAATATGTCCGAAAAGAAACCAAAATAAACTTACACATGTATCTATCTAACTAGCTATCTATATACTGAGATATATTTTTGTTATACATTTTCCTTTAAATAAATATTCCTACTTAGTAGATTTACTGTCAGTGAGGCTATCTATCTATCTATCTATCTTTTTCTTTTTCATCATTTGAAACATATTACCTAATTATCTTTCTATCTATCCTTTTCTTTTTCATCATTTGAAACATTATCTATCTATCTATCTATCTATCTATCTATCTATCTATCTATCTATCTATCTATCTTATAACAGACAGTGAGGCTAAGCGTTGTTACTTTGCAAAACATTAAGAAGACCGAAGAATGTATTGACCGAAACACTATCACGAAAACAGCTGCTATGGAAAAATTAGTTTGAATAATTTATAAAGTGAGTTTTAATAACTGATGTGAGATTGTCAGACAACAGACAGAATATTGAAGTAATTAACGAAAACAACAAAGAGGAGAATAACGGTTAGAATAATTTATGAAAACAAGGACAATATTTAATCTCAGATGTTAAGAAACGTCGATCATGGCTTTATTTATTGCCAAACATCTCCACTCGAGACGCCTTACGATAAGCGTTAGGTATGTTATACTCTTGTGTCGATATTGACATGATAACCATGGAGCCGATATTGGAGGCAAGTAGCGGTAATGCATTTGATTGAATCCGATCCAGGCGTGGCTCACAGAGGAGTGATTGAAAAAGACGTGTGAAAAGTAAATCAACCGGAAACATGACAAAGAAAGGGATTGCGATAATCGATTTTACAGCCATAGAATGAGAAATATCTAAAGAGGCAGAAATTTATTCAATCTGGGATGGATTTTAAGAAATGCATGAAAATCTCCGTCTGTATGTGGGCGGAGAGGTGGTGTGCGTGTGTGTGTTGGAGAGGGAGATAGACAGGTAGAGAGATAGAGAGATCATGTAGGGATATAATAATAAGGAAGAGGGGAAATGAGAGCGGGTAGGCTGAAAAGTTCTCGGTTCGACTAGTAATGCATTTCAATTTACCCTTAAATCTTCCTTCTTACTACCATGATCTATTCAATGTATGCCTAGCATTCGTTGATATGGTCTCATCTCTTCATTATGGTAGAACCATATCGCATTCAAGTCCGTTCTGTGATGAACCATGTACAACATTAAATGTCATATAGAAGATTAGATATATCGCACTTCAGCACTGTTTTCTAGACATTTTACGATTTCTTGATAATTTGCTGAGTTTCTAAAATGCCTCTTTCACTATTTCAATACACGTACGGGTTTCTGTATTATACATTCCACCGACTCTTATTATAATAGCCAGATAATTTTACCACCTGCTGGATTTGACGATACTGAACTCTTAACTTGGTCTGTCTAATTCTGCCGAATAAGTCTTTTATTTTCTTACAGTTAATGCTTACATTTCCCTCTGGTTCATTTCACTTGTTCATTGTCTTTCCTGCATTAGATGTCTTCTACAAACCCAATAGTATATTAAGTAGTGACAATGTGCTTATAAAAAAGCAAAGTCTGCTGAACTGCCACATTCTCTTCTCTTTATCTATCTATCTATCTATCTATCTATCTATCTATCTATCTATCTGTTTCTTTTCCATCATTTGAAACATTACCTAATTATCTATCAATCTGTTTCTTTTTCATTATTTCAAACATATTATCTATCTATCTATCTATCTATCTATCTATCTCTTTATTTTTCATCATTTGAAACATATATCTTTCTGTCTATCCTTTTCTTTTTCATCATTTGAAACATATCTATCTATCTATCTATCTATCTATCTATCTATCTATCTATCTCAGTCTTTTTGTTATCTATCTATCTATCTATCTATCTATCTATCTATCTTTTTCTTTTTCATTATTTGAAACATATTACCTAATTATCTTTCTATCCTTTTGTTTTTCATCATTTGAAACATATCTCTCTATCTATCTATCTACATACATTTTTGTAATAATTTCATCCCAAGCAAGGTGATAAAATCCACTAAGATGAAAGGGGTTACTGAGTGTGAAAGCAACAGAGAGGACAATGAAAGAACAGGATTCAAGGAGACAGAAGGTGGCGATTGACATAGCATTTAAATTTTTGAAGATCGTAGAAAACCGGAAGAGAGTTCCACAAGGAAGAAGAAACTATTAGCACAGAACTTACAATTACAAGTAGCAATTTTAAAAGTGAAACTATGCTTGATCTTGGTCTAGCATCTCACCTACAGTCACTTTCTCACAGACGTGCCGTTGCCTCCCTCTGTCTTTTTTTACAGGTACTTTCAAGGTAACTGCTCCGCGCGTTACTTTCGCTAGTCCCCAGACTGCATGAATTTAAACGTGCTACTAGGCTGGCATCTCAGTCCTACCCTTTCACTGTCGAAACGGCTAAATGTAGCCGTCTCTTCTACTCCAATAGCTTCATGTCTCGCACTTCCGGTCTGTGGAACGCCCTTCCTCTTACTTGCTTCTCTGACAGTTATAGTCTTCAAATATTCAAATGTAATGCAATCGACATCTCAAGATGCTTTGATCTATTCTCCGTCCTTCTCTTCATCCTTTCCTCTTTCACGCCTCTTTACTATTTCTCCCACTCTCTGTAACCCCCGCTTGTGGGTGAAAAGCTTTAAAAAAATGAAACCTAGCCGCCAATCTAGTACTGCACTTAAATTCGTGAAGTCAAAGTACCAAAAAGGAAAGCTCATCACAACAATTATCATGAAAATATTTATAGAAAAAGGAAAACAACGTTACGGCGGTGGGAATGTGACTGAAGTCAAGATGTGTGGTCAGGACCTATAACATTGCAGATTCTTCTTTGGATTTTGTCAAGAATATCTTGATATATAGAAGAAGCAACAAACCAGATGTGGTATCAATATTCGATATTCCGATGAATTGTAGACTTATAAATATACAAGATAGATTCCAGCGAGAAAAATTATCAAGCATTACATAGTAAACTAACTTTTCTAACAGCAAACTTAACAACAGATTCAATATAATCGTTTTATTTCATGTCAACGAAAATGTGAGACCAGGAAGGAATAATGAGTTGCTTTTATAGAGGTTATCATCAGCCATTCTGATGGAAGGCAAAAAGGTGATTTAAGATGAGAGTAGTTATGTTTTAAAGGCATGGAATTAACAAGCCATTTCTTGTCCCAGTTGAAAACTGATTAGAGGTCATCTTCGAAAGTAGCAGCCATTTTTACCTTGTTGGGACTATCGGACTTACAATTAAGATAGGAGTAAATAGTTGTGTCATCAGCAGATACATCGAGTTGGGAACTTAGTTGCAATGGAACAGTCGTTGATGAAAATATCTACATTAGACATTAAAACACGAAAAAATAACGAGAACAATAAAGAAAAAAATCTCGTTTAGGATTTCAGTCGTGAGATTTAGATATTTTTCGCATCGCTTTCACTCTTTCACTGTTGAAATTGTTAAATGTAGCCGTCTCTTCTACTCCAATAGCTTCATATCTCGCACCTCTCACCTGTGGAACTCCCTTCCCTATTCCTGTTTCCCTGAGAGCTATAATCTCCAACTATTCAAATGTAATGCCAATCGACATCTCCAGTTACCTAGATCTATCCACTATCCTTCTCCTCATCCTTTCCTCTATCATTCTTATCTGCTCTCGCTCCAAATCCTCTGTAACCCCTTGCGTGCTAGTGGCTTCCCGCCATGCTAGGGGTGAAATGCTTTAAAAAAAAAAAAAAAAAAAAAAATCAACTTTTTGCAACAAACGTGAGTAAACCTCGCAAATATTTCAAACTGAGCTTGATGGCAAGAAAGAAACGTGGTTGGTCAACAAAATATTTGAAAGTCGTGGACGGTTAATTAAGGCGACAGTGAAGGAACTGTCATTGTGGAGAAGCAGAACATTGCAGGTCTAAAAGCAGAGCGAAAGACATAGAGAGAGAGAGAGAAAGAGAGAGAGAAAGAGAGAGAGAAAGAGAGAGAGAGAAAGATAGAGAGAAAGAGAGAGAGAAAGAGAGAGGGAGAGAAAGAGAGAGAAAGGGAGAGAGAGAAAGAGAGAGAGAGAGAGAAAGAGACAGAGAAAGAGAGAGAGAGAAAGAGGGAGAGAGAAAGAGAGAGAGAAAGAAAGAGAAAGAGAGAGAGAAAGAGAGAGAAAGAGAGAGAGAAAGAGAGAGAGAGAAAGAGAAAGAGAGAGAGAAAGAGAGAGAAAGAGAGAGAAAGAGAGAGAAAGATGATGATGATGAAAGAGAGAGAGAAAGAGTGAGGGTAATAACGACGATAATAGTAAAATGTTGAGGAGAGAGGAGATTGAAAAGAGAGGGTATAAAAAGGAAGGGAAATAGTATGAGGCTAAGGAAAGAGAAGGAGGCTGAAGAGGGAAAGAAAAGAAAAAAAGAGATGAATATAATAAGCGCACTGAATTTGAAGAGAAAAAGAAAAGCTAAAGAAAATGGAAGTATAAACTGATTTATAATGGGCCAAAAATTGCTCTCTCATTTTAATGGTGAATATTCAGGAAATGTTGATCGTCTGCAGTAAATATTGACTCAAGATAACGCCTTATCTTCACAAATAGAATACAGAGAAACTTCTTTCCACTCATTTTATCCAAAAGATGTGGGGTCTGCGTTTGGTCATGAATAGCAATCGAATAAACACAAGTGGTAAAAGAAAAAAGACAAGAAAAACGAGACATGAGCATAAAAGAGACATTTAAAATGTCCGGAAGTTGTGGGAGAGTAAGTGAGAGTGACAGAGAAACAGAGAGATAGAAAGGGGAGAGATGAAGAGAGAGAGAGAGAGAGAGAGAGAGAGAGAGAGAGCGAGAGAGAGAGAGCAAGGGAATTGGGGCAATTGGAAGAAAAATGCTAAAATATAATGATTTTCTAAGCATAGCTAAGATGTGGCACAAGGCCGAACATATACAGGTAACACAGTGAAAATCGAATTCACTATTCAGTCGTAATTGATTTAGCAAGACAAGCTTACTAACCATTACTCTGCCTCGAGGCGCCCTAAAAAAAGGGCTAAAATATATGTGATAAGTGAAAATGAAGGAGAGAGTCGATTATATGTATCTATATGAATATAATGGTTTTTCAGTAAAAGGAGCAGCCCAACATACGAATAAAAAATTGGAGATACCAAAGTGAAGCAAGTACAAAAATTTTAATATCTAGGAAGTGTTTTAACATAGGATGGAAAATGCGACACCGAAATTCAAATGCGCTTTGGAATAGCGAAAGAAGCCTTTCAAAAGCTAAGCAAAGTATAAAGAAGCATGAAAATTTCGTTAGAAAACGAAAAGAGTGCTGCACTGTCATATAATGACAGTCCTTCTATCTAGCAGTGAATACTAAAAAATCTCATTACAGATGAAGAAAAGACTTGAAGTAACAGAAATATAGTTCTACAGAAGAATGCTGAGGATGATAGAATGGACTGACCATGGGAGCAACGACGAAGCTTTAGAGAAAATAGAAACAAAAAGGAAACTTATTCATAACATCAGGAGGAGACAGTTGAAATTTCTAGGACGAATAATGAGGAAAGCGGGCTTGGAAAATTTGACACTCAGACGGAAAGAAGGGCAGAGGAAAACCTAGCATAACCTACCTAAATGAGTTTGTGGAAATGGTTCGTAGAACAGGGGTTAGGAAGGATGGAAACAAGACAAACTTTACTCAGAGCTACAAAGGACAGGAAATTGTGGAGAGCCATGATCGCCCATGCCATGAAGGGCCACGGCATATAAAAGAAATAGAATTAGATTTATTTATATTTGAAGGTTTATTTACCAACATTCAAACAGACACAACGTCAATTTAACCGAATTTAAAATCCTGTTCGAAATGACTTCAATTAATCCTTTATCAGTTAAGAATAATAGACAGAATTATCTATTTACATTTGCAGAATATATATATATATATATAAGGCAGGATATGTGTGTGTGTAACGAATGCACGGCCGCAATTTTCGACGGATTTGCACCAAAATTTACATGCACATGCTCCAAGTTAGCGGGAAGGCCAAAACCGACTTTGCATTTCCCAACTCCCATGGATAGTGGAAATAATCGATTTTTTCATGCTTCTACGGCAGTTTTCATGTAGTTTGCGGCCATTTTGTACTGGTCAGAGTGAGAGCTAATAGCTGGCTGCCACAAATAGGCAGGAAGATTCTATTAGCCAGTGTGAGAGCCAACAGCTGACTAACACGATGGTTAACTAGCATGCTAGCATGCAAAAAAAATCGATTGCTGAATTCGTCACAAGTGGGAAAAATTTAAATGTGCATGGCACTTTACTGCAATTGGCTCATTCGCTTGCTTAAACTCCACGTTGATTCTGATTCCGCAGAACTGGGTTAGGTGTGAAAAAGTATTGTTAACATTCTTTTTTCATTCGGTTTTTCCAGTTACGAGCCTTTTTTTAAAGCTGATCGTTTTGTGTTCATTTTGTTTAGTTCTTTTTTCATAACAGATTTAATGTTTAGTATAGAGCTTAGAAAAAATTCGCAGTGTGAGATAGACAAGAAGTAAGGAATATAGCAACATCAGCACGGCAAAGGGCACTCCTTTAAAGGCAAGGAAGGGCAAAAATATTTTAAGTCAAGTGATAGCGATTGCTGTATGAGTCGTAAGATTTTTGAATCAAGCACGAGCAACGCCGGGCCATGCTGCTAGTATATATATATATATATATATATATATATATATATATATATATATATATATGTATACACAAATATGTAAAACAATGAACAATTCTTAATTATCTATTTCCGCGCACACATTTTAAACATCTGTTTTGATATTTCTTGACATTTCCTTTGGTTAATATAACTTTTATGCAAAAATTAATTCAATAAAAGGCTTAAGAACCACTCAAGGTAGAAGGTTATTGTTAATATGTTTATGATGAATGAGGTGTGTGACATGAATTAAAGGGACCGGAAGTGAAAATTATGGGGATAAGAGGGATAGGTAACGATTGAGTAATAACTTGAAGAATTTCCTTTTGTAGTGTTCAGGGAAATGTCCACGTGCGTGTTTGTCCCACAAAGTAGTAATTATTCGGTAAAAGCTGTCTGAGTGGAAGCTTCTCCTTATAAAGGGTGTTCCAATAACTTTGGACCGATTTAAAATGTTAATTAAGTTTGATCGTCTAATGATTTTTCATTTATTTATTTTTTTAAGGTTTAACAACTTTAAGACTTTGGCAATTTCAACCACCGAAAGATTACCAATCAACCTGTTAAAGTTTCAAGAGTGCAATTGAAAAAAAAATGTTCGTAAATTCAAACAAACGTGCAGTGGTGTTTTCACATCTGCCACCGACCTAGGTGGCAGATGTGAAAACACCACTGCACGTTCGTTTACACCGTTCAGCTGAAAACATTGCTGCAGTGCACGGGAATGTGGCCGAAAATCCAGACACTATTCTTCATCGCCCGCAGGAATTGAACCTCTCCGCAACAACGTTACATCGTTTCCAACTGCACGCTCGGTTGGTCGATTATTATTTGGAATACAGAGGGAATGAGGGTGTTTCGACCCCGTGGAAGTTGCATGGCGGTTCTTAGCTGTAAAAGTCTGAACTGGTAGAACTGAAGAATGGAGATCGTCCGAGCATTTGCTCTGGAAATAACGCTAGAGTAGCGACAAGCTTGCGACGCTGCGTCTGTGGGATGGAGGCTGGGAAATAGGTCACCTCCCTCAAAGGCCAGTAAACGACGCTACGATCTTAACCTCTTCAAGTCAAGGGTCAATCCTGAATATCATAATCTTTACTTCCTCTTTATTTCCCTTGTTTTAAAACCACACACTGCATTTAGTATTTCTCTATCTTGAGTGGCTCTTAAGCCATGTATTGAATGAGCTTTAGTAAAAAAAAGTGCATTTTTTTTTAATCTCCGATAGTTAATACAAACATTATATTCCTATTAATGATATTTTCATCAACAATTGATGACAAACGGCTAGTGTGTGCGACTGCGCATCGTAAATTTATTTAATTCCACTGGAGAAATCTCTGGAGGTCCGCCATGAACGGTCAGCTGATGTGATTGATGAGTACATTTACTGCACACGTTTGACTTTGTTATTAGCGAAAGATGATATATACGTTTTTTTTTTGTTTTTTTTTAATTATGTTATAGTCGTCAATCTCAAATTTTTCAAATTTCTTAAATAAAATACTGTCATAGCAGTTTTGGATATTTTTCTCTACATTTTATTTTTTATGCTTTTTAAATCGCAACACTAAAATTGTTTATATATTTTAAACCACCTGCATAAATCGAAAACAACTCTGATGAAAAATTAGGTGGTCCCGTCCACAAATATGAGTGAGGTCTCTTGATTGGCTAAATTAAAGGCGTTTCCTATATCAGACAACGATTGGTTCATTATACATTTTCACTTAGTATTTTTTAAGTCTTAATTTCAATTGTTTTTCATATCAACTACTCAATCCGTAATTCTACGGCCATTTTTTAACAACACAGATTGGATTTCTGAGATGAGGAATTATGTACATTATTTACATTATTCGGCCTATTGTCCTTATCTTTGTCGCCATATTTATCACAACGTTTCGGCCGTTGTACGCTTCGGCCTTCTTCAGTTAAGGCAGTGGAGAACTTTCAGAGGGAAATTAGCAGGAGATAACTGATAACTGACATCCATCAAACATGGCACGTAGAACTAGAACAGTTTACCCCAGTGAGCGAAATAAAGGGTTCAGTTCGAAATTCCAACCACCTGAAGAAGGCCGGAGCGTACAACGGCCGAAACGTTGTGATAAATATGGCGACAAAGATGAGGACAATAGTCTGAATAATGTAAATAATGTACCTTTTGCGTTGTATTTTTTTTTTTTTAACCAAGACTTCTGCTCATGCTTTTTAAGCCCCGGGAACTTTACGACTTACAAAGTATCAATTCTAATCGTATGAGCTTACTTGTTTTTTTTGCAGGAAAAACAAAATGATATTAAATATTTCGGCGCAGGGCAATAGGAGAAAATAAGGAATAAGTTTATATGGTCGAATTTGGCCTCCTGTAACTGTAAAGCTCTCATAGCTCAATATGTAACAGCGGCTAACAAAGAAAGTTAGACATCTCTAAGCAAATAGTTAATCTTTTTGCCAAAAACATTTTTTATTTTCGATCCTTGCTGTTTACTAATGACCATAGGATGAAGGTCTTACGAGTTGTGATAAAAAGCAAATGGAATTAAAATGAAAAGAAATGTAATAGATGATATAATATAGAAATAATGGATGGCATTGATACCATTTGATACAGATAAAGATTCAAGAAAGAATTCAGCTCGTTTGAATGACGCATTGGAAAAGAAAAGAACCTTTTTTTAGAAATGCAGTAAATGGCGATGAAGCTAGAAACGGAAGTTCTTTCGTCTGAAGTGTATATTCTCCACCTCTATAGCCGTCAAGGTATCCTTTATTTCCCTTCTCTTCATATCTCTTCAGCGGTTCCAACAAATGCCATGTTAGTTGGGTGGCTTCGGATACTCCGGCGGCATCCCTACTCATTGGGGAGGGGCCATCCCAAAGAAGACACTTTCCAGCTGGATACTGGCAGACTCAAGTATAAACTCGATTAATGACTACCTTAATTTTTTTTAGTGCAAACGGAACATTTGCCTACCTTTCATAATTAGTGAAAACCAGAACTGCCTACATTTTTGACTCCAGAGCAAACCTGACCTCTGCCTCCCTTTTTGATATGAGTGTAAACATATATTTTAATTCTATTGCAAAGCTCACCTTTTTCTAGCTTTTTGACTCCAGTGAAAACTGGACCTGTCATTTTGATGTCGGACCTGTGTCTGAAATGTTTACTCCTGTACAGATAGAACCCATATCAACCTTTATGACGCAGGGGAAAACTGGAACTGTGAATAATTTTCTATTAATTCATTAAGAATGTTGCATGATCAACATTAAATAGCTCAATTGATATTGATATGTCGTCATATTAAGCAACCTAATCTTTTTTTAAGATCGTATCACCCCATGTATGATAATAAAGTCACTAAGAACAAATTGTTTACTGAGTGTTAAAGAATAAGAAAAAAGACAAACATTATTAAGGAGCGAGAACAATAGAAAGATAACGAAGAAGAGATTGACATTGGATTTAAACTTTTTTAAATCAAATTTGGCTGGAAAGCATGGGGTCGGAAAAGTGTCCGACAAGCGAGAGGCGTCAGAAAAGAAACTGTTGGCATAAAAGATACGGTTATATCTAGCAAATTCAAATGTGAATCGATAAGACCTTGTTGCCAATCTAGTACTGCGCTTTAATTCATAAAGTCTAGAACCGATAGCGAAGAGTTCAGCCGAATAATAAACATGGATGTGTTTCTAAAAAATGTCACAGGGAAGCTACATTACGACGGTGGGAAAGTCACTGAAAGAGAGAAACAATGTCTGAGCCAATAATATTACTGATTCTTCTTTCGATTTTATCAAGAATCTCTAAATATATAGCAGGAGAACCAAACTAAACATGGCAGCAATATTCACGGTATGGACGAATGGTAGACTTATAAATATTAGGTTGGTGCAAAAATAATGACGTAATAATGTTGTTTTTTGACGTATTTTTTAACGTCAAAAAACGACATTATTACGTCATTATTTTTGCACCAACCTAATATCTCAGATAGATTCTGGAGAGAAATCTTGTCTAGCACGACACAGTGAACCAACTATTAGCAATTGATTCCATATAATCATTCACCTTCATATCAACCGAGAATGTTAGCCAGAGAAGGTGCAACGAGTCACTCTAATGGAGTTTAGTATACAGCCATGTTGATAGGAGGTTTGAAGGAATATTTTAGGTGATCTATTCGACCAAGATTAAGATTTCGAAAATTTTATCGTCGCATCAAAATACATTGGTGACTATTTATTATTGATTGTATTAATCATGATCTCCTCATCTCTATTTTCTTCCTTATTTAGTCCGATGCATTACTACGCTTAATTTAGTAATTATTCATTGTTACTAAGTTCAGCTTACTAAGGAACATAGTAGTTCCAAGCTGCTGTTGCATCTGATTTCCAAATTAAGATGTCTTTAATTGTAAAATCATGGTTCAAAATGTTTGTTTTAACTTTGGACATGAACACTTACCGCTGGTGACAGTGATTAGAAATACACAACTATCTCTGTCACAAAGAATAGTTACGGTATTTACTTGTTCCCCCACCAGGACGAGATGTGACACAAGGTCTTTTTAAAGAGGGGACCCGAGCCCGTGCACCCGGGCAAAGGACAAAAATTTCCCACAGCCTCCGGTTGCGCTGCCCTCGGTGCCAGCACCGATCCCTCCCTCTGGTGCAATGGGAGGAAGAGGCCTCGGGTAGCTGTTCGCCAGGGCTGCGCACCTTTCAGTATAATTTTCTCAGTTGCCCCCCCCCGTCCTTTGACAGAGAAGCCCCTGAGCGCACTTTGCCCCAAGACAGAGACTCAACTGAGAGATGATAAGCCATGCGTTAGAAAATTCCTCCAAAGAATGATCACGAAAAGTATGACAAACACTGGCAAATGAAATGTAAATAATTGTCATTATATTTTGTGGTATTACTCTTTTGTCGAACAGAATAGAATCAAACATTGTACAATGATATCCATAAAATATGGTAAGGGTGTGAGTCAATATAGTGTTATTTATTGATAGTACTTACTGAGAAAACTGAAACTTTTTTTTATAATAATGTTTATCCTTATAATGTCCAAGATTCACTCGCGATAGAGGCTTACAGAGTAAGAGGTACAGTTTATGGGGATATGTGAGTAGATATTTACTCAACCCCCTCCCTACGAGGTCAGGTTGTAATACAAGGTCGGTTTAATGTGAGGAGCCCGAGCGCGTGCACCTGGGCAAGGAACAAAAATTCCCCGAGTCCCCGCAACCGTCGGTTGCGCTGGCCTCGGTGCGTGCACTGATCTTTCTCTCTAGTGTAATCAGAAGGCGCTGCCTCAGACAACTGTTCCCCAGGGCCGGCACCTCTCAGTATAATTTTCCTCAGTTGCGACTCTGAGCGCACTTTGTCCAAAGACAGAAACGCAACTGAGAGATGATAAGTAGATGTGTACCTACTCAAAAAGAGTTAGTTACTCTATGGGGATATGTGGGTAAGATAACGGTTAACCCTAGACTTGAACAGGTTATCGCTGTAATATCAGAGAAGTTCATTATCAATTTGTCTGTTTTTAGCAACCATGTTTAATTGCTTTAATGATGGTCAGGTTTTGGCTTGTTTTATTTAGTTTCATGTGGGAATATCCAAAAGAAAAGTAGGGAGTAATCGTGTGCGCATGAATTCAAATAAATCTAAAATGAATGAACAAACTAAATTGCCCAGGCTAAATGATTTCCAATTAATTTGTCTATATTCTGCCTCAGGTGATAAAACGTAACCCATATATCGTCTCTTATGTACTGTACCTAAGGAGAGAAACTTATTTTTGTATCAAAATTCCTAAAAAAAAAAAAATCTAAATTTAATTCTACTATTGAAGCCAAAAGCTGCATTGTTGGACTTCAAGTTGGAAAGCATTTTCTAAAGTCAGCTTTTAAAGTTTCTGATTATCCGGGTAAGACCTATTTGGCAAAAGCCAAAAATGCAGTTTTTGATATCCAGGTTTCATTATTTGGAGAACTTGAGGCACATATATGGTCACGTATTAAGATCAAACTGCTTAGGAGAAAATTTGGGAATAATGATCGGCTGTGGGAAGCAATAAAAGATGAACAGAATACTGATGTATCAAATGAGCAGGTTGCTCAAACGTTTTAGATTTGGGTGAAAAAAAAAAAACCCGCAAAATTAGCAAAAGCTATTCCATAGTTAAACATATTTTGCGCACAAACATTGCATATACATCTATAAAAGAGTAATTGTAAAAGTAATTGCTAAAAAAAAGCTTGCTTCATTTTTGTTGTTGTCCAACCTTTTATTATGACGACGAGCAATACAGCGGAGATTACGACGAGAAATACCGGTAATAGTTTCGTCGAGTCAATTTTATTTTATTTCATATTCCCAGAATGCATTTAAAATTAAATTTAGAGAATATGGCTTTTCGTTGTAAAGGAAATAAATGAATAAGTTTTTCGTTAAAAATAGAAACGCATTTTGACGAATCTATAAATATTTGCTACGGATTAAATGAAAATAGTGACGCCATGGCGACATCTCCAACAAAAACGGAAAACAGTGAAATAAGCTGAGTTACGCCCACCAGACGATCGTTCATTGGCTGGGCGGCAAACTAACCGGATCCATAATAATTAATACACTCCTTTGTTCTCTCCCTTTGAGTATATAGGATTTCATAAAGTAAAAAACAGCTGAGTAGAACACTAAGTTGATTGATTTAAGAATATAATAAAAGAATTAGACCATTTTGACACGATTAATCTGTTTTTCTATACCTACATATCTTTCTGTTCACATCTATCTATCTATCTATCTATCTATCTGAGTCTGTTTAATATCTATCTATCTATCTATCTATCTATCTATCTATCTATCTATCTATATCTATGTTCATCTCTAGCTATTCATCTCTCTCCCTTTGTTCATATCTATCTATCTATTTATCTATCTATCTATCTATATATCTATCTATCTATCTATGTTCATCTCTAGCTATTCATCTCTCTCCCTTTGTTCATATCTATCTATCTATCTATCTATCTATCTATCTATCTATCTATCTATCTATCTATCTATGTTCATCTCTAGCTATTCATCTCTCTCCCTTTGTTCATATCTATCTATCTATCTATCTATCTATCTATCTATCTATCTATCTATCTATCTATGTTCATCTCTAGCTATTCATCTCTCTCCCTTTGTTCATATCTATCTATCTATCTATCTATCTATCTATCTATCTATCTATCTATCTATCTATCTATCTATGTTCATCTCTAGCTATTCATCTCTCTCCCTTTGTTCATATCTATCTATCTATCTATCTATCTATCTATCTATCTATCTATCTATCTATCTATCTATCTATCTATGTTCATCTCTAGCTATTCATCTCTCTCCCTTTGTTCATATCTATCTATCTATCTATCTATCTATCTATCTATCTATCTATGTTCATCTCTAGCTATTCATCTCTCTCCCTTTGTTCATATCTATCTATCTATCTATCTATCTATCTATCTATCTATCTATCTATCTATCTATCTATCTATCTATGTTCATCTCTAGCTATTCATCTCTCTCCCTTTGTTCATATCTATCTATCTATCTATCTATCTATCTATCTATCTATCTATCTATTTATCTATCTATCTATCTAAATGTCACGATGAGAAATGAGAACTCGCGCTTTGTTTCCAATGTATTTAGATGTTTTATTCAGAGCTTAGCTTGCTTTTTTTTTTGATCGGTAGATATGGGAGTTTTTGCTAAGTTGGACAAATAGACCAGTTCTTACCTTTGACTCTTCCTCTTACCAACTCCTTGCCCATCTCAACGTCACTACGGGTGGCTTACAACACAAACGGGCGGCATCAGAACTATCCGGACATTCCAGAATTCACCACAACAATCCCAAACATAACCATTACCATAGGCCAGCAAACCGGAAATCATCAATGTCCGGCTTTGTTGTCACATCACCACAAATGATTTCTTTTATTATTTTTTTCTGTGAAATGGGAAAGCCACTTATAACATCTGGTTTCAACAACCTCATATGCCGGCTGTAAAACGGAAATACTTGAGATCAACACCTTCTTTTATGTGGGTGTCACAATCATAGCATCATATTTCATCAATCACTGTCAGTCGATGTCAGTGTGACTTTGGACTTTACTCCGAACGTTAATTCTACATATTCCTGTGGATGTAAATGAATCTCTACGTTTTCCCTCTCGGATGTGGGTTGTCATCCGGTTTCTCCCATGTGTGTACATTCTGGTCGTGGGCAGCCACTGACATCAAGTGAAGGCGTAAATCTGCACCTGGCGGATAGAAGGTTATCTATCATGTTAGCCCGCTAACGCGTCTGGTTTCTCTGATGGAAACGTGTAATATTGACTGCAAAGACTATTTGTGCATCATTTGAGATGAATCTCATGCAAAATATCTTAATTGCTTTCTTATGTATGTATTTTTGTATCTTTATTGCATAAGGCCAAATGAAGAAAGATGGAGATGATTGTGTTGCGCCAAACTTCCAAGCTTCCATCTATCAGCTTGCACACTTTTAGATTAGGGTATTTGAATAGACAGCCTGTTTTTCTTTTAGTGGGAATTATTTCTACCGGCCTGTGCATTCGATAGACTTAATAAAGAAAACGTGCTCTCCGGTAGGGTTCCGACCTTTATAGGAGAAACCACCAATTAATCCGGGGCCCTTGAGACCACTTGGCCGCAGAAAGCGTCAAAACCCAACAAGGTACTATTTTCCATTTTCTTTATTAAGATTACTCAGTTGCGCGGGCCAATAGACGTGATACACAGACATTAAAAATAAAACAGTGACGTCTATTTTAAACATGGGTATCCACTGACAATAACGTTTGAATTTATATATATATATATATATATATATATATATATATATATATATATATATATATATATATATATATTTGTGTGTGTGTGTATGCGTGTGTGTGTGTATTGATGTAATAGGAAATAACTGTTAGATTGATGATTCGAAGTATTTTTGTTTTTATTAAAAAAAAAAAAACAGATGGAGAAATTTCTACTAATACCTGTATCAAAAATATAAGCCAATCATTTTTTTTTTATCCGTGGGGTGGTATATATTCCAGGATTTCAAGTGGTTTTATTAAACTGCGGAGAGTACAGAAATCTCTCTACATACACTATGCTTTCTTTCTGATACAAACAAATCGATGATAAAAAAAAATTAATTCATAAAAGCGCCTAATAAAGATATAAACAAAATTATCTAATGATAAATTAGGACGATTCTAACAATGTAATGGACATTCATTGTTAGAACAATCATTGTAAGATTTCATTCTTAGAAGCTTCAACCTATATTGACTTCTTAAGTCGAGCAATTTAATCTTTTCTCTTACAGGAAAACTTTACGACTTCTCTGAGATTCTAACCTGAACTGCTGCACACGTTATTAACTAATTTTAAGTTTTAACTGTTAAAAAAAAAAAACTATTCAAGAGATCCCCAGCTATGGGTAAATAGCAAGACAAGCCGGGTTCTATAACCTTAGATGGCAACTGGTCTACCACAGAAAGAAATAGCAACTTAGTACGGGAAAAAAATCTGCCTCATCAGTCATGTATCGAAAGATACATGATCGCCTAAGAGTGTATCATGCATGGTACATAAATGAGTGATTCAAGAGATTCCAGCAAATAATTGAAATAATAATGTCCAGAGTCTGTCTATATTTCTGAGATGAGGTATTATGTACATTATTTACATTATTCGGACTATTGTCCTCATCTTTGTCGCCATATTTAGACATTAGATTTATAATACTTAGAAATTCATACCCAGATGTCCTCAAGCACATTGGATAAAGGCGTTGGTTAGATCCAGTGACATGAACCAAAGAGTGCGAGTTCAATACCCGGTTAAGGCAGTGGAGAACTTTCAGAGGGAAATGAACAGGAGATAACTGATAACTGACATCCATTTAAAATGGCACGTGGAACTAGAACAGTCTACCCCAGTGATGGAAATAAAGGGTTCAGTTCGACATTCCAACCACCTGAAGAAGGCCGGAGCGTACAACGGCCGAAACGTTGTGATAAATATGGCGACAAAGATGAGGACATTAGTCCGAATAATGAAAATAATATAATAATGTCCAGTTTATTGAACAAAATATGTATACATTAGCGTAAAGTACATATCATTTGTTGTAACAGATTTCTGAATTTTACCTGTTTTTCCAAGTTTCACATTAAAAGCAAAAAATAAAAAAATCCCCCAAATCCTCCCCTCCCCCAAATGAAAAAAACTCAAACACCAAAAATGAAATAATTTCATTTATGTACCGTCTTCCTCCATTACATTGGCAGTCATGACTCCTCAAAGCTTGCTGTCCTTTGCAGCTTTTAGCAAAGTTTACTTTTTACAATCCCTTTCAATCCCTGTTTTCCCATAAGCTCACTTGCTTGGTTAAACATAGTTTCATCAGCCTCTCTTGCTCCATCCAGGGTCTTCTCAGCATCCTTCTGTAGGACCACATCTCAGTTTTCTGAAGTTTCTTCTTCGTCTGTGAGAAAGTTGTCCAGCATTCATTTCTATATAGGAGGATTGATATTACAAAGCAATTCAATACCGCGTTCCTTATTTCTTTGATGCAAGTAAAATACATACTCAGAGAACGTGCGCAGTGTTTTGCACAAAAATTGAAAACAGAGTCAATATGGCGATAAACTTATCAAGACTACATTAATGTGAATTGCATGCGTCGTGTTTTTAAGAAATTGTCGATGCATTGATTTTTTTGAATTGTTATACGTCCTCATATGAAACAGACTTGCACAAACGACACAACAACATCCGAGAATGATGTATAAGAATTTAATCTGATTATGACTGGACGAAAAAAAACAACCGTCTGTATCATCAAACTAGTGTCCTTGAAGTTAATTATATTCAGATATTCAGTAGCTTTCTACGTTTAAAGGAACATTGTTGTTCATAAAAATCATTCATTTTTTTTAAAGAATTTGATTTCTTGGATCAATGCTTCACGTCTGCCTTCAAATACATCATTGTATTTCTGAGCTGTCATTTCGCTATGGGCTCACTACATTAATATCTATAATGACATTGGAAACATGGCATCATCTTCGTCTTCTTCACGTTTCAACTGGTGAGAATTGTTTCTGTCTTTGCCTCACCTATTTGGCCTTTCGATCCATCGAGCATAATGTAAATAAAAATAAAACGATTTCAAAATCAGTCTTCGTATATTTTGTTATCTATCTGTTTCGCTAGCTTTTCCTTATGAATGTCCTAAGATGAAGCCATTGTTCGTTATCGCATTTTGGCACTTAATTTATGACTTAACATTACGTCGTCACCGCAATACATTAACATGTTATAGTACATGAAAGATATAAGATCATTTAAAATAAATTATTTCTTGCTTTGGACGGATATAGCTGAAATGAATTTATAAATTTACTTTTATCAGACTTGCATCACCAGCGATCATTAGCAAACTTATTTAAAGTCCGGTGGTGTCTGCTGATCATTAAAAAGGCTTTGAAGTTACTAAACATTTCTCTTTATTCTTCAAATCAGCATTATGATTCATTTTAAACTTAAAACTTGCAACGCGGCTATTAATTTGTGACTTCAAAAGTCAGAGTATTTCATACAAATAGCTGCCAACGCTTTGCATCTGCGCAGAAGAATCGGCTTTCATCTTAACTGCGCAGTCAAATGCTTTCACCGTTCTGTAACGCTACACGCAAGCTAACAATCTGCCACTGGGTGGCATGCCACTAGCGGTAAACGCTAGTGGCCCACTGTCGGACCGCCGGCGTGTTCGTCTCAGCAATGTTACCAATTACGTACAGCTAGTGGCTCACCGGTGGCCCGCCATTGGTTGCCAACAGAGGAGCGGGCCACTGGCGGCTTGCGTGTAGGGAAAAAGATCTTTTAGATTATGATGAGTATTTCTTATACATATCGATAAAACATGAAACGGCTGGTAATTTGAGAGAGACCCTCGGACAATTAAGTAAGACTTATGAATTGTTCAATTATTTGAAGTTGTTTATTTTTATTGCTGATCGCGTGTAACTGAAACCGCAAATAAAGAGGTTCAACGATTTTATATGTGTATGTTGTATTAATAATAGCCGGTTACTCATTTCCGAGAACATCCGACCTCTAAGGCGGCTAGGTAATCCCTGCCCATCTGTAGCTTATACTGCAACTATAGCAAGTCAATTTTCGTCACAGTTTCTGGAAGAGAACGCATTATCAACAGTTTGATCAAGGCCAGTTAAACAAACTCCCGGCACCGATGATTTGTGACTTCGCGCTAGCATAACAATCAACGGCTCGGTGGTTAGAACATTCGCTTTACGACTATGAGATTTGAGTTTTGATTTGTCATAAATGTGAACTTGATGTTATCGGTCTGGCAAGGCGATCTCAGCGTACAGTACCTTTGGAATATGACTGAAAATCATACCACGGATTGACAGACGCAATTATGCTAGAATGAAGACACAAGTCATCGTGACCGAGGGTTTGAGCGTACTGGCGTCGTTCAAAATGATGATTATGTTAGATCATGCAATCTTTCCAAGAAAGTGTAATTAAGATTCTCTCAGAATAGTTGCGGTATGAACCACAGGTAAGCTCTGTGGGTGTTGAACAAAAACAAACTTGTCTAGGTAGACGTCTGCCACATGGATTGGTTAGTTGTCCCAGCAGACGGGCGTCCTCTGAAAAGGAGAAGCCGGCAATTATCTATGTATGTATGGCAGGACTTGTTTGAGTAAAAGAAGAAAATAGACTCATATGCGAATTCATCGTAGCAGAATTTCGACTAACTATAAAACAGCATTAAATGCTAACAATTCATATCACATTTGTGTAAAAATGTCCAAATCACTTGATGTATTGAAAAAACAACATTCCCCACCAAAAAACCTAATGATAAAAAGAAAATTGTACGTCTCATGTTTGCCAATTTTGTGCCAAAGGTTTTAAAAGATTTTTCGGTTTAAAGCGCCATATCCGTTCAAGGGACAATTGAGGCTTACAGTGATATTTTCCGGTGGTCATACTTAACATAGAGCTGACGGCTATCATTTTATGAATACACAAGGATCGGTCAAAAAATAATACATGTTCTTCTTTAATTGTTATAGATTTAACATGATATCGAAATGAACACAAAACCCCTGGATTTCAAATCTGGTCCACAACCTAGTCACAAATTCTGGAGTCCTACCTTTAAATGAGAGTGTGTATATTCACCATGTAGAGAATTTGGTTTTTACTATCTATCTATCTATCTATCTATCTATCTATCTATCTATCTTTCTATCTATCTATCTATCTGTTGGGGCTGCAGAATACGCCGACTGCACCTCTGTAGATTGCGAAGATATTCGAGAAACATTTACCTCCAAATACCTACCTCATAGACCCGAGTAGTCGGTCGAATCAGGACTGAAGAGTGGATGTTGTTCAACCATTTGGTTTTTGACTATCTATCTATCTATCTATCTATCTATCTATCTATCTATCTATATTCATTATCTATCTATCTATCTATCTATCTATCTATCTATCTATCCATCAAGGTGCGTATGTAAGTGATTGTAAGTATGTAGGCATGCTATGTCGCCTTTGCCTCAGTATATCGAATTATTTTTTACTTCGAAATTTTCGCGAGTCAAAATAATGTTCAAGATAAGAGCTGATCACTTATCAAATCCTGTTATCTCAAAAAATCATCTTTACGGATTTTTCATTCCACAATTGTTATTGTTCTTTCTTTTTTTTTCCAAAGCCAAGTTACTTTCAATTGCAAAACAACTTTAACACTATCATCAAGATATTATCATTAACCATTACTTGTGTGCGTTTAAGATTTCCACTTTAAACATTGTCATATTCCATTCGAGTGGGCGTGCGTTTAAAGAATTACTGGTATACGTGATTACTGTTGGGACTTTAACTTAAGCGAGAGTTAGACAACCACAAACTTTTTCATTACCAAGCTTTATCAGCATTAGCGCTCGTGTAAAATGTACAGCCTTTTTTTTTTTTTATTAATATCTTTAAAGGTCGACTATAAAGATAACAGCTCTTTGTAGTTATTCTCTTGATAGGTAAGGTAGTGAGAGATTGGTTTGCTTTTCAGTACACTCACCTGTTCTTTTTTTTGTCAACTGTCGTATAATATCAAAAAATAGTTATATATATTTATTTATATAGAAAAACGAGAATTCATGTCTTTCTCCGAATGTGTTATTAGTAATAATTAAGATAATGGGGTTGATTTAATCATTTTATTCTAAACAAGGCAATAAAGCCACTAAAACGCAAGGGGGGGGGTTATTGAGTGTGAAAGAATATGAGAGAGAACAATAAAATAACAGGAATTAAAATTTGGTTGATTTTGTTTACCGGCATATCAACCTTTATGGGTTATTTAATGCCAAACTCTAAATATTTTCAACACAATTATATGGTTTCAACTAACTAACTAACTAACCTGGCCGTTGGTCTCGAAAAGGATCTCCAATCGATTGTTGAATGAGGCAGGAAATGGCTTGTTAACTTTAATGCCTCAAAATGATGTTCAACTCCACGAGAGTACCTCTTTGCGACCACTGTGTCTCACACTGTTCGCTGACCTCAGATGGAATAATTACATTGAATCAATAGCTTCATCTACCGCAAGGAAAGTTGGTTATCTGTGTCGCACCAGAATGTTTTTCTCGCCCGAGTCCATTCTTCAAATATATAAATCAACCATTCTCCCTTGCATGGAATATTGCTGTCATATATGGTCTGGAGCCCCGCTGTTCGTCTTAGGGTTCTAGACAAAATCCAGAGACGAATATGCAATGTGGTTGGCCCTGATCTGGCATCTCGTTTACAGTGGCTCTCTCACACACGTGCCATTGCCTCTCTCTTTCTTTTCTACAAATACTTTCACGGTAACTGCTCCAACGAGCTATTTTCGCTAGTTCCCAAACTGCATGAATTTAAACGTGCCACTAGGTCGGCATTTCAGTCCCACCCTTTCACTGTCGAAACAGTTAAATGTAGCCGTCTCTTCTACTCCAATAGCTTCAGATCTTGCACTTCCCGTCTGTGAAACTCCCTTCCTCTTACTTGCTTCCTTGATAGCTATAATCTCCAACTCTTCAAATGCAATGTCAGTTGACATCTCTATATGCCTTGATCTAGTCCCCGCCCTAGTTGCACTCCCGCCTTGCTTGAGATGAAAGGTTAAAAATAACAAAAAACAAACTAACTAACTAAATAATAAGTATTATTTTTTTTAATATAAAAATGTGTTTTTATATTTTCATAATGTTTTGTTTTTGTTTTGCGGCTTACTATTTGCCCATAACTGGGACCCTAACAGGTGCTACCAGCCCGGGTCAAAGTGAACCTGGAAACAGCAGAAATTAAGGGGTTGTTCCACGCTATTCAAAGCCTTCTGCTCAGGGGCCTTGTTGTTGGATATAGTTTATCGTCCTACCTAGGATTAAGGAATTAAGAAAATTTGCATTTAAATATTTGAATGGATTTCCTTGATTTTATGACCTTGTCCTAAATTAAGCTTAGCAAAAATAATGTTATCGTAACTGGATCATTATAAATATTAAGCAGGATTCTGATCTGTTTTGGTTGGAATTCTTAGGTGAGCTGAAGCCATTATTCAGACTAGTTTTTCGACCAATGTGCATCAGTCGGTGGGCCTGGAATTTTCTCAGTTCGATAGTCAATGCAAATTTTATTGTGGTAAGGGAGCTTTTGCCTTTCGAATTCGTATAGAAATAGTCATTAAATATTAAATACTACCGGATGCGTTACACAAACTGAGGAAGAAGTGATAGCCCACCGGTCGAAGCGTAGGAATAAGAAAGCAGAATTTGAATATTTAATTAAATATTTAAGTAAAATATTAAAGAGGACTTCAAATATATTAAATAGTGGTTGATCAGATCTTTCAGCAGTCGAAACAAACGTTAAATTTGAAGGCTTCCCTGAGTTTTTTAGTCAGTCATTGCAAGTAAATTTAAAAAAAAATCTTATATTGAATATACATTGCAGGGTAATGGCATGCAGGTGAGTTTCACAAGCCATTGTCAACTACTTCGGTTGTCGGTGGGCCAAAGTCAATTCAATAAATATCTGCCATAGAAAGATGGGCACTGTGTAAAATTCGTGTAATACAGGGTGTTTCAAAAAGAATACGCCAAAATCATGACGGGATGTGTCAAAAACGAAAAGAATTACAAACCTCTAGTATGAACACATGTATTGTATATACATTCAAGTTACATTTCATGTTTTATAAGTGCTCAATGTGGCCACCACCGGCACCGCGGACAACATCAAGCCGATATGAGAATTCCTCCCAAATGCGCCTCAGCATGTCACGGTCCACCGTGTTGATTGCAGCTGTTATTCGATCTTTCAAGTCATCGATACTTGCTGGAAGTGCTGGAACATAAACTTGGTCTTTAACATACCCCCACCAGAAAAAGTCACACACAGTGAGGTCCGGGGATCTGGCAGGTCAACCACAAAGAGCAAGGTCTTTAGCACCTCTCCTCCCAATCCATCGCTGAGGCACGTTTTCATTCAGATGAGCTCTAACCCCGAGATGCCAATGGGGTGGTGCTCCATCTTGCTGAAAAATGAAGTCATTCGAATCTGCCTGCAGTAAAGTGAATAGCCAGTTTTGGAGCATTTCGAGATAGGTTTGTCCTGTAACGGTGTTTCCTTCAAAGAAAAAGGGACCATAGACCTTGTCTTGAAGACGTTCACTTTAGGGGAATCTCTTTCATGCTCAACAGTTTCATGTGAGTGCTCTGTTCCCCAAATGCGCACATTATGACGATTGACTGTGTCTCTCAAATGGAAATTCGCTTCGTCACTAAAAACTAAACGTGAAAAGAGAGTTTCATCACCTTCCTCAATCTCCAGTATTGACTCACAGAATGTCCTCCGCATCACCTTGTCATCATTAGTAAGTGCTTGGACGAGGCTTAGTTTGCATGGTTTCATGTGCAATCGTCTCTTTAACACACACCAGACAGTGGTATGAGGGGTGGCAAGCTGAAGACTTTCTCGACGTACGGACTTACGTGAGCTGCTCTCAAATGCATCATGAATCCTCTCCACTTGCTCCTCTGTAACACGTGGTCTTCCGGGACTCTTTCCTTTGCACAGGCACCCACTCTCTTTAAAATGACTAACCAACCGTCGAATGCTCTCACGATGGGGCGGATCAATGCCGAATTCTGTTCTGAAAGCACGCTGCACCGTGACAATGGCGTTTGTTTTCGCGAACTCAAGCAAGCAAAACGCCTTCTGCTGAGGAGTCGCCATTTTGATTGATCTCCCCATAATTCAGCTGTACCGGAAGTTATACTAACGACAGCGGTGAAACTGACACCCAATCAAACTTTGATAAGTACTCTATCAAATAACCACTGATTCAGTCCGCTACAATGCTATAGACCTAAAAAAACAGCGGAATGATTTTGGCGTATTCTTTTTGAAACAGCCTGTATTTTAACTTAACCTTTAAACAGCGGGAAAACGTTTCCCAAAAGTGAACGGCAAATAGGTAAAAATGCGAGAAAATTGATTAGCATAGTTTTATGCCTATTTTAGCTTTAATTTTAGTTTCGTAAATGTAATATTATTATTACATAATATTCCTTGGAGAATGAAATTGTTCCTTCTTTTCACCATTTTCGTCTCTTCTCTCTTCTAAAAAAATGCATGTAGACATCGAATTATCTCTTGTTTTTTTCTTTCTGGTTTATTTGCAGGCAAATGTTCCAGAAGATCACGTAACATCATGAACCCTAGTAAATATTAAATAAAAGAATTCTAGTGCTGCCGATTCGTCATTTAAACTCGAATCATGACTATACGTTAGGAAAAAAGTTTGATATTATCCATTGATCTCCAATGAAACATTAGTTGATGATGGCCCCCGTTTAAGGTTTGAATCACTTCAATAAATAGCCACAGACTAGGGGGTGGTAGCACATGTTAGTGCCCCAGCTATGGGCAAATAGTGAACAAAATGGGTTCAAAAGACTAGATTTTTATATTAAAATTACCACCAATTCATTTTTGAAAAAGAAATTACCAGCAATACATTTGATTCTCGACCCTCTTCACAAAAATATGTCAATGAAATCTGATCTCCTACAAACTGATTTCTTACAAAGAATACATATTCTATTCATATAAACCTATCCTAAAAATATTGTCGACATTAAATAAAACTTTGAGGGTGATATACCGTAAAATAAAATAAACAAAAACCAAATCAAACCATCGACAGAAAAGTACTAAGGAATAAACAAAGATGTCAAGCGCCTCACTTTCTAATACATGTCGACACTTAGAAAATTTAGTTAACCCTACAACACTAAACATGGGTATATAGTACCCAGCGCAAATTTTCCTATTTTTAATTACAATTTTCAGTACCTAATTTTCTTACCTAAATAATATGTTTTTCACTTCCTATTAATGTTAACTCAAATTACAAAGTTTGAAGTGCCTGCATAAAAAATATTTTAAATAAAGCTTTATATTTAATATTTTTTTTTTTATATTTTCAAAATCGGGTATAATATATCCATGGTTAGTAGTGGTGTAACTTTAATTGATGGTTAGTGTTCTAGGGTTAAAGTCAACAAACTGGGTCTATGGGTTCCACACGTTATTAGCGAAAACAACAAGACAGAATATTACTAAATAAAAAAACGAAATTATTTATGACCCAACCTAATATTTCCGATCCAAACAACTTACTTATCAATCATAAGATACAAACATGAAAAAATGCAAGGAAAAATTGTCCCAAATGAATAAATGCAAGACCCTTTTATTCCGTTTGATAACAGTAACCTTTGTCTGTTGGACGTACCGCGTCACGATAATTTCAAATATTGGGTAACCGGCTTTTTTGACCACACACGTAATACAATACAAACATATGAGGCAAGAAGTGATTTTCTCTTGCTGTAGTGGTATTAGAAAATACAACACAACTCGCTGTTTGGTTGATTGCTCCTATCCAGTCCACAGTACAATGAGGAGAAAAAGAGAGATCGAACGGTAATTTTCTTATTGGAAACCGTCTGGATGGAATAAGTTTTCTGTTATTTCAGAGGAGAGGTCGAAGAAGAGAAGTTAGAGGAAAAGAGGGAATGTGAGAGGAGACAATGTGTAGAGACAATATTTATGTGTGGAGAGATTTAAGCCTTCAGGGGGAAAAGTAAGAAGTGATGAGGAGAAAGAAAGATAAAATAGTTGGGGGGAAGTTGGGACAATGTCTATGAATGTGAGAGAGGGATAGTGGAAAAAGAGAGAAAGTGGGAGTGGGGGAAAGTGGAGAGGACATTCAGTCGATACTTGTTCTTCTTAAGCTTTTCTCAAAGAGAGGCCAAGGAAAAGAGAGAGGAGGAAAAAGTGAAGGGCGAGGCAAATCGACAAAGAAAGGACAGAAAAGGGAAATATTTGTGTAAAGTTTCTTGTCAGTCTTACATCTCTGAGAGACAAGAAACGCGAAATACTATAGATAGATAGATAGATAGATAGATAGATAGAGGGAGGGGTTGAGAGAGAGAAAGAGAGAGAGAGCTGTCTAATTGAGATATTGGAGAAGCTTAAATAATCAGAAATGTTTACAATTTTGATTTATTGTACACGCTATAAAAAGAAAAATATAACTTTTACATTGGACACATATCGAAAATACTCTAAAATTTGTCAAAATATTCTTTGAATTCTTAATTTGAAGAAGGAAATTTTACGAGATATTTTGAAATTGGAAAATATTTCAGAAATTATTTTCGATATATTTTTGTCCTAGTTAACCTCATTCCTTCTAAAAACGACATAATATTTATTTTTATAAATGAAATAAAAATAAAGAAAACACTGATATGTCAAAGGTGCTGAAAGTTTTAACCGAATGGTTACTAAAAAGAAAAAAAAAGCACGTCCATGCCAATTAAAACTTAAAGAGAATGTGTTTTTTTTTAAACAGGAAGAAATAAACAGCGCCATATTTGATTCAACAATCATCACAACGACAATGGATGTCTAGATAACAGTTACTTAAAGGCGAGAAGATAATAAGAGCATCTTTTTTGCAGCTTGGTGTTCCGCTCTCAAAGTAACATGTATACAACTCTTGATCGAACCGATTAGCATTGAAAATCGTGTCCATGATCTTCTCGAATTTTCCCGATTTTAAAACAATGCGATTTGCGTGTTAAAATATCTAGATTAGTGGATTTAATGACATTTCAACACATTCTTGCTTCCCTGCCGCTTACAGTCTTCAAAAATTTAAATGCAACGCCAATCGTAATCTGTCTTCCTGAAACTTGTCCTTTTATTGACCTTCATCCTCACTAATCATTCTCTCTCAGTCCCAATAACCACTTGCGTCTTATTGGCATTATCATCTTGCTTCGAGGTGAAATGATTTAAAAGAAACTGCTGAGTCATTCAATGTCGGATACTATTTTTATTTTATTCTTTTTCTTTTAATCCAGAACAAAATATATAAATCGTATTTATGTAGATATCTTTAATGTTAGCTTTTCTACGTTAATAACCGTCAAGCCCAATTCCATAATGTTTAAAATACTTACATATATCTAGTACTATTAATTCTCAATCAGCAACTGTCAAATCAGATCCTCATACTTAGAATATAGGCCCACTACCTTTATAAAAGATGGTAGGTTGTCAACATCGAAATTTTTAATAGGCCCCAGTTGCTGTTAGCTCTATATAATCACAGTCTTAATAAATATGTAATCGTATAAAATGCCTCATATATAGTATATTTCATGTATTTTTGCAAAGTTTAATGGCAAATTGTTGAAGAAACAAGTTTGACATCTTTTTTTTTTTGAAAAGAAGAGATTTATCAGATGACGTGTAATTTCAAATGAGACGGTGAGTATCTTGGGAGCCGTCATGAAAAAGGCTGTAGAAAATGACATCTTCGATTTACCTAAAGAACAATAACATTCGCGACAGGACTTAACATAGGGGATTGGCAAAGTCTTGGAGAAATAATAAAAAAGCCAACAAGAGATATTCAGAAAACTCATTTGTTGCTTTAAAAGTAGGTTAGATTTCGCGAAAGCTTCTATTAAGAAATCAATTTAAAAATATTATTATACACTGATTTGGTCTTGTAAAAATGCTTTATTTTATGACTTTATTTTCCATCGGCGACATTTAGCATGATAGTATCATTTCGTACTTCAACAGAACACATTATTACAGAGCAGCTGCCAACTTGAAGAATTCCCCAAATCGTACGTGGGTGAAACAGAACTGGTTTCAGGCGAATTCCAAATATTACATTGTTCTCTACGCCAGCCACATTTGAATTTAATTCGGCATGTATCGGACATGTGGCAAATCTCACTAAATTCTCTGCAGCCACACCCAAGTTATGGACAGTCGTGGAATGTGCCTGGACATATATAACCACGTAACGAATCCAGCAACCCTGGAGCACCATGAAACATACCAGATGTGTCCTTATTGCGACAAAAGGAAATATTTCCTTAAAACGCTGCGTCCCTTGAGGAGGTGAGCGATCATAGTTCTCTAAAATCTTCCTATCCTTTGTAGCTACGTTTATCCATTTACAATCCTCCGGAGTCTCTGTTCTGCCATCCATTTACGGAGGCTCATTAGCTAAGTTTCTATCTGTTCCGCTTGCCTTCAGTATATCTTGTGAGTGTCAAATTCTTCAACCTCTCTTTCCTCATTTTTATTTTAGAAATTTCAACTGTCTCTTTTTGATTCTAAGTACAAGTATCATTTTCGTCCCAATTTCCTTAAAGCAGACATGCTCCATCCAAGGTATTCTCATCATCCTTCTGCAGAACCACATTATTAAAATGCTTTCGATCATGCAAGCAAATAGAACAAACAAAAATTAGCTCTATGGAGAATAAAGAAAGTTAGGTTAACTTGGATTATCTTACGATATTGTTGGGTTATTTACTGACGAAGCTTGTATGGGGCGCCCAGTGAGGATCGAACATATTAGGGTCAGTCTGAATGACCATACTAAACATTATCACAGTTAAGCTGGCTGATTTTATCATTTGTACACCTATGTTGGATTATTCCATGGAAAAGTCTGTAGATAGCATCCACTAAGGATCGAACTCACTACTCAGTAGCAAGAATTAACCGGACAGTCCTCTTTAACCATTACCTCACGCTGAGTTAGTCTGGTGAATTTTTATTTGTTCGATCGAGCTATCTCGGACATTTATGAGTCTATCATGCCAAACATCCCGGTCCAGCATCAAGTTCGAAAGTAATTACGCTGGCAGTCTGTGCCATAACGTTGTTGGTCAATGTAGATGGTTGCTGGGCGACCAGCTCGTCTTTTGCCATAGCTAGGCGTCAAGTACAAGTAGATCACTCGCAAGTTCTTGTTTTACTCGCCAGCAGTGTCCTACAAAGCGCATTCTGCATTCGCGTAAGATTGTAGGAATACAGGGCGGACCCTGACAAACTGAAGGGTTCCAAAAAGTCATAAGTTCGTTTTCAATTTAAAAAAAAAATGTATTTTTTCTTATACAGCATACCTTGGAGATTAAAATGGCTACGTATGATGTCCAGCAACGAGTAAATCTCATTGAGTTTTTCTATTCCAGTGAAAGACCAATTATTCCACTTCAGATAAAATACCGGCAACGTTTTAATGTCTGAGTTTCTCCTAGCGATAACATGATTCGAAACCTAATCACCCGACTTGAAAAAAAAAATGGATCAGTCGATGATCTTCCTTGAGGCTCCATCAACTTCTGCCCGTCTTTACTTCAGGCATCGCCAGGACATCGCTTCAGAAAAATTCTGAAATCCATTAAATTTCCAAATGAAATAATATCATTCATTGTTTCAGTGGCCACACTGTATTACATGTTTTCGGCTTTTATACCACCATCTCGGGGCATCATATGTATGGCTGAATTTTACTACGTCTAAATCTTTGTTAGTTATTTTAATGACGAAGTTTGGATGGGACACCTAGTGAGGATCGAACTCCCTACCTACTAATAAGGGTAAACCACACTGGCCTCACTAACCATCGTCTTATACCGATGCGCCCGAATGAAGAAAGTAATATTCTTTGAGATTACAGAAGTCAAACCGATCACCCTATCTGAACCCGGAAACTAGATCTTGTCAATGAAACAATGAACAAACGAAAGAAACAAAGGCCTGACATATATTGTGTGCAGCCATCACAGTAAACCATACAGTGAAACTGAAAGAGCATAAAATTCTTCCTAAATTATATAATCCTTATTGAGAACAAAAACAGTATGTGGGGGATGAAGGCGACAAAAGTAGCCATAGTTTCTGGAGCACTTGAAACGACTCTGTTGTGCTAACAGAAAGTTACCCTCCTTATTAATATGAATGGACTGTTCCATTTATGATAAGTAGTCCTGAGTAAGTATCTAGAAGGGGAAAAAGAAGGTTGTAACGACTTGTCTAGCTGAGTATTCAATACTAATATGACGAGTTAAATGTTGAGTCATACCAGATCCCACATCACTATAGACCACCAAAAAGTCTTACAAATACACTAGAGGAACTAGAAATCATACAAAAATTTGGCACTATTAGAAAACGGCAATGTTGAAATAAATAAGACCGCTGATAACAGTGTTGAATATTTAAAAAGATTTGCTGCCAAATCCTCTAGACATTTTTTATTCTTCCTCTTCTATGTGCCGTAACCCTTCACGAGGTTTGTGATCATGGCTCCCCACAATTTTTTTGTCCTTTGTTGTTCTTAATAATTTTTTTTCTTTTTGTTATCTCTCCTAAACTCTGTTCTAACATCCATTTACTCAAGCTCCCCAGGAAGGTTATGCGTTGTTTTCTTCTGTTCCTCTTGAGTTCAGTATGTCCTGTGAGTATCAAATTTTCCAAGCCCACTTTCCTCATTATGTACCCTAGGAAAATTTAACTATCTTTTCCCGATTATAAATATAAGTGTCCTTTTTGTTTACATTTTCTCTAAAATTTTGTCGTTGCCCACATGGTCGGTCCAGAGTATCCTCATCATCTTTCTGTAGAACGACATTTCTGTTGCTGCAAGTTTCTTCTTCTTCTGAGTGGAGATTGTCCAATATTCACTGCCATATAGAACTTTTTTCTTTGTTTCTAACGAAACTTACTTGTTTTTTAATACATTGCTAGCTTTTGAAACGCCTTTTGATTTCAGTGTTGCACTTTCCATCCTCTGTTAAAAAAAAACCCAAATTACTTCTCAGTGGTGTCAAAATCCATAAATAATGATGATAAATTCTGAGTCAAGAAATTCCTGTTATAACATAGACACACAGTAGCTTTAAAATTGTCTGAAGAAGGAAGAAGTCCGACTATGAATCGCCTTAGATATAATAAGCGTATTTCAAGAAGTTAGTAAGATAGGAAAACAGGGCTTTTAACTATGATAGAGCAAATGCTGAGTGTACGAATATCAATAGAAATTTGTCATTATCTGCAAAAAGAAATAAAAGACTTTAAAATCATGTTGAAAGAAAAGAGTTAGCAATGGTGTAGATTGAATATAGAAAAGCGTACTTAGTTTCGCGAACCGGTATTCTCGAATGTCTTAGGTCGCTCAAGATTATCACGATGCCTTGCCTCTTCAGGACGTGGACGACCATGGCTCTGCACAAATTCCTATCCTTTGTTGCTCTAAACAAGGTGTGTCTTTTTACTAGCCCTCCCACTCCCTGGTCTGCCATCCATACCCATTTAGATTACACGCTGTTTCCCGCTGTCCTTTTATATGATCTGTGAGTGTCAAATTCTCCAAGCCCACTATCCCCATTTTTTTAACCAGATATTTCAACTGACTTATATATATGATTGCATGTACAACTGGCCTTTCTGTCGAGCCTGGTCAGTACCAAGATTCATGGCCGCTTGGGGATACAAAGCTTTTATGTGAGGGTGGTATAATGGATAACCGCTAGGAATTAGTAATCGAAGGGCTGAGTTCCAATTCTTGTTGGGTTCGTTATATTCACTTTGGCGCAAATCCCCTTGTGAAAAGTATGAATTCACCTCTTCTCTCCCAGCTATGGGTTAATTAGTAGGATTGATATCAGTAATCTTTATTATCTCCAAAACAAATGATTAAAATCTAAAAATATTTTCTGGCATTAAATAACCTGGGAAAAAATCGTAAAAAAAGAAATAAAACCTCTCTTAGCCCAGTGTAACATATATTTATGAAAACAGTCTGCATCATCCTCTTTTGGGGTATATATATTTGGTGAATATATATATATATATATATATATATATATATATATATATATATGCAGCATTGATGGGATTGAGACTTTCTTGGTGCAGTCACATTTTCGCTGGGCTGGTCATATTACAAGGATAAGTGACGACAAATAACTAAAGTCCTCATGTATAGCCAGCTTAACAGTAGACAAAGGAACGTTGGACGGCCGTGGCTCAGGTATAAAGCTAACGAGTAACTTCTCAGCTGTCAATGTGCCTCATACTAACTTCGAGCGAGTTCCCTTGAATTTATAAGTGGAGATATTTGTGCCAGAGTTCTACCAGAAAATTTGAAATCAGTTGTATTGAGTGGCTAAGAGACGAAAGACAGTGGCGAAAGGCGTCAGAAAATGTTCTTGCGGTTGCGCAATATGTGGATTGTATGCAGGTCACTAGCGGGAATGAACTATCACATGCCACACAAACATAAAAAGAAACTGAATTGAATCCATTGCTAGATCAGCCGGTAAGTAAGTCGGTTCACTGTGCCGGGCGAGACAATTTTTCTCTCCAGAATTTATCATATATCTATAAGTCTACAATTTGCCCATACTTAGATTAGAATATTGCTGCCACATTTACCCGGTAACCATTCTATTTACGTTGAGCTCCTTGATAAAATCCAAAGAAGAGTCAAGAATATTATTACTGGTGATCTGGCTGCTCGGCTTCAATTTCCCGCCACCAAAAAGTTGCTTCTCTGTGCCTTTTCTATAAATACTTTGATGGTAATTGTTCGGATGAGCGCTTCACCATGGTACCAAGAGATTTTGAATTTAAGCGCAGCACTAGACTGGCGTCGAGATCTCATCAATTTACAGTTGAGCTATCTAGATGTAGCCGTAATTTCTATGAGAACAGTTTCTTTTCTCGCACTTCTCGCTTGTGGAATTCCCTTCCGGCTCCATGATATCAAACCAACTTTAATCTGCAAAAATTTAAATACAATGTCAATCGCTATCTACTCTCCTCATGATTACCCTTTCTTCCTGCTCATTATTACTGTACCTGTTTCTAATTCTTCCACAACCTCTAAACTATTGTGTCTTGGTGGTTTTATAGCTGTGCATGGGCTGATACTGATTAAATAAAGTTAGCACAATCTATATCTATAAAGCAGAAGATGTCTCTCTCTCTCTCTCTGTATGTATGCTATTTATGCACGTCCACATTTCTCGACCGATTTCGATGAAATTGTACACACATGTTGCAAATTTGCCAAGGTAGGTCAATCTCCAGGACCCCGGGTTTGGCGGAAAAATCGATAAAACTGTGGGTGGGTATGACTTTTTGTAAAATCCAAGGCAAAGCTACACGCGAACAAAAGTTTGACTGGATGAGCAGATGTTCTTTGCACTTAATGCAAAAAATAGCTCATGTTACAAGGTTTATGTAGAGTGCTTGATAGTTTTCCTGTGACATTGGCTTCACACAAAAAATTGCAAAAACTGTTAAAAATTGGATTTTTGTACTTAAAATAAAAATTTGAATAACTTCCTCATTTTTTTAACCGATTTTCTTCAAACATGTCGCAAAATATTTTCCATTATACAAGAAAAAAGAATGTTGTTTTAGTCCTGATGGCTAGCCAGCGTATAACGAAAAACTGCTAAAAAAGTTCGTTTTTCGGTCATAATTCCCTGCTTTTTCATCCGATGCTTTCCAAATTTGCCATGTAAATTACATATGCCACAAAAATTGTCTTGCGTGAATGTTTGGTTTAGATTATTTCAATTAAGTGGACGAAATCTGCGACAAACTAAGTCCAAAATCAGCTTTCGTTATTTAGCCAATAGTTTCTTTATATGATTCTATGCTAAATTGGCATTCGAACAACTTTGGATGCGAAGATTATTTGGGAAGGATTATTGAAGCGTTAAAAGGAAAATTCCCGAAGAGCCTCTTATTAATTCCTTTTATTTACAGTAAACGTACACAGAAGGAGGGGGGCGTTCATGCGTTTTCACTTGCAGTTGAATCAAGCTCTGATCCTTCATCCCTGTTTTTGTTTGATTGTTAGAGTTGTGAACAATGCCATACTATTTGAAAGATATTACAGCCATCGGAAATTTACTGAATATCTAAAACATTGAAACAATTAACCCCGAGCAACGACCACACAAGGGTTTATCGGTGGAATCCCTTTATTACGAACAATGAAACACTTGCGAAGGACAAACGGTAAAAAGATCAGTGGGGAGTAACTTAGTATACCAGCGAATGATGCATGCAAGTGGGGGGATACACAGGCATACCTTTATAGACAGAGATTGCAGGTATATAATTGCAGTCATTTACACCAGGGCAGCTAGTAGGTAATAAAAGATAAATTAAGCAGGTGTTCTGAACAATTGTTTACAAAAGGTAATTGATATGTTGGCGATTTTTGTTCTTTGGGAATCAGCGTAAATGAACGTCTTTACATATA
Source organism: Acanthosepion lycidas (assembly GCA_963932145.1). Classification (NCBI taxonomy): domain Eukaryota; kingdom Metazoa; phylum Mollusca; class Cephalopoda; order Sepiida; family Sepiidae; genus Acanthosepion; species Acanthosepion lycidas. The sequence goes on along the minus strand of OZ010588.1, from coordinate 44,224,912 downwards.
CATAGGAATGGCTCTACTACGATGTCACAGTATACTGAAGGGCGTAATTTATTCCCAGATTTTAGCTTCAGAAATCAGTACATGTTGATTAATAAAGGAAAAAAAATATCAAATAAAAATCAAGAGAATCTGTCTATATTTCTGAGATGAGGTATTATGTACACTATTTACATTATCCGGACTATTGTCCTCATCTTTCTTGCCATATTTATCACAAGGTTTCGGCCGATGTCCGCTCCGGCCTTCTTCAGGTGGTTGGAATGTCGAACTGAACCCTTTATTTCGCTCGCTGGGGTAGAATGTTCTAGTTCTACGTACCATGTCTAATGAATGTCAGTTATCAGTTATCTCCTGTTAATTCCCTCTCTAAGTTCTACACTGCATTAACCAGGTATTGAACTCACAACTCTTTGGGTACTGTCACTGGATCTAACTAACGCTTTTATCCACTGTGCCATGTATCCTCAAGGACACATGGTACAGTGGATAAAGAGCAGTCTACCCCAGCGAGATAAATAAAGGGTTCAGTTCGACATTCCAGCCACCTGAAAAAGGTCGGAGCAGATCTCGGCCGAAACGTTGTGATATATATGGCAACAAAGACGAGGACAATAATCCGAATAATGTAAATCAAGAGAAATTTTAATCTGTGTTATTTGCCATCTAAACCCGTTAGGTAGGTTACTCGCTGTTTCGCGCTGTCCTTCTATATGATCTGTGAGTGTCAAATTCTCCAAGCACTCTATCCTCATTTTGTACACAACTGCCTTATCATGATTGCATGTACAATTCACATTTTTGTCGTGCCTGGTCGGTACCTAGATCCATGGCCGCTTGGGAATACAAAGCTTTGATGCGAGGGTGGTATAATGGATGACCGCTACGAATTAGAATTCGGAGAGCCGAGTTCCAATTCTTGTCGGGTTCGTTATAATGAATTTTGGCGAAAATCCCCCTGTGAAAGGTATGAATCCAACGTAGGGTGTTTGCGATTCACACCACGAGAAACACACCCTGTATCCATTTTGGCCATGAATGGGTCTAACTCCCAGCAAGTTATAATAACAATGCTTTCGAGATGAGTGGAAATGCCTGATTTGTGTTTGAAAACAGTTGACGCTGCAAGTAGAGTCACCAAACACCCGTGTGTTGACTCGGAACACTGCTCTTGTGGAAATTTACACCGGATTACTGAATGAAGTAAATAACTGGTTACCGGATTGGTGATCGTTATGAAGTAGTAGAAACTCAATGAAGCATTATTCCTGGTGAGGTAAAACTTTTTATCTTTTTCGGGTCGATGAAAGAGGACCGTAAATCGATGGCCCGACGAACCAGTAAGTTAATGTATAAAAATGTATGCATCAGAGATGATATCGACACACTCTTTGTATACTGAAAAAAGAGGGCTCATCAACGTCAGGGACTATGACTAACTTGTTCAAATAAGATTTACAAATGATACACAACACAGCAATGAAAATACAATGAAAACAGCTCGAAACAGTACAAATCGAGAAGAGGAGCGCTACAAATAAAAGAAAACTGAGCAAAAATATCCATAGAAAATTTGAAAAGTTAGACAGAAGTTACTGCAGACAAACAGTCGTGGACGCAGCTAAGCGAACAAGATCTGAAAAGTTAAACAGAATCTTTTATCATTGCAGCTCAGACAAATTGCATAAAGACCAATTATAAAAGAGCGAACAGAATCTGAGACGAGAACAACGACAAATATCCGCCATTGTGGAGTAAAATGTGCGTTGATAAATCCAATTAAAAGTTAATGCAAAACGCTAGCTTAAAATGAATAAAGTACAATTACGACATGGTAAAGAATATAAAAACAGATATGACATCATAAGAATAAAATACAGACATGACAGGGTAAAGTATATAGAAAAAGATACAACGTCATAAGAGTAAAATACAGATACATGTAAAGAATATGGAAACAGATACGACATCATGTGAATAAAACAAAGATACAACATAGTAACTAATATAGAAGCAAAAATAACATAATAAGAATGAAACATAAATACGACAGGGTAAAGAACATAGAATCAGATCAGACATCATTAGAATCAAATACAGATGTGATATGGTAAAGAATCAAATACAGATGTGCCATGGTAAAGAATCAAATGCAGATGTGATATGGTAAAAAATAAAATACAGATGTGCCATGGTAAAGAATAAAATACAGATATGACACGGTAAAAAATAAAATACAGTTGTGCCATGGTAAAGAATAAAATACAGATATGACATGGTAAAGAATAAAATACAGATATGACATGGTAAAGAATAAAATACAGATGTGCCATGGTAAAGAATAAAATACAGATGTGATATGGTAAAAAATAAAATACAGATGTGCCATGGTAAAGAATAAAATGCAGATAGGACAGGGTAAAGAATAAAATACAGATATGACACGGTAAAAAATAAAATACAGTTGTGCCATGGTAAAGAATAAAATGCAGATAGGACAGGGTAAAGAATAAAATACAGATATGACATGGTAAAGAATAAAATACAGATGTGACATGGTAAAGAATAATATACAGATGTGATATGGTAAAGAATAATATACAGTTGTGCCATGGTAAAGAATAAAATACAGATGTGCCATGGTAAAGAATAAAATACAGATGTGCCATGGTAAAGAATAAAATACAGATGTGCCATGGTAAAGAATAAAATGCAGATGTGATATGGTAAAAAATAAAATACAGATGTGCCATGGTAAAGAATAAAATGCAGATAGGACAGGGTAAAGAATAAAATACAGATATGACATGGTAAAGAATAAAATACAGATGTGATATGGTAAAGAATAATATACAGTTGTGCCATGGTAAAGAATAAAATACAGATGTGCCATGGTAAAGAATAAAATACAGATGTGCCATGGTAAAGAATAAAATACAGATGTGCCATGGTAAAGAATAATATACAGATGTGATATGGTAAAGAATAATATACAGTTGTGCCATGGTAAAGAATAAAATACAGATGTGCCATGGTAAAGAATAAAATACAGATGTGCCATGGTAAAGAATAATATACAGATGTGATATGGTAAAGAATAATATACAGTTGTGCCATGGTAAATAATAAAATACAGATGTGCCATGGTAAAGAATAAAATACAGATGTGCCATGGTAAAGAATAATATACAGATGTGATATGGTAAAGAATAATATACAGTTGTGCCATGGTAAAGAATAAAATACAGATGTGCCATGGTAAAGAATAAAATACAGATGTGCCATGGTAAAGAATAATATACAGATGTGATATGGTAAAGAATAATATACAGTTGTGCCATGGTAAAGAATAAAATACAGATGTGCCATGGTAAAGAATAAAATGCAGATGTGATATGGTAAAAAATAAAATACAGATGTGCCATGGTAAAGAATAAAATACAGATATGACACGGTAAAAAATAAAATACAGTTGTGCCATGGTAAAGAATAAAATACAGATGTGACATGGTAAAGAATAAAATGCAGATGTGACAAGGTAAAGAATAAAATACAGATGTGACATGGTAAAGAATAAAATACAAATGTGACATGGTAAAGAATAAAATACAGATGTGCTATGGTAAAGAATAAAATGCAGATGTGACAAGGTAAAGAATAAAATACAGATGTGACATGGTAAAGAATAAAATGCAGATGTGACAAGGTAAAGAATAAAATACAAATGTGACATGGTAAAGAATAAAATACAGATGTGCTATGGTAAAGAATAAAATACAAATGTGACATGGTAAAGTATAAAATACAGATGTGCTATGGTAAAGAATAAAATACAGATGTGACATGGTAAAGAATCAAATACAGATGTGACATGTTAAAGAATAAAATGCAGATGTGACAAGGTAAAGAATCAAATACAGATGTGACATGGTAAAGAATAAAATGCAGATGTGAGGTAGTAAAAGTACAAAAATAGGTAAGACCGTAAATATTACAATATAGATATAACATAAAAAATAATATAAAATAGAATATAATAAGAAAAATACAGATATTACACAGTAAATAATACAATATGATTGATGTATTTGTCACGGTTTATCAACCCTTTGTGGCTTATTTAAATCCGAAACATATTGTTTTGTAGTTGTAACAATAATCCTTTCTCTTATTTTTTGACGAGTGAATATTGCATCAACATTTTCTGGAAAAAAATATTGATTTTTCAAGATACAAGTGAATGCAATAAACTCGACCAGAATTTGAACTCGGATCTCCGATTTCTTATTACTGGTTTCCTGTTCATTACACCAGCGTAAAATCCTTAATACAGGTATTACATAGAAAAGCATACAATATCGTTATAGAAAAGAAAAGAAAAGTAGATCTGATACAGCAAAGAAGAATTTCTACTGATGGTCGTAATTTGACATTCAGTTATTGTTATTTGTTGAATTTTGTGTTGAAACATGTGATTAAAATTTACCTCCGAATTACTTACATCTATCAAGAACGAGATTATGTTGAAAAATAAATACCTGTTTGGGACGTATAAAAGGTTCTTTCGTCATTAGGCTACTGGGACTCACTGGTCTTAAGCCATACTGATAAGGATTCTTGACGATCACTTTTTAAACTACCTCCTTTTTTTTTTTTTTTTTTTTTTTTTTTAGAAAGAAACAGATTCTATTTTACGATGAATCACCGATTGTAAATAAACTTGGAACAACAATTATTCAATATATTGTCTACAGAAGCCACAACCATCACTAATGATACAATGAAAAACAGACAAGAAAGATACAATAATACAATTAGTAAGGTTCCCCTCCTCCTCCTCCTTCTATTGATACGACAAATGATAATCCTAATGCCAAGAAAATTCAAGACAAACCTGATAAAAAAAGCAAGAAAAGAAAAAAAAAAAAAAGATATAAAAAGATAAAAAGGAAATACTAAGACTTTAATCAATTTCAATTTCTTTTTGTTCGTCGATTTCAGTAAGAGTTATTTTTTTTCTCAATCGTCGATCCCCGCACCTTCCCGAGCGTATTTCCGGAAACGGAAGTTCGAACCGAGACAGGCTTAGGAGGAAATCCGCTTCATTTCATCAAAGGAAAAAAAAAAAAAAAAAGAAAAAAAGAAGGCTCCTTTTTTTTCGGTCAGGATTCTTCATCGCCATCAGTTGATTTATTTTTTATTCATAGTCGCCATAAAGATTCAAATAAATAAATGCTAAGAATGCAACGAAAATACGAATTTTTTTATTGCATCCCGAAATAAGTTTTAGAAACCAAAATTTTTTCAAGAAAGAAGAAAATTAATTTGTTTTTAAATTAAAAAAAAAGTATCTGATTGTAATTAATTAAGAATACTTACCAATCATTACTTATCTAAGAGTAAAGAAGAAAACCTTTAAGCTGTAATTCGGTGTATAGGTGTCAAAACGAAAATGCTAACAGAAAGGCGAACATTATTGATAGCGGGTTTAGGAGAAAAAAGAAAAAAGAAACTATAAATATTCTGATATTCTTACGTAGAGAGCAATAACATCGCGAAACTTTTAGTCGGACACACATTTTCCCTCTGAAAGTTCTGGACTGCCTTAACCGGGTATTGAACTTTGGGTCTGTCACTGGATCTAACCAACGCCTTTCACATGGCACAGTGGATAAAGGCGTTGGTTAGATCCAGTGACAGGATCCAAAGAGTGTGAGATCAATACCCGGTTAAGGCAGTGGAGAACTTTCAGAGGGAAAATTAGCAGGAGATACCTGATAACTGACATCCATGAAACATGGCACGTGGAACTAGAACAGTCTACCCCAGGGATCGAAAGAAAGGGTTCAGTTCGAAATTCCAACCACCTGAAGAAGCGTTGTGATAAATATGGCGACAAAGATGAGGACAATAGTCCGGCTAATGTAAATACTGTACATAATACCTCATCTCAGACATATAGACAGACTCTAAACAGTGTTCATTACTTGCCGGCCTGAGTATCTGAGAAATTTCATAGAAAATGTATCCTCCGACAGGAATCGATCCTACACGGAACTGTCACATATCCTGACGTGCTATACCATTTATTAAGTTGGTGCAAAATTAATGTCGGTTTTTGACGTTAAAAATACATAAAAAACCAACATTATTTTTGCACCAACCTAATAGCTACAAAGAAACCGTATCTTTTGAGTCACTTAACAAAACATTATACCCTTAAATATGGAGGTTTGGCTATATCCTCCTTATTCTCCTGACTCTGCTCCAACTCAATTTTTCAGATCATTGAAACAATTTTAGAAGGCAAAACTATTTATTAATTTTTAAGAGATTAAAAAATAACATACAGTGTTTCTTTGCATCAACAACTGAAGAATTTAACCCCGGAAGGATCGGCAATTTGTCAATTAGATTGGATGGTGTGATCGATAATCCTGATATTTTATAGATTCTACTGTAATATGACAAAAATACCAGGAATTAGCCAACGGAATCTTGCCTACCACAATGGCAGCACATGGTTCTTGATAATGACTAAAACGACCGAAAGTACTTGAGCAAAAACAACAGTGCACACATACACTTCGAACATGTCAGGCACAACATTTACAACTTAATTAAAAATTAGAAAAATTCAATAAAATATTAAAAAGACAAATCTTTTCGGTTGAATTCAATAAAACTTATATATATATATATATATATATATATATATATATATATATATATATATATATATATAATCAGGCATTACGCCTACTGACTCGTTTCAGTGAATATTTATGAGAGCAGATGTTTGGAAGAAGTAAGTAAGCCGGAAAATGTAACAGAGAATGTCCAAGAGATATATTATATTACCCAATGTCTGTTCGCTTCAACACGGGACTTATTTGTTTTCGCTTTTATCTGTCTTAGCTTCAGGCTGCTGTCTTAACTTCGCATCTTGTCACGTGATCAAATAGATCCGCCATATTTGTCTTCTACTTGTTTTCAGAAAAAATGGATATGTGGATTATAAAAAACATGCGTTTGGCTAGTATCTGATGATTTGATTGGACACTGTCAAGTCTGAGAATGGTAGCAAAAGCTTTTTTCTGTCACTGCCACATAAAGATAGATTTTGTGAAACGAGTTTTTTGGTAAGAAAACAAGGTAAAATGTTCATATAAACGTATCTCCTTAAATCCTTCAATTTTGAGATAAGTTACACTAGGTTACAATTGCCATGTATATTTGATAAACCACACACACACACACACACACACACACACACACACATATATATATATATATATATATATATATATGTGTGTGTGTGTGTGTGTGTGGTGTGTGCCTGTGTGTGTATAAAAGTGGGCATTGAAGTGTACCTGACGATTGTGTTTAGCATGAAACAGATTGTGGCCTCTGGGTGTTGACTTCAATACTCACTTTTTTTTTTACATACACTCCTTGATAATGAGCACGTAAACCCATATAGAATAACTTAAAACTATATTTTATTATATATATATATATATATATATATATATATATATATATATATATATATATATATATATATATAATATATGAAGAAGAGTGCTAAATACCGAAAAGATTTTTGACGTTAAAAAATACGTCAAAAAACGACATTATTACGTCATTATTTTTACACCAGCCTAATATAAGCGATAGTATTTCAAACACGATATATTCATTATAATAACTTTTGAAGTAATAAAAATGTATGTGTACGTGTACACACACCGACACACATTCAGACATACCGTAAAAATAATATTTTCATTTTTTTCCCATGGAAATTACGACAAGAAGCTCAAAAGAACTGTAGGATAGAATAATTTTTCAGCCACAATATCAAATTTTTCCACATAGTCACCAACAGTGGTTAATATATTTTAGCTAGAGATGAACGAGGCCTATCTCCGTTTCGTGGGCTGAAAGCTTTTGTCAAGACGCACCGAACATAGATTTTTAGACGAATTATCCATCACGAACCTGGGCTGACATCCACTGGTTAGTGTTTCTCTATACGTACAGCAAGCATTGACAATGTCAACGGATAGAGTAATTCAGTGACATACATTTTCCTACATTATCGGCGGGTCTTAGACTACGCTGATTGCATTCCATGCAGATAGACAAGACCCTCACAACTAAGGAACAAATTGCCCGGTAGGCACTCACAAAGTTTAAAGTAAACCGGAACTATACCTACTTTTTCGTTCATGCGCAAACCGGGCTTTTTATCTCTTGTAAACGTGACATATATTTACTTTTTGGCAATGATTGCCTGGCGATCCTGTTAGCGTGAAACTCGAGTAGCGGTCTGAACTTTGTCTCTTTTCGAGTAGTGTTACGGGGAAGCCCTTCGCTTTGTCTGGTTTATTTAGACAAAGAACACTGTTTTTATTATTTAGCTCGGTGCCTGTCTTTGACATTTTTTTTCTTTTCAATTTATGTTTCTATTTTTGATTTTGGTATTTCTGGTTATTGGTTTTGTTTTTGCCTTTTATTTTCTTTGGCATGTTTTGTGTTGGTTTTATCAATACTTTGGTTTATATATATATATATATATATATATATATATATATATATATATATGAAGAAATATAGTTTTAAGGTGTGCTATATTTATGGGATAAAATGCTCAATATAAGAGATAGAGCGTGTGTAAATATAAAAGTGAACTTTGAAATCAACAGGCTATTTCATGCTAGACGCAATCGTCAGACCACGAGTGTTGGATTTTTCTCGACTATTTATATATATATGGGTCAGTGGTCATTGTAGGTAATCCATATATATAAAGACATTTTTATGTTTATACATTCTTTTTATAGATACAAATATTTAAGTAAATGCTCTGTTTATAATAAACAGTATTAAACAACATTTACCGGCCTGAATGTCCGAGAATTTTTCACAGAAAATATTTGTCCTCCGACAGGATTCGAACTTGTATCCTATACGAAACCGTCATTTAGCTTGACGTTCCTTTAACCGATTTGGCCACAGAGGAGCTTTCGGTTAGCAAGGTCGAATTTACTGTATTTGAACTTCGATCTTCTAGCAATCTCTTACATACATTCATATCTGCTCATGGGGTATCAAATGTAAACAAATGACGTCACACTTTGTCCATTTCATAATATATATATATATATATATATATATATATATATATATATATATATATATATATATATATATACAGTAGTGCTACTCTAAAGTTTACCATTTCTTAGTTTCCACCTTCTCTTTAAGAAATTTCATGCTCGCCATTTGGCACACACACACACAGTAGATTCAGGTCCACTGGTAAAATTTGAGTAGTACCTTTTGTTAATTTAATTATAGATATAAACAGTGTCGATATCAACACGGTATCGTGTCTGCCAGTTTTACGTCTGATGCGATCTTCAGATCATATATTGATCAGATCATCTGATGATCTCTTACAATGTAAAAATTCTAGTTACCCTGAAGTCTTTATTTTTACATCAACAGTTTATGTCTACAAAGCTCCGTTTCTGATATCAAGGAATCTTTCTCCATAAATATAGAAAATTATCTAATTTTCTTTCTCCCTATCTATCTATCTATCTATGCAATCATATAGATGCGCGTATAGACTTCTCGGCAAGTAGTTGTCTCCAAGTTTCGAACTGACTTGCATCTTCCATTAAAGGTGTAACAATAAGCATTTATGTTGAGTTCATTTGGTTAAATTTGCAGCAGTTAAAAAGAAACAAACAATTCTATTGAGAATTTCGCTCGAATTTATACACATTTTGTCTGCGACTTTGTTTGTTATTATGGCGCCATTTCAGTTCCTCTAAAAATGATATTAACCAGCAGAAAATTCAAAGAACTGAGAAAGACTTTTCTCTCAAAATAGTGCTTTCGGATTTTATTTTTTAAGTTACAAGAGCATTTTTAGTATTTTTCAAAGCAAATGAATACAAAACGTTAGAGAAGTTTCCCGAATATTGAAAAAAAAAAAAAAAAAAAAAAAAAAAGAAGTCAAATTTGAGAAGAAAGGCGTCTTTCGCGTTTTCTAAAAAATGCAAAACAAACAACGCAAGAATAAGAAGCAGAAAAAGTTTTTTTTTCTTCTGGAATCTAAATATATTTATATCCCCATATATTTTTTGACTTATTTATTTTGGAAGAGAACGGACGGTTAGGATTTCTAAAATAATGTTCTTGGTGGAGACATCGGTAGCAAATTTTTTTACGTTGCCAAATAGTCTCAAGTCCCTGAAGAAAATTGAACCAGGAAAATAGTCTTATTATTAAACAAGCGGTGAAAAATAAATTTTCCAAAAATCATATGCAGATTTATCAGATGTTTTCTAAACTTATTTTTGCCGGGCTTCGGTGAAGACGCCCAAAGCCAGTTTGGTTTCCTTCCCCTCAAGTTTGACAATAATCTATAAATAGATTGGAAAATGTGTGTAGCATTTATTTCAAGAAGACATATCAGTTTCCTTAGAGATGGTTTCAATAGTCAGTTTGTACAGGGTGACCCCCCAAAACGGGAATTTTTGAAGTGCGTATTGCCAGACATGAGCAAGTGGCAACACTGCGAGACAGTGACCTTGAGCAAGTAAACATTTCGGCATTTAGAATTCAAGATGAAATTCACAGTATCCCAGCTGAGATGTTGCAGTAGTCAATGAGGAATCTCAACAGCAGATTTCAAGAATGCATTCGTACAGGAGGACGCCATCTACAGGACGTAATTTAAAAAAAATGAAAATTCCATCATTGTTTTTTAAATGGCATGTTTTAAGATTTCAATTACTATGAATAACATATTTTTCTTTCATCATTCTTGGTTTTACTGGATTGTTAAAAGTTTCCGTTTTTTTTGGGTCACCCTATATATTGAATTCAGTTTTGTCTGTAGGAAACAAATGGCATATTTTAAATGGAAGAAGCCAAATCCTTTTGTTTTGAATTATGTAGTTCAAAAATTCAAATGTAATATCAATTGTTATCTACTATCTTTTTTATTCTTATTTTGTTATTGTTCTGGCTCCTTAATATTGTTATTCTTTTTTTTTCTATTATTCCACACTTAGTAATCCTTTGTGTCTTTAGTGTTTTGCTTGGTTTGAAAACATGAATAAATGTTAAGTAACTCTGCTGCTGATACGATGTAATCCATTATTACTTGCAGCATGATCGGGTCATCAGTTGAGAAGGATGGTAGGATGAAAATCCCAGCAGAATTAAAAATAATACGGAAGAACGTTCTTGTAAGGTCAACAGATATCTAGCGGAATGAGTGAAACTGGGACTCCATAACTATTTAAGCAGCCAGTACAGTGATAGCAGAAAATCGTTGGGCGTTCTACACTGAAGTCAACGGCAAAGTCAGAGACTTCAACCGATGGAATTAACGGCCATTTGTCAGAGACCAAGGTGCGCCTTCATGTTGTAGAACATCGGATGTAGTTTGACCTAGAGAAGAATGGCTTCTATAAGGTTTACTTGCCTAAGACACGATACGCAGGAGTTAATATATCACAGGTTTTCAATCCAGAGATGTGAAGGGAACTAGTCACAGACGGTTATGAGATTAATGATGATTATGATAATTTTTCATTTAAATTTATTTGTTAATCTATTATGTTTTATATTTGTGCCTTATTAAGATTTAGTGAGATCAAGAGTTATCTCTGCTATTCCGATTATCTTTTGGCATTACGTAATATCACATTTTTGAAAAGCGCTATTCTCAAAGAAATCAATTTACTTTGTCTCACGATCCTGTTATTTAACTCATCGATAGAAAGTGATATCAATAAATCGATTTCAAATTCTCGCCGATTTTCTTTTGTAATATCCGTGAAAAGTCTGGAATACATCTTGCTCCAGCTATGGGTTAAATAGTAGATTAGACTAAACTCTCTTGCCTTGTCTAGCATCCAGCCTAGGAAAAGTAAAACTCGAAATTCAAACCAACCCTCTACCACTATCATCTGTGTGCTCATGGAATTTAGTTCTAAATCTGAACAGTTAAGCTACAAAAGGGGAAAGTGACGTGAGATTGCATCATCTTTATAATGGTAATTGTAAGCCTATTAGCTGTTTCCTTATATGGATGCGTTCAGTATTCATTGACCGAACAGCCAGTGTTATTTCCGGTTGAAATTTATAAAATCATTCTCCTCAAACAATTTTTCAGCAAAATAGGTTTCTTAAGTCCATTAGTTGTTATACCTCTTTCTTGATGGGAACTTTCTCCTTAACCTTTTGTTTGAAATAGTGTGGACGTCCAGGTAGCTGGTATCGCTCTTCCCAGTATTGATGTGGGCTTTACTTACTCGCTTTTTGTTTGAAGTAGTGTGGAACGTCAAAGTATTAATTATGTCATATTCTCTTCGATTTACATGTACTACCCATTTAATTCGCGCTATTGTTGAAAGCCCACAAATGTAGTTTCTGTTATTTGGTACAGTTCTTTATATATCGCCAGTCTAAGTGGTTTCAAGAACAATGTTCCTTGATATGACCTACATTTTTTATTAACTTGAAGTCATTTTAACTATTTATCTGAGAAAGAGGTTGTATATACCTGACAGTTTAGATATATCTGAACGAGTTTGGCATCATGCAAAATAATCCATATGAAAGTATAGATCTGACAAGATTCTTTAAGTATATAACTCGAGTTTTCAGGTTGATTTTTTGTCTTTGTAGCAAGTGGCGGTATTGGGTGAAACTACCTCTTGCGCAGCCTATTCTATGTTCAATTTCCTTATCTTTGTAGAGAAATCACGTGGTTGAGATAAACACTCAGTTGTGGAGCAAGCTAAGTGAATAGTAATTCAACCTTGAGAAAGAGAGCTATTTATGGTCCCATGGAGCATCTCATTGTGCTAAAGTGGAATAGTCCATTGCTTGGGCTGTGATTGGCTGCTGGTAACTGAGTGGAGGTATTTCTATATAAATACCAGCTTGATTCATCAGTTAGTTTGTCGGGTTTATATTGAGTTACAACCTGCTTTATTTTTGTCTGCCAACTGGACGCTAGCTAGGACCCTTACGCCGGTAAGTGCTGTTCGTTGTATTGTTATTCTACAATCTTCTATACTAAATTTCTTATAACTGATCCATACACCGTGGTATTTGAATGGTTAAATATTTACTAATTCCAGATTCTGAATTTTTATGATGGAATCAGCATATGTGCCATCACTGCTTTTATTTCAAATCCAGATAATTTTTTGTGTGTTTTAGAAAGGTTTTAAAAATCTTGAATGCTATTTCTTCCAATACTTGACTGAGAATGTTAATTATTTGTTCAAGATCATTATTATCCCAACTATGAACATCTATGTCATCAGCATCGCCTCACTCATCAGTGATAAATATTAGGTTGGTGCAAAAAATAATGACGCAATAATGTCGTTTTTTGACGTATTTTTTAACGTCAAAAAACGACATTATTACGTCATTATTTTGCACCAACCTAATAAACATCCTATATTAAATAAAATAACTGTTTATATTTCTGAGATGAGGTATCATTTACATTATTCGGACTATTGTCCTCATCTCTGTCGCCATATTTATTACAACGTTTCGGCTTGATCGAACTAACGCCTTTACATATGGCGCAGTGGATAAAGGCGTTAGTTAGATCAAGTGACAGGACCCAAAGAGTGTGAGTTCAATACCCGGTTAAGGCGGTGTAGAAATTTGAGAGGGGAATTAACAGGAGATAACTGACATCCATTAGACATGGTACGTGGAACTAGAACAGTCTGCCCCAGTGATCGAAATAAAGGGTTCAGTTCGATATTTCAAACACCTGAAGAAGGCCGGAGCGTACAACGGCCGAAACGTTGTAATAAATATGACGACAAAGATGAGGGAAATACTCCGAATAATGTAAATAAAATAACTTTCACTGCAGAAGACACTGTCAGATTTTCGTCGACGCTAACAGTCTCCTATTTTCGCTCAACGCGTCGTTACTTGCTTGTTTATTTTTTTAAATGGTGCGACATTGCAATAACTATTCAGATTGCATAAAATATT